>CAMZMU010000107.1:63706845-64268719 GCA_947311845.1 Poa pratensis
CTGAGTTCGATAAACCTTGGGTGATTCACTTAAGGGAAACTTGCTGCTGTTCTACAAACCTCTGCTCTTGGAGGCCCAACACTGTCTACAAGAATAGAAGCACACGTAGACATCAAGCTATTTTCTGGCGCCGTTGCCGGGGAGGTAAGGTAAAAGGTATTCACATCTCTGGCTACTAAGCTATCTAGTACTGTTGCTAGTGTGTGAGTGCTCGAAGTATTCCTTTAGATTCTGCAATTTTATCTTTTTGTTTCTTGTTTTTATTTTCACTAGTTAGGCTTAATGGAAAACAACAAAAAAATTAGAGATCTTTATGAACTTTATATTGAATTAGGACATGATGCTTTTGAAGAGAAAATTAAAAAACCTATGGAAAATTATTTGCATGATGGTAGCAATGTTATTACTATAAATGCTTTGAACACCATTATTGCTAATGCTATGCAAAGCTCTAAGCTTGGGGAAGCTGGTTTTGATGAATATGATATTTTTAGTCCCCCAAGTTTTGAGGAGAAAATTTTCTTTGATGATACTTTACCTCCAATTTATGATGATTATAATGATAGTGGTATTTTGGTGCCACCTACTATGGAGGATAAAGTTTATTATGATTATACTATGCCTGCAATTTATGATGAATACAATGATGGTTGTGATAGTTTTACTCTCACTATTACTAATAAAATTGATTATGCTTATGTGGAGAGTAATGATACTTTATGCATGTGGATCATGATAAGAATGCTTTATGTGATAGCTATATTGTTGAGTTTATTCATGATGCCACTGAAAATTATTTTGAGAGAGGAAAGTATGGTTATAGAAATCTTCATGTTACTAAATTTCTTCTCTTTATGATGAAGTTTTGAGCTTTCTCTTGATTTGCTTTTATTTGCTGGGTACTTTAAGACCTACTGGTCCTTATGAGAGAGGGAGACACGATTTCATATATCACAATAATATTAAGTCTTCTCTCTTTATGTTGAAATTTTTGAAGTTACACTTGTTTTGCATTTCTATGCTAGTCACTTTGTTCTTCATTGACTTGTTTTCTTACAAGACTCCTATGCATAGAAAGAGTGTTAGATTTAAACATGTTTTATATATGCTTCTTGATGCTCTCTTTTATGTTTCAACTCTCATCTTTATGTGGGCATCATAAAAATCACTATGCCTAGCTAAAAGGCTTTAAAGAAAAGCGCTTATGGGAGACAACCCATCGTTTTTATTTGCTGTTATTTTTATTTTCTTTGAGTCAAGGAGTTTTGTCACTTCTGTAGCAACTCCTTTGTATCTTTATTTTATTGCATTGTTGTGCCAAGTAAAGTTTTATTGAAAGTTGATGCAAGATTTGGATTTCTGCGCAGAGACAGATTTTTAGCTGTCACGATTTGAGCTCATCTCCTGTAGAAAATTCAAAAATTCTGAAAAAATCACGCATATTCCTCAGATATGTACGCAACTTTCATTAATTTGGCCAGATCCATCTGAGCAACTTAAGTGCCTCGAAAAAATTCGTCTTCACAGACTGTTCTGTTTTTGACAGATTCTGCCTTTTGTTTTGCATTCGCTCTTTTACTATGTTTGAGTGGATTTCTTTGCTCCACAAAGCATTGGTGGCTGTAGCTAATGTCCAGAAGCTTTAATAATGATTGTGTCATTACAGAATATGAGAATTTTTGATTATGCACTAACCCTCTAATGAGAACTGTTTCGAGTTTGGTGTGAAGGAAGTTTTCAAGGATCAAGCGAGAAGGGTGATATTATGTGATCAAGAAGAGTGAAAAGCCTAAGCTTGGGGATGCCCCCGTGGTTCATCCCAACCATATTCAGAGACTCAAGCGTCTAAGCTTGGGGATGCCCAAGGCATCCCCTTCTTCATCAACAAACTTATCAGGTCATCTCTAGTGAAACTATATTTTAATTCTTTCACATCTTATGCGCTTTACTTGGAGCGTCTGTGTGCTTTTATTTTTGTTTTTGTTTGAATAAATTCGGATCCTAGCAATCCTTGTGTGGGAGAGAGACACGCTCCGCTTTTTCATGTGAATACTCATGTTCTTCACTTATATTTGTTGAGTATTCTTAACTAGCTACTGCAGTGCTTTTAGCTCCTGTTTTTCATGCATCTCTTCGAGCTGTTAGCACTTGTTTATAAATACTCTCTTGCTGCATTATATTATCATTTGGAGAGTTTATGTTTAATAAATTGATTGGTGTTTGTTTGGAAGAAAGAAAATGCTACATGTAGTAGTTGGTATTGGAAAAGACATATGCATTCTTGTAGATCATTGTCTTGTTTCGATTTGATACTTTGCAATTGTTTTGAGCTCTCAAGTAGATCATGTTTAAGCTCTTGCATCATGTAGTTAAAGCCTAGTAGTGGAGAACTACCGTAGAGCTTGTTGAGACTTGGGATGCATATTTGTTCTCTCTAAGGTCTAGATATTTTCTGGTAAAATGTTTGAGCAACAAGGAAGACAGTGTAGAGTCTTATAATACTTGCAATATGTTTTTATGTGATTCTTGCTGTACCGGTTTATACTTGTGTTTGCTTCAAACAACCTTGCTAGCCTAAACTCTGTACTGAGAGGGAATGCTTCTCGTGCATCCAAAACTTGAGCCAAAACCCATGCCATTTGTGTCCACCATACCTACCTACTATGTGGTATTTCCTGCCATTCCAAGTAAATATTTCATGTGCTACCTTTAAACTATTCAAAACTTTATTACTCCTTATTTGTGTCAATGTTTTATAGCTCATGAGGAAGTATGTGGTGTTTTATCTTTCAATCTTGTCATTTACTTCTGACAGACTTTCACCAATGGACTAGTGGCATATACATCCGCTTATCCAATAATTTGCAAAAAGAGCTGGCAACGGGGTGCCCAGCCCCAATTAATTACAACTTTCATTAATAATTCTCTTCACATGTTTTGCCCTGATTTATCAGTAAGCAACTTAATTTGCAAATAGACACTCCTCCATGGTATGTGAATGTTGGAAGGCACCCGAGGATTCGGTTAGCCATGGCTTGTGTAAGCAAAAGGTTGGGAGGAGTGTCATCTATAAAGAAACTAAAATACATGTGTAAACAAAAGAGAAGAGGGATGATCTACCTTGCTGGTAGAGATAACGTCCTTCATGGGAGCCGCTCTTGAAAGTCTGGTTGACAAGGGGTTAGAGTGCCCACTACCATTCGTTGACAACAACAAACACCTCTCAAATACTTATTTTGTGCTCTCTATATGCTTTCGAAAACTTAAAAAGCTCTAGCACATGATTTAATCCCTGCTTCCCTCTGCGAAGGGCCTATCTTTTACTTTATGTTGAGTCAGTTTACCTACTCCTTTCTATCTTAGAAGCAAACACTGTGTCAACTTTGTGTGCATTGATTCTTACATGTTTACTTATTGCACTTGTTATATTGCTTTATGTTGACAACTATCCATGAGATATACATGTTACAAGTTGAAAGCAATTGCTGAAACTTAATCATCCTTTGTGTTGCTTCAATGCCTTTTACTTTGAATCTATTGCTTTATGAGTTACCTCTTATGCAAAACTTTTTGATGCTTGTCTTGAAAGTACTATTCATGAAAAGTTTTTGCTTATATGATTCATTGTTTACTCTTTATCTATGTTAGCAAACTATAGACCATTGCTTTGAGTCACTTCATTCATGACATGAGCCTTGCAATATTATGATCAAGATTGTGTGAAAGCATGTCTCCTCAGAAATTATTTGTTGTTATCGTTTTACCTACTCGAGGACGAGTAGAACTAAGCTTGGGGATGCTTGATACGTCTCCAACGTATCCATAATTTCTGATGTTCCATGCTTATATTATACCATTTGCTACATGTTTTATATACACTTCATATCACTTTTATGCATTTTCTGGGACTAACCTATTAACAAGATGCCGAAGTGCCAGTTCCCTGTTTTTGCTGTTTTTGATTCCAGAAAAGTACTTCTGCGAATATTCTCGGAATTGCACGAAACAAAAGGCCAAGTCCCTATTTTTCCAACACGTACACGGAGTCCGAAGGAGAGACGAAGGGGGCACCGAGGTGCCCAAACCACCTGCTCGCGCGGGATGAACAGTAACCGCGCCGACCTATGGTTTGGGCCCCTCGGGGGTCCACCGACGCTGCCCCTTCGCCTATAAGTTCCCCCGACGCGAAAACCCTAGAAAATCCTATCATACTCCAGGAAGAGTTCCGCAGCGCCGCCGCCATCGACGACAAGTTTCGGGGGACAGAAGTCTCTGTTCCGGCACGCTGCCGGGACGGGGAATTGCCCCCGGAGCCATCTCCATCGACTCCATCGCCATCTCCAGCGCCACCGCCGCGCCGTGGCTGCAGCGGTCCGTCGTCTCCTCTCCGGGCTGCACCTCTTCATCAACCTCTCCATCAAGTGTGCTCACCATGACCATGTGTGAGTAGTCTCCCCGAGGCTGAGGGCTCTACCGGTAGCTATGTGGTTCATCTCTCTCTCCCATGGTGTGATCTTTATGTGATCATGAGCTTTGTAATCTAGTTGAATAAGTAGATGTTACTCTTTATCTATTATGCACTCTATAGGTTACTTTAATATGAACTCCGGTACTCTCCACGGTGTAAAGGTGACAGTGTGTGCACCGTGTGTGACTCCTTTATGACGTTGTGGCGCTTGTTTACTCCGGCTTGAGGTGTGCTTTTGTAGCCCTACACAATGAATGGTGTTTGTTATCCAACAAGAGAGTGTTTAAGAGTAGCTTTTATTTATTCAATTATGAGATCATTGTTGAGAGTGTCCACTAGTGAAAGTATGATCCTAGGCCTTGTTTCTAAGCATTGAAACACCGTTTACAACAAGTTCTGCTACATGTTTGCTTGCTGCCATCTTTATTTCAGATTGCAGTTACTACTTATAATCATCCCTATCACTTGTATTTCACTATCTCTTCGCCGAACTAGTGCACCTATACATCTGACAAGTGTATTGGGTGTGTTGGGGACACAAGAGACTTCTTGTATCTTAATTGCAGGGTTACTTGAGAGGAATATCTTTGACCTCTACCTCCCTGAGTTCGATAAACCTTGGTGATTCACTTAAGGGAAACTTGCTGCTGTTCTACAAACCTCTGCTCTTGGAGGCCCAACACTGTCTACAAGAATAGAAGCACACGTAGACATCAGTCAGCAGGAAGAAACCTAGAGAAACCAACCACAATCGGAAATTCTGCCAATCACTAAATCACATCATTTGGTTTTCTAAAACAACTTACCCCCAAAATATTGTGTTCTGGACAATAGTCATTGGGTTATTGTTTTCCGAACCCTATCCCCAGTAGTTGTGAAATTTATTCTTCCGTTTATGATGGTGAACTGCATGGGGTGATAGGCATGTCAACTCAACGGATGATTTCTAGCTGTCTAAATTCACGGTGAATCCATGAAACTTTTTGGTTGGGGTGATTTGCTAACATATGGGTGTTGTTTTTTAAAACCGGAATAAATTGGGTGTTTTGATCGGTTAATAAGGTGAAAACAGAAAGATTCGCCAGAGTGACAACCGGAAACTCACAAAAATACACAAGGGTTGTTTGGATATAGGATATTTAGAGAACTCATATTCCTTGAACTTGTTTAACATCCACACAGACTAAAACTTTGTCTGGTTTGTCTATTTAACTCGTGATATCTAAAACTAGGTTTTGTAATACCATAAAACCAAGTATTGAGAAATTCATTTTTGTATAAATCATGGTTACTCTATACTCAACAATCCATACCTGATTTTTGGTCGATCTGAGTGTAATCGTTGAGAGTTGAAACTCACGAGTTGGCAAAATAAGGTTTCACATAAATTTTAATGCTTTCTAAGTCCAGAGAAGATTACTACAAACCCATGTTGCTAAGACAATTATCAGTAAAATCGGTTTTTTGAAAATATTTCGACCCAACAAAGGTGCGAAAAAGATTCAGTCCAATTTCAATTCAACTTCTGCATCACTCCATTTCCCCCGGTCAGCCTCGAGCAACATCAGCTACATCCGGATCTCTGTCGGGTTCAAGTGAATTCCGGAGGAAACGACTATAAGAATTTATAATAAATATGTTTACTTTTACAATATCCATATCTTACTAAAAATTTACCTAGATTTTTCTGTAATACAATCTTGAACATATAATTCTAAATACATTTTTCTATTGTGTCTAACAATATTATTGTGTTTGTAATGTGAAGGTTCACAGTTACAAAATTCAGTCGCACCATTATCATATTCATACATTGATGTTGAATTAGGTTGACATAATGAATATGTATTTTTTTCAAAGTTTAGTATGGGAAATTTTATTACAACGTGTTCCATCTAACCGAAGCAGAGAATAAAAGGATGACAAAATTACATCCAACCACAAAGTGTATGCTGCTTAGATGATCTACGACGTATATATATATGGGTGTGTGTGTGTCTATTTTCTTATCATTAAATATCCTATAGAGTGTCCCACGATATATGAAACTGATCGCTGTTACCCGTTATTCGAACAACCGCTTAGAATGTGTCTCAGAGCGTGGCGATCACTTGACCCTGTCCCTTATGCTAAATATTCGCTCTCGGTCATACAATTGGAGAAACTTTGTAGTGAAAACTGGAATGGTGAATATGTATTAGACTAGTCACAGTGGGGAGTAACTTAGACTAGTAATATGCATATGTTACTACTCTAAGTTACTACCTCCATAGTGGAGAGTAACATGTGTGTAGTGTCATATTTAATAGGTTATACACTCATCTTGCCTTGAAATGTGTGATGTTATGATAACATAGCTAGTTACCACTAACATCTCCCTCCTCATTAATTACCCGTCACATCAGATTTTTTCCTTATGTGGCACTGATGTTACTCCTATGTTACTCTCCATTATGACTAGTCTTATACTATTCAGCATGTACATACTCAACTTGAGCATTGGCAATTTAGCAAATGACATGCATGATTGCACGTGGACAAATCAGTTAGAAAGATATATCCCCGATTTGGTAGCTTGGGTGGCAGAGCTATGGGAGGTTGAAAGTGAAACATGTAATAATTCAGAGTCTTGTGCCGTTGTTTTTCTCCCATCTTGTGGTTAGTTTTTTTCTGCGAATACTTCCAACTTCTGTTGGAGGACGATTGAAAACCTCATCCTCGTCTCTTCTGATTTCGAGATTCTTCTCCGTCACCCTCTGAACCCGACCACCCTGTCTTTCTCTGTTTTGGCATTAATGATTCCTTTCTACTGTATTATTTTCTTGCTTCTGTTGTTTTCAACAGCAGGGATGGGGTGATGTGATGCCTATTTTTTTGTGCGTGAGAAATGTGATGTGATGTAGCTGCGCACGCCGCGGCACGGCAGCCCATCCATCCAACGGTCGGCCGAACTGGGCGTATCTTCTCGTATCTCCCACCGCACCGGCCATCTCATCCGTGCCATAAGTTGCATAATTCATTCTCAAATCCATCTATGGCTCTCCCCAGAAATCCCAACGCCATCACATCGTCGTTCACGTACACGTAGCTGTCAGCCATGCTAGGGACGGCGCCGGCGGACTACGTGGCTAAGGATGGCTCCAACGGGTGACCCATCGAGTCCGCGCCTTCGCGCCTGTCCGCGCGAGTCAAAAACACAGCCCAACGGGTGATGAAAACGGATCATGGTCCGTTTTTCTGTCCGCCACAACCCATTTCTGGCCCAAATTTGGGCCAAGTTTGCGTCGGCGCGGACACACGGCCACATGGTCCGTTTTTCTGTCCGCCACGACCCATTTCTGGCCCAAATTTGGGCCAAGTTTGCGTCGGCGCGGACGCGCTGCGGACTGGCCGCGTGTCCGCATGGCCACGAGTGGCGTCCTCCCAGGCCCACCTGGCAGTGACACGGGACGGTCAGCCTCCCCTGGCCCAGTCCTTTTTAATGCGAGGGGATAGCGACGACCAGCCCCACCCACCCACTCCACTGCCCCACTGCCGCCGCTCCTCTCGGCGACCGCAAACCCTAGCCACCATGCCGCTCCGATGGCCAGGGTTCGGAAAGGCCAAGAACGACGGCGAGGCGAGGTCGTCCTCCGGCCGCCGCCGCTACATCCCATCTCTTTCTCCTTCCCCTTCCCCATCCCCTTCCCCACCTTCATCTCCGACGCGGCGGCTCCCCGCGGCATTCTCCCTCGCGCCACCGGGCGTGGAGATAGCAGTACGCAACCGCGTATATGTGCGGGTTGAGAACTGCTGGTGGTACTGGAACCACGCGGTCCCGGTGCCGTGGCCAGATGTAAAATTACCTGACCACTGGCACCTCAACCCGCAGCGGATACCGGTGCCACCGATCCCGACCAACCGTCGCGCATGGGAGCGGGAGATTGAGTGCCGCCGCGTGCGCCTCCCGGCGGAGCTCCGGAACGACCCCGCGTTTGCGGCCACGTCGCGCAACTGGCGCACGTGGTTCTCCGACGAGCAGAGCCTGCGGCGGCAGGCGCTGTACACGCGGGCTCCGACGCCGCCCAGCGGCCGTTGGTCACCGCCGCCGCACACGCTCCGCCGTGGCGCACAACCGCCGCTCCCGCCACCTGTTGTGAAGATGGAGGCGCCCGCTGAGGAGGACGAGGACGCCCAGCTGGCGGTCGCGCTCGAGGCCTCCAAGCACTCCATGGCCGACTACGAGGCCAAACGATAGGAGATGGTCCTGCAGGCCGTCGCCCGCGAGCAGGAGGAGGCCCTGCAGGCCGTCGCCCGCGAGCAGGAGGAGGCCCTGCAGGCGCAGCAGACCGTGGCCATCGAGCCACGGCGATGATGGGAGGCCATGGAGGTGGACCTGCCTCCGGCGCCACCCCTACCCGAAGGCCTGCTCGGTCAGAGGTGGATCTTCAACGGCGGCAGCTTGGAGGTCCAGCGGGCGTCCCTCATCCTGGAGCAGGAGCAGCCGCCAACGCCTCCGGCCGTCGCTCCACCGGCGCACCTCTGGACGGCGCCGGAGTACGTCCTCCTCTCGGACGATGAGTAGAAGCCCGCGAGGGCTTAGTATTAGTTTTATTTATTTTCTGTTTTAAAATATATCTTTAAAATGGCCGTTTGTGGCCCACCCCCTATATACTAGAGAGAAAAGGACCATGTATGACCTTTTTAACTAAATCTTTTTAAAAAAAGAACGGTCCATTTGCGATGCGTCAGGCTGTTAGGGCAGCACGAAGGACGGACACGCGCGGACAAGACCTGTCCTTTTGCCGACCCAAACGGACAAAACACGAAACAAACGCGCGTCCGTTTGGATCGTCCCGTTGGAGTCATCCTAATAAGCTGGTGGTGGGGCCGGGGTCGTCCGGGCTGCCGCCGTTTTTTTATAATCGACAGCGCTGTTTCATTAAGCTCGTTCGTGGTTTGGTCGTATCTGCGACCTAATGATTGGGATTAGTTCCAGAGAGGAAGTGACGTGATTAACATGTAAACAAAGATATCGGGAAGGCTCTCTGACGAGCATCGTTCAACCACCGCCAGTTCGGGAACCAAACCTTGAGCTCGTTTCCGCTGGACTGTCTGGTTGAAGAGAAGAATTTGTTCCGAGGAGGGCGACTCCAACATGAAGGGCGTGGGCTCAATAATATAGCTACTCCAGCTCGTGATAGGAATGTTCTGAATATCATCGTGATCTCATCCGCGTAGCGCATGAACCCTGGGAGTTCGTTGTCTGAAATTGAGTAGTTAGCGTAAAACTACCACTCTACAAACTAAATCACAAAAACATACCACTTTTGCCCGCAATCGCAAAAAACTACCACATTTCGTCGCAAATCACAAAAAGCTACCAAATCACACTGATCGTGAATTGAACAAAGATTGACACTAAAACCTGACATGCGGGCCCACATGTAAGTGATTATGTGGCATGTTGACTTTTCAGCTTAATAAAAATCGAAAAAGAAATTAAAAAAATGGTGCCGCCCATGGCCGCCGCCCCCCGCCCACGGCCGCCGGAGCACTGACTTTTCAGCAAATTGCTCATTTTTCTGCCACCTCAGCACTGACAAATGGGTCCCACCTGTCGGATTCAGTGTCAATCTTTGTTCAATTCACGATCAATGCGATTTGGTAGGTTTTTGTGATTTGCGACGAAATGTGGTAGTTTTTTGCGATTGCGGGCAAAAGTGGTATGTTTTTGTGATTTAGTTTGTAGAGTGGTAGTTTTATGCTAACTACTCTCTGAAATTCAAGGGTGCACTGAAACCTGAACCCTGGGAGTTCGTTGTCACACGTAAAAAGTGGGAGATTGAGCGCCGCCGCGTGCGCCTCCCGGCGGAGCTCCGGAACGACCCCGCGTTTGCGGCCACGTCGCGCAACTGGCGCACGTGGTTCTCCGACGAGCACAGCCTGCGGCGGTAGGCGCTGTACATGCTGGCTCCGACGCCGCCCAGCGGCCGTTGGTCACCGCCGCCGCACACGCTCCGCCGTGGCGCACAACCGCCGCCTCCGCCACCTGTTGTGAAGATGGAGGCACCCGTTGAGGAGGACGAGGACGCCCAGCTGGCGGCCGCGCTCGAGGCCTCCAAGCACTCCATGGCCGACTACGAGGCCAAACGCTGGGAGATGGTCCTGCAGGCCGTCGCCCGCGAGCAGGAGGAGGCCCTACAGGCGCAGCAGGCCGCGGCCATCGAGCCACGGCGATGGTGGGAGGCCATGGAGGTGGACCTGCCTCCGGCGCCGCCCCTACCCGAAGGCCTGCTCGGTCAGAGGTGGTTCTTCAACGGCGGCAGCTTGGAGGTCCAGCGGGCGCCCCCCATCCTGGAGCAGGAGCAGGAGGTGGAGCAGGAGCAGCCGCCAACGCCTCCGGCCGTCGCTCCACCGGCACACCTCTGGACGGCGCCGGAGTACGTCCTCCTCTCGGACGACGAGTAGAAGCCCGCGAGGGCTAAATATTAGTTTTATTTATTTTCTGTTTTAAAATATATCTGTAAAATGGCCGTTTGTGGCCCACCCCCTATATACTAGAGAAAAAAGGCTCAATTTTTAACTAAATCTTTTTTAAAAAGAACGTTCCGTTTGCGATGCGTCAGGCCATTAGGGGCACTGGCACGAAGGGTGGACACGCACGAACAAGGCATGTCCTTTTGCCGACCCAAACGAACAAAACGCGAAACAAACGCGCGTCCGTTTGGGTCGCCCCGTTGGGGTCATCCTAATAAGCTGGTGATGGGGGTCGTCCAGGCTGCCGCCGTTTTTATATAATCGACAGAGCGCTGTTTCATTAAGCTCGTTCGTGGTTTGGTCGTATCTGCGGCCTAATGATTGGGATTAGTTCCAGAGAGGAACTGACGTGATTAACCTGTAAACAAAGATATCGGGAAGGCTCTCTGATTCGGGAACCAACCTTCAGCTCGTTTCCGCTGGACTGTCTGGTTGAACAGAAGAATTTGTTCCGAGGAGGGCGACTCCAACATGAAGGGCGTGGGTTCAATAATATAGCTACTCCAGCTCGTGATAGGAATGTTCTGAATATCATCGTGATCTCATCCGCGTAGCAGCCTAGCCTGCATGAACCCTGGGAGTTGGTTGTCTGAAATTCAAGGGTGCACTGAAACCTGAACCCCGGCCTCTCGGATGCCCATACGTCACACGTAAAAAGTGGAGAGAAGTACTCAACAGACAGACAGACAGAGCGCAGAACGGAGAGATGCTGCAGAAGAAACCATAGCAACGGAAACATGAGGACGGAACAAAAATGTGGAATCAAGCAGGCAGGTATCGGCCTGATTTGGTCGTCCTCATCCGCCGCGATATCATGCATGTGAGGTGAGGACAGCTCGCCGCTGCCTGCCTTCACAGGTCTCTACACATGACACGAGAGACACGAGCCACCCTTCAGATCGGGTCCGGTCGAGCCAGGCGCGCGAGAGAGCGATCTACGGATCCGTTCAGGTAATCTATCGCCGTATCCTGCTGGGCTGCCTGTTGTGTAGCAGCATGATTGGATCAAGTTAAGACGAGTCGCGCCTGCGATTTGTCGTCTGATTGGTTGCTTTGCAACTTGCAAAAACCACCACCCAGCTGAGATCTTCTACCGAGCCACGGTAGTGTTCGTCGAACCCTGATGAGCTGCCCCTAGAAACCTCCATGCAGAGTGTGCCATTATTCACCATCGAATCAGGGTTTCCGTTCGCAAGGAGCCAAGGAGGAGTGAAACTAGCGATGCCATTCGTTCGTAGAATCTCTCACTGTTGGTTAAAAGGTCGTCTCTTTCCGTGAGCCAGGTGGTGTGAGACTGTGAGTGATCCTCGATCGTTCCCACGGATAAGAGGATAAGAGGATAGGGTCGTCCGACCTCTCCCTGAAGCTCCCAGCTAGCGCGGATGCCGACCGGCACGGCACGGCCCCAGCCGCGCTGCGCCAGCTGCCCGCCATAACTTCTGGGCGGCATCTGATCTGGAGGAGCGTGACCGCTTGAAGATGCCAGGAGCTCCTTCTCGCCGATTCGTTGTGAGGACCTCGCCGATTCGTTGTGAGGATCTTGACGCTATCCTGGAGGACTTCCCGGCTGCATTGTCCAATTCCCTATCAAGTAACTTGGGTTGCCCCTGGCTCTGAGTAGGCTGCGGCGGGCCGTTATCCAGCCTTAAATCGACAAGATGGCGTCTCGTCTCGAACCTTGGCGGGGTAGATTCATCAACCGTGCGGGTTGCACCGCCCTGGTCAAATCGGTGCTCTCCTCAATGCCTATTTTTCTCCTCACTATCATCAAAGCGGACAAAAGTATGTTGAAGGCTTTCGTCAAGATCAGGAGAGGGATGCTCTGAACTGCAGTGAGAATGTCAGTGGTGGTAAATGCAAGGTCATTTGGGACAAGGTCTGTCGTCCTAAGGTACTTGGTGGTCTCGGAATCCTCAACCTGGAAAATTTCTCAACAGCGCCACGGCTAAAATGGCTATGGCACGAGTGGGCTTCCCCTGACAAGCCTTGGGTCGGCTCAGAAACGCCAAATGATGACTTAGATAGAAACTTGTTCAATGCTGCCACCAAGGTCTCTATAGGGGACGGGCTAAAAGCTTCCTTTTGGGATCATCCTGGCTTGCCGGACTTCTGCAAAAGTTATTGCCCCTGACCTCTTCATGGCCTCTAAGCGCAAAACAGAAAGGTCCATGACGCCCTCGCTGACTTCAAATGGATTGCCGACCTCGACGTGGCCAACTTCACGGTCAATCACATCTCCCAGTTCGTGCAACTATGGACGCTCATCCAGGAGACCCCTCTCCCCTGGTGTCGAGGACACCATCACCTGGACCCTCTCTACTTCAGGTGTCTACTCCGCGAAGTCCGCCTACAAGGCACAGTTCTTTGGTGCCTCTGCTTGCCCTTTCATGGCCGTTGTCTGGAACACTTGGGCCCCACCGAAATGCACCTTTTTCACCTGGTTGGCCGTGCAAAACCGGCTTTGGACTTCTGACCGTCTTGCCATCAGAGGGTGGCCACATCAGCCGTATGTCAACTCTGCATGAATCAGCCAGAGACGGGGAGGCATTTGTTGTTTGAGTGCCGCTACTCCAAGAGAGTCTGGGCTGAAGCGTCCTCCTGGTTAAAATGCCCTACGCTGATGCAAGGTCTTGGGGTCACTAAGCCTACTGTCTTTGACTACTGGAAAGTCTTGGCATCCTCGCCATCCCCATCCCGCAAGGTTATCAAGTTGGCGATCATCCTAATCACTTGGAAGTTTTGGAAATAGCGGAATGTGAGGGTCTTCGATAACACGTTCACAATGCCCTCCATTCTTTTTCAGTACATCAATACCGAGAGTAGGGCTTGGCCGAGATTTGCGAGTAATTCGTTTGTGTGTTGCGTTGTCGGCCTCCCGTGTTGCTGGGTTGCCTTTTTAATTTTTTCGGCTTCGGTCGTGTATTCGCCTTTGCTCCTACTTAATCGATATAAAAGATATAAAAGGTAAAACTTTTACCGCATTTCTAAAAAGAAGATGACACGGCGTTCGGAATGAAAAAAAAAACATCTTCCCTGTATATCTGGATCGAACCTCGATTCTCCAACCTCCCCACCTCAACAGCGAGTTATCAATTGTACCATGTGCGAAACGAGAGGCATGTTTAAGTCTGCATGGATATGCTCATAGCCATAGTGTATTTGCAGGTTCGCGATGCGGTGGCGAGCGGTCGTCCACGCAGGTGTGAGGCTCAGGGCTGGTCAAGCCTTGTCCTTGTCATTTGCAACTAGACAACTTGGCACGGCGACACGCCGCGCCCGTGTGGTTACATGGAATGTTATAATAGGGTAGATCGTGGAATTTATTTTACTGTCGTTAGTTGGCAAACTATACACAAATTACAATGAGCTTGTGCTAATAAGGTTGGATAATATATGAATTCGTCGTATTGTGTTGTAGAACGCACGGGCATTGTACGAACTACGTAGATTAAATATTAGTTAAACTGTAATAAACAATTAGTGCGTACGATTTAGTCACACATGATCTATTAGGGGCAAGTAGTATTAGATACTTACTATATACATTACCATTTAGATTAACTATAAGTAGAATAAGTAGATAGTAAGAGAAGTCAACCTTGAAAGCTTTCAAAATATAAGCACAATCATTCTCAATGATGATGTTACATACTTAGATGAAAAATAAGCAGCGGCCAATTTTAGTCCCTCTAAACAGGCGATAGCTTCGCCCATTGCCGCCGTACTGATAGGAGAAGAAACCAGACTCAGTATTCTTCAAAAAGAGGGGAAGCATAGCCAAGTCAAGATGACAATTTACCTTAACTTGTTACGACAGTAGTCCATCAATTTAAGCAGGCATAATTATAATGCTGTGATTTCCGGGTTCAAAAACTTACGTGTTTTCGGACTAAGGTGACAACTATAATTCTCTTCACAGTACTCACATACAAAATGAGGACAACCATAGTAGGATCTCCCAGGCCAAGAACCTATAGACAACACATATAAAGTTTAATCAATGTACAGTAATTCATGAACAGAGCTAGTTAGCTCACAATAGGAAGAACATAAAGATAAGGTTACACAATGTTTATTTTCTAGCAAACTCACGTTTTAAATGTGTGACAAAATCTGCAGAAAGTGGGAGAGTCAAATGAGTAGCTGGTACGTCTTGTTTGACAGCATGACGACGCTGACGAATAGACATGCGTGCACGCTGGTTGGGTCCAATTTGTTCTGCAGGAACATAGGGAGTAGCCGCAACTATAAATATGGAAAAATGGAAGCAGAAGTTAGTGTGGGCAAAACAAATCTGTACAAAGAAATATTCATGAGAAGTAAAGATAGATTTAAAGCATGGTTATACCTGGAGCTGGATAAGCAAATAGTGTGTCAGAAGAATCATTTAGTTCATCCAATTCCATATAAGATAGGTCATTCTTTTGGTTTCTGTTTTTTTTTTTTGCAATTTACACCACGTATATTCATCAGATAACCACATACACAGTACACGGTAGAAATACAGGAAAGCAATACGTAGAGGAAACGGAACAAGCAAGGAGAACAACAACATCACCGGCGTCGGAAACGAAGACCACCAGCCGCCACCTTGCCGCTGCCAGGGAGAATTTTCCCTATGAAAGACGCTGCCTAGCCCGTCCGCCGCGCCGCGGCGGAGCTTTTGTCGATGAAGGACCCGGGCAAGCGCCCCCCTGTCCCAGCCACACCACTTTGCCTCAGCCGCCTTCGGAGCCGTCGCCGGAAGAAGCCGAAGATCTCGTCCTGCCCAGGGTTCCGGCCGCCAGATCCATCGCCACCACGGATCTGACGGGAAACAGCGGGGCTCGAGCACCACGCCGGGCCTC
Organism: Poa pratensis; assembly: GCA_947311845.1. Lineage (NCBI taxonomy): Eukaryota > Viridiplantae > Streptophyta > Magnoliopsida > Poales > Poaceae > Poa > Poa pratensis. The sequence continues at coordinate 63,722,680 of CAMZMU010000107.1, forward strand.
GAGCTCCAGCCAGTCCAGCGCGATGACGAGGAGCCCCGAAGAACTCCGCCGCCGGAGAAGATCACGCCGGCACCAAACCACCCGCCCGCAGCACCACCTCCTCCAGAGCGCCGCCGGCGAGACCCCCACCCTACCCTACCGTATATACAAGCCGGAGCCGGGGATCCCCCACCCTCCCGCCGCCGGAGCGGCCGGCGGAGGGGAGGAATCCCGCGGCTCGCGACGCGCACGGTGGATCGACGGGCTCGCTCCAAAAATCGCCTTCTTTCCTCTCTCTACAGTGGCGAGGAGGGGAAAGTTTCACGACGTACCAGACTTGCTAAACTTTTGGTTTCTGTTTGGAGCACTCAAGGATGTAAGTATGTAAAACGTCCAGACTTGCTAAACTTTGGTACACGGTACATTCATGGCAGTGCTAAAGCATATTTGCTCAGCTTGGTTCTTTGTCTTCAGTCCAAATCAAATTAGCATGTTTCGTGGTATCATCAAATCATGTCATGAAGGATTTAGCATGCCAAAAAACTTTAGGAGAAATATGCATAATAAGTAGAAATGGGGGATACCATAGCAGAAAAGAAATAAAAGGGGGATCCATACAGTTATATTTTGTATAGGAGGAGAAATGTAATCATACCAAAAATATCATACATATGGTAATTCTTAACTTTCATAGCCGACAAATCGTCATTTCTTTCTTTTTAAACTCTATAAGCTGGATGCTGGAAGGTTCTTCAAGAGAGCTGAAGGTGTAGCCTCTGACGATCATGTTTCTGGCTAAGGAATTTCTTTCCACTGAAATAAAATATGAGCTATTATATGTTGCATCAAAATCAAATACGTATACAGTTTACTTCTTACAAAGTAAAAGAAGAAATCAAGTATGCATCTGGGACTAAATTTTACATCAGCTTTCAGCTATGTTAGTGGGTAAATTGAGCACTTATATTATTTATCAACTGCATTTTGTCTTCTTGGATTAAAATTTGGAGATAGTATCCGCCGTGTCCTGCTATTTTATCAAGAACTTCTTGATGGGATAATTCAAATCGAACAAAGATTTCGGCATCAACATATTGGTCTGGTGAGAAACACAAACAGAAATGTTGAGGAAATTAACTTGTTTGAAAATGATCATCAGTAGCATGCATGCATCTATAAATTGCAGAACAAACATTTCACCAGTGTGGTAATCATGGCAGGAAGACCTTTTTACAGCCCCTAAGAGATACTCCTTTTTGTATGTACTATGTAGACTGCCCATGAGGTAATTTTATCTTGTTTCTGTTTAAGCATTTATGTAAAGAATCATCACACGCCTATGTAACATATAAGCAGAAAATAGACATCATCTGAAAGAAAGGATGCATCTATGTTTCTAACATGGAGTGCTTTACTGAATATGCATAGCAATCAATATAATTTTTCCATCTGTCTTTAACATCTAAGCATAAAAGAATTATTGGAAGGTGAGCAATCAAACTCGTGCATGTAGAGGAAAAACTCATGATGCTTGAATTTGCAGGACTATTGTTTATCAGTTCCTCTACCAAATAGAAGAAACAAAATCTTAACCACGTGGTGAAAAAATCTGGAAGCAAAGTGTGGACAGAAGATCGAGCTTGTACAATCTTTGCAAACAAACCTGCAAACAAAATGTGAAGTTAAACAAACCACGGAGTATTGGGTCGAAGATAAAAGACCTGAAGAAGATCAACAACATGAATGTGAACTATATGATGAGCAGTTTAGTACATAACATAAATAATGAATAAACATAGACCTCACCTCTCTTGTCTACCATGAGAAGATCAGCACTTCAACACAGAACTCATATTCAACGATGAGAAGATCAACATTTTGACAGAGCACTGTTTTTCCCATAAGCATCTGAAATAAAATAACAACAAAATTTAGATGAATCTTGACCATTCAAAGTTCATATATAGCATGATTATACAGAAGTTGTATGGAGTGCCGAGTGACCCATAGTAATCATACACAGCTCAAATATTTGCCAATAAAGTTTAACCATACTTCAAGTGATTCAAAAATATATTGCTCTAAAATCCCTCTCAAATGCTAGATATGGTTCTGTTTCAGATTATGTCAAAATTCTGACTGCAATGTTCTCGAACTTGGTTCCACAGTCACAGATAATTCAAAAAATGTTCGAGGACATGAGTTGGTAATAATTTATTTGGGTGCGCAATTAGAAAGTAACCAGATTAGGCAGCAAAGACACGACTAAGTAATAATTTATTTAAATTTTAGTGCACATAAAAAATGTAAATGGATAAAAATATATAAGTGAAGACCGTGCACGGCGTCACACCGCACAGTATCAGATGCTTGTTTAGATAGTTGTGACACGCTGGGCAGTATTAGAGAGTACTATTTATAGTTGTAGCGTATCCTATTTCCTGATTTGAAAAGCTGATTGTGTGGCAATCGGACGGGAAAATAGGAAAATAGTTTTAATATTTTAACCATATTAAGCAAATATGTCCTCAGCTGAGCATATTTTTTCCTACAGAAATACAATATAAGTACCATGAAATGTAATGGTCATCAGCCTATACTCTGCCATGATGCACGTCCACAACAGCTAAAGGACAATGGAAACTGTCAATAATATAATTTCAAACATAGCTAGTGATATATTAGGAAGGTAAAAGGATCTATACATCATATTTAGCTGCAAACATATGGCGTAGTAGTTCATATGTGCTTTCTATTTGGCAGTTAAATGCAATCTTGGCTTTGCTTATTTATGATTAATACATTTTTCATACTTCATCATATGTAAGTATGTGGCACTATGTTGAGATCTAATATTCTGCCTCTACAGTTTGTCGTTTAGGTTGTAAATAGGAGCTGAAGCTTCGACTCATATTTCTGGTGCTTCTAAGGCAACAACAATAACATTGGTAAAACAGGTTACGAAAGTATTTGGCAAGCTAAAATCTCACACAGAATCATAAAAGCTCTGTTGTGTCATGATAAGAGAAAAATCAAGAACAAAATGTAATGGAAGAACAATAAGGACATAGTCGCGATCAGCTGAGCACAAAGCTGAATGTGTTGCATGAAATCGGATGAATTCATAGTAAAATGGGTTGGAGATAGAGTATCAATTGTTCTCGTCCCTAGTTTTTGTATCAAACTTGCTACATCACGTGAGATCATTACGGAACTGAAATATCAATGACAGATACCATCGGTAGAAAATAGAAGTGACCAAGTTTATCCCTATGTTAACACATGATCACAGAATTAAATTAGCAACGCATACATACCAAAATACATATTCCATCTGTCCAAGTATAGTTCATCACTTCATCTCTACATATAACGGATGAGTACATAATTCAAACAGCAAGACACTCAATACCAAAGATAGACAGTGACGAAGTATATATAGTTCATCACTTGCTGAAACAAAAGATGGTAACAAACGAACCATACAATCTTGCAAATGTGTTGAATAATTCGTCGACTCCATAGCTGCAAGTAGAACAATAGGTAACCATCAATGCAAAGTTAAGAAACATGAAACAATCCTCAGTTTGAGAGTCAAATATTAACAGGCGCTGAAGTTTCAGAAACTCAGATTGAATTTTGTGCCATGACATTCACACCTTTTGAGTTTGTTGTGCTCCTTGTCAGCCTGGGAACAGCCACGGCAGGCCACCGCCATGCACTTGCATTGCCGAGGTAAACCTTTGGCAGCGGCGGTCCGAGACACTACCTCTGGAAGTGGAAGAGCCTCCTGGCTCTATGTCCAGCATTGACACTCTCTCTATCTCCTTGTTGCTCTATATATCTGCGGTTTAACAAATCTCATATCAGCATAGTACACTAATAATCAAGTTCCAAAAAAGTTGTGTGAACAAATGGTGCGGAAATGAGCATTGATGCTCTTTCCTGAATATGCCAGGTACGGAAACGACATAAAACTGGCTTATGTAATCAAAATCACTATAATTTGCACATGCCAAAAACAACATATCTAAGGTAGCAACATCTAAACTTTGGGGAGTAGGGCATGGATAGTGAAGACCAAAGGACACCAATAAGAAAGCACAGAAAAGAGCTTGAACAACAAAGCCAAAACATAGTTGGTAAGCATTAGACTCTGTACATATATTTACTAAAGGTAGCATCAAATCCATGATCTACCTAGATGCATAGTTCAGTAAAGAGAAGCAGCAAGTCAGAAATAAGCATGCAATTCAACGAATATTGTAATATTTTACAAACAGAGAAGGATAAGAAAATAAGAGCATATAACCGTAGTTGGCATAGCTTCGCTTGCAAATAAAGATATGTTAAAAATCTCATCGCTATAAAAGGAAAGTATAGTGAATAATTTAGCATTTCCCCTAAATCCAACCGTCTCTGTATTACATACATTGATCTTTTGATAACATACAATAAGAGATAGCCTAAACTTTGAAACTGAAGACAATGTACGATGATGCTTCGCTCGACATGATTTTCAATGGAAGAGAACATATAAATCAAAGAATGGAGACATTATGATGAAGTATGTTAAAAAATAAATACCTTCATGAGTACTCATACCTAGCATCTGAACTTGGTCACAAAGCTCACATCAATTCAATGTGCACAGGGTCAATAAATGTCAAAGAAGACCTGGAAGAAGTAATCCTTTTCCAACGTCAAATGTATAAGAGTATGTCCAACAGAACACAACAGCACTGCTATCCAATCGCTAATTACTACTTAGTAGAGCTAGCTTAATCCTCGAATAAACCTGATTAAGCGTCACCCAAAACCAAAATCAAGATCAAAGTAGAAGCACGAGCTAGAGAGATCATCAATCGATGGGCATTTGACGATTGGGAGGTTACTGGGATGACGATGGTGGCGATGCGGTCGTCACTGCTTCCTTCTTGGCCACTCTCCTCTTCTTGGCGGCCGCGTGCGCGGCGGCGGCGGTGGACACGGAGGACGGGGAGAAGAGGCGGTCGATGCCAAACACGGACACGGACTTGCGGCACAGGGGCACGTTCAACACCGGCGTCACGCGCACGTGCGCCGAGTACGACCGCTCCATCCCACCGCCGTCGGACCGGTGGCGTGGCGCCGCCCGCCCGCCAGGCTGCTGGGGCTGCTGGAGCTGCGGCCGAGACCGTTGAACACCACCTTGCCGGCCGCGTTCAGGCGCGGGCTGTCGGCAGCCACGGTGGGCGGCGGAGGAGGTGGCGGGGGCGGAGGCGCCAACGCCTGCGCCGCTGTGAGCCGTATCTTGGGCGGCAGCTGGTGGTGGTTCTGCTGCTGCTGGGATGGAGGCGAGGTTGGGGACGGTGCCGGCACGGGCTTCTCTGGCTCGCGGAGGAGCGGGAGGCTGAGCGACGGCTCCTGCTCGGCGGCTTGGTGATGTCTACGCACGCTTCTATTCTTGTAGACAGTGTTGGGCCTCCAAGTGCAGAGGTTTGTAGAACAGCAGCAAGTTTCCCTTAAGTGAATAACCCAAGGTTTATCGAACTCGGGGAGGTATAGGTCAAAGGTAACCCTCTCAAGCAACCCTGCAATTAAGATACAAGAAGTGTCTTGTGTCCCCAACACACCCAATACACTTGTCAGGTGTATAGGTGCACTAGTTCGGCGAAGAGATAGTGAAATGCAAGTGATATGGATGATTATAAGTGGTGATGGCAATCTGAAATAAAAATGGCAGCAATCAAACATGAGACAAAATGAGAGCAAACGGTGTTTCAATGCTTGGAAATAAGGCCTAGGGATCATACTTTCACTAGTGGACACTCTCAACAATAATAATATAATTGAACACATAGATATTTCCTCTTCACTATGCTACTCTGAACTATTCTCATGTTGGATAGAAATACCAATCTACTGCGTAGGGCTACAAGAGCACACCTTAAAGTCTGAGTGAACAAACACCACAATATCATAGAACACCAAGACCATCGTGTAGGGCTACAAAAGCACACCTTAAAGTCTGTCTTCCACATCTAGGGAACCCCAATGTCACTATGAGTGCCCCAAATAGTACTAAACAAACACCACAATTTTATAGTGACATCCAACACAAGAATAACTCATGGTAAGTATTTCTGTAACCTTTAGCCTAAGAGTCACACACGGTGCGCACAATGTCAACTTCACACCATGGGACAAGGGTGACTCGGAAATTACATTAATAAAACCACTCAAGTAGCATAATTCATATCTATGGATTCAACTAGATTACAAAGCTCATGATCACATAAAGATCACACCATGAGAGAGAGAGATAAACCACATAGCTACCGGTAGAGCCCTCAGCCTCGATGAAGAACTACTCCCCCCTCATCATGGGAGGCAGCAACGGCGATGAAGATGGCGGTGGCGTTGATGGAGACTCCGGAGGAGGGACGGAGGAGCCTTCCGGAGGTGATTCCGGCGGCGGTTCCCCCCTCCAATCTTCTCCGGCGGCAGCCTTCTGTCTCCTGTTTCGTGGTTTTGTGTTTCTCCACCGCCTCCTTTCGCGAAACGCCAGGGGACCTTTTTTATAGACGTTTTTAGGTCAAGACGGAGTCGGTGGAAGAAAAATCGACGGCAACGGAGCTCCGAGGGGGAAACGAGACAGGTCCACGCGGCCATGTACTTTTGGCCGCGTGGGACCCTCCCATTTGCAGCCTGTTGGGTTTCTGGTCTTCAATTTAAGCCCATTGCGTTCGTCTCGAAAATTCTGAACCGTGCTCTTTGACCTTGCCCTTTTTGGAGTCCCGAAGCTCCCGGAAAGTCTGAAACACTAAAAAATATGTTTTCTGGAAAAACAGGGTTAATTCCAAATAAATGGGAAAACTATGAAGTATTCCCAAAATCATTATAAAACATTGATATAACCCTTATATGATGCAAATATGATTGGAATATAAGCAATTAAAGTGCAAAGTTCATGTATGCATTTTACATGCATCAACATCCCCAAGCTTAATCCATGCTCGTCCTCGAGTATGAAGATGATAAAACTAACATGGACTTTGCAATTTAATACTTAACAATGATATCAAAGATGATTACTATTGCTACATATAGTCAAATGATTCATTCTTCAAAGGAGTAGCAATATGCAAATAGTTTATGAAGTGATATCAAGTATTCAAGACAAGGATGTTCATTGATAGTTCACAAAGTGTAACATGGCAAAGTAATATGGAACACATGTATGCATAATGATAAGTAGAACATCCTACAATGGTCATAGAGTGTAGATGAAAATCTGAATATGATAGGTGTACACTTTGGAAAGATGTATATGTGAGTAGAGGTAAAGCATGCATAAGTTTCATCCAACTTCCAAACTCTTCTACTTAAGTTAATGATTGCAATAAGGTATTCATTGGTGTCAAGCTCTCATTGCCCCTATCATAGCATCTTGAATGATTAAGGTTAAAGTGAAAGCAAATATGAGTAGTGTGCTTGAAAAGTAAAGGTTGGATGTCTCATGCCCCTTGAATACAAGTACCTACACCATGATTACTCAACTTGGAAACAAAGCAAGTTCAAGTTAATATCATTGTAAGTAATAATAGTATCATCAAGAGCGTCAACTGGGGTACCTCTTGTCCCAGATATGGAACAAGCCCATATCAAAATGACAAGACAAACAAACAAATGAAAATCTCAACACCCTTTTTATTTACCATTGGAATAGTTTTTATTGTAAGGTGTATCAGAAGGTTCACCATAGCATGTAAGTAAATTTCCACCATGAATGATGCATGGCTTAGATTAGCGGCCCAGGCGTCTCTCTAACCATTTATACAAACTCATTTAAACTACTTCATTTCCACTCATTTCACATGATAGCATCCATAAACAAAAGTACATGATATCAACTAAATGAGATGAAGAGCATGTTGAAAGCTTTGCATGTGACAGCACATATGGGCTAACTCCAACCTCGAACATTTATCAAGCCACTAGCATCATAATCTTAATCACAATGGGTCATGTTTTATTATGCAATATAGTAAATGTGCATCAAGTTCGTGAGAGCTATATAACCAATTTTCCATTGCAATCAATAACATAAACATTTTCATTCAGAGGTAAGATAACACAAACACATGTTAAACATACTCGGAATAGCATAAAGCCAATAGGTAGATATGGTGGACTCACTGGAATAACTTTGGTTGAAGGTGTTGGAAACAAGTTTTTGCTTGTTGGAGTTTTTGGGCTAGCAAAAGGGAGAAAGTTGACCATCTAGATGCATGCATGAGTGTCCATAGAACTAACTAATCCATGTTAAACCAAGTAAAATAACAATCAGCACCAAAACATGAATAAGTGATAGCTCTACAAAAAGAATTTGCAAACTATTACTCATAAACAAGCTCATGAATCATGCAACTATATGTATCATTAAAAATCAAGTCAAACATCCCTTTTCCCAATCTTATAAAAGCATCCAACATATTTCAACCCATATTTCCAGTAGCTCTCTCATATATAATGATAGTGTGGTGGTCTCTCAAGACTCAAACAAAAACAAAAACGACGCTCCAAGTTTATGCGATAAAGTGTTTCGATCGAAAAACAGAAGTTGGACGTGTGCAAACCGAGAGTGTGTAGGTCCAGCGGGGTTGTCTTCACATCCCCAAGCTTATGGTCTTCACCATCCTTGGATAGCTCTTGGTGCATCTCCTCCAATCCCTGTGAAAAAACTTCAAAACACCGTTTCTCCCATCTCTTTTCTGTGGGGTGCATTAATAGTGATAAACAAATAGGTTCCTTGCTGCATATAATCCTTGAACAAAAATTCATATGAATGTCCAGAAAGTGTATAATGTTGTATGCCTACTCATAAACTCAATTGGATCAAAAAGATTCAACTTAAAAGCTCAAAGCATGCATCAAACAAAATGGGACAGAATCTGTCCAGAAAAACAGCAGCAAAACGTATTTTTCTACCCTACCAAACTTTCTCGAAAAATTCCGAAAAATTCATGCATACAGAGGATGAAAAGTTGCAACTACAGTTCAAATATGAGCTCATTCGGAGTTACAGAATAAGAATTAAAAATCATACCGTGCACTGACTCGTGCAGGAATAAAATCTCCGAACGCTATAAGCAACTTTTTCAAACCAAAAAGGGTAAAACTTGGCACTTTATTAAAAACTCCAGAACCTAAACTAGACACAAAGTCTCTTGTTACAGCAAGAGGACACAAAGAAAATCACACATAAAAATAACCGGGTTGCCTCCCGCAAAGCGCTTTCTTTATAGCCATATAGCTAGGCTTCTTACTTGTTGTTTTATTGTGGACGAAGCTCATGAGGGAGCTTGAACTTTGGTGGTTCCCTCTTCCTTGGAAGTGTTCCATGCACTTCTTGTGTGGAAACTGAAACTTTACATTCCCTTCTTTGAATCAATGATAGCACCTGTGGTACGAAGAAAAGGTCTTCCAAGAATAATAGGACTAGAGGTTTTATTCCCCATATCCATGATTAGAAAATCCACAGGCACAAAAGTCATATGTAACTCTACCATAACATCACTTACTTTTCCCAAAGCATGTTTAATAGAGTCATCAGCAAGTGCTAGTTCAATAGAGCATTTTTCAAGATTTTTCAATTCAAGCACTTCATATAGTTCTTTAGATAAAACAGAGACACTAGATCCTAGATCAAGTATGGCATGGTGTGTCTCTTTTCCAATAGTTACTAGTACCTTAGGTATCCACATATCCCCAAGCTTAGGTGGTATCATAGCCTCTTGGTTGTACCTAGCAATCTTTTCTTTCAAGACATGATTAGCAATATAAGAACCAAAACCTGCTTGGTTAGTGTTGATGGAAGGATCACTTGCAAATTTTTGTAAGATAGATATTAATTCATGCAAGCTACAATTTTCTAAGTCAAGCAAAGGATCCTTGACTTCATTAAGCATTTTAACTTCCTCAACTTCAACCTCTTTCATTACCCCAATAGATTCTTTAGCAACTCTCTCTTGCTCATGAATGTGTTCCCAAGACTTATTGATAACCTCTTGGCAATATTTTATTGTTTCCTCATGTTTTTGGGCTGTAATGATGCTCTTTAATGATGAGACTTCCTTAGTAAGCTGATCTACCCTTTCAAACAAAGCATCTTGTTTTTCAAACTTAGAGATAAATTCCTTATTAAGCTCTTTTTGGGTAGATATAAAAGATCTAATGGTGTTTTCCAAGTCACTAGAAACATTACCACTAGAAGCATATTTATTTGGCACATATGGGGGTTTATTATAAGAGTTATAATTGTTGTTACCATACCCATTATTACCATAGTTCCTAATGAAGTTGACATCAATATTTTCAGAATTGTTACCAACTAGTTCTTGCAAAGGAACATTTTCAACACTAGGTTTATTAAGCAAAGCAAGAATAGTATCCATTTTAGATGACAAATCATTAGTTTCTTCAATAGAGTTCACTTTCTTAGAAGGATTAGGTGCCCTATCAGTATGCCATTGACTATAGTTTTGTAAAATGCTTTCCAATATATTTTTAGCTTCTACTATAGTCTTACTCATAAAAGCACCTCCAGCAGCAGAATCAAGTATGTTTCTAGACATGTAGTTTAAACCATTGTAGAAAGAGTGTAATATGGTCCATTCATTAACTCCATGTGAGGGACAAGTTCTAAGCATAAGTTTTATCCTATCCCAAGCCATAGCAACATGTTCATTTTCATTTTGCCTAAAAGAAAGGATGTTGTTTCTATTTTGCAAAATTTTAACAGGGGGATAATATTTCTTAATGAAAGCTTCTTTTAGATCATCCCAAGAATTAATACTACCAGATGGCAAGGAATGCAACCACTCTTTAGCTTTTCCTCTAAGTGAAAAAGGAAATAACTTCAGTTTTAGGATATCACTTTCCACATTTTTAAACTTTTGCATGTCACATATTTCAACAAAGTCATGAAGATGCATAGAGGCATCCTCCATAGCACTACCACCAAATTGTTCCCTAGTTATCAAGTTCAACAAACTAGGACTTACTTCATAACTCTCAGCATTTATCTTAGGTGTGGCAATAGCTCTCGTGATAAATTGATCATTAGGAGTGTTTGTGTAGTCACACAGCTTAGTTCTTTCTCCCATTTTAGCAAGTTTTTTTGGTATTTTTAATTTTTTATGCAAAACTGAAATAAATATGATATGATATGCAATGACACTAACAAAACAAATAAATTGCTTTGTAAGTAAAGATGGATAAGATGGTGCTCACGTAGGTGCAACCTCCCCAAGCTTAGGTGTTAGCACAAGTTGGTGACGTTGACTTTGTTGTGAGATGAATGCGATGATGCACACCCTTGGATAAATCTCTCAGCTACGATTCCCCGGCAACGGCGCCAGAAAATAGCTTGATGTCTACGCACGCTTCTATTCCTGTAGACAGTGTTGGGCCTCCAAGTGCAGAGGTTTGTAGAACAGCAGCAAGTTTCCCTTAAGTGAATAACCCAAGGTTTATCGAACTCGGGGAGGTATAGGTCAAAGGTAACCCTCTCAAGCAACCCTGCAATTAAGATACAAGAAGTGTCTTGTGTCCCCAACACACCCAATACACTTGTCAGGTGTATAGGTGCACTAGTTCGGCGAAGAGATAGTGAAATGCAAGTGATATGGATGATTATAAGTGGTGATGGCAATCTGAAATAAAAATGGCAGCAAGCAAACATGAGACAAAATGAGAGCAAACGGTGTTTCAATGCTTGAAAATAAGGCCTAGGGATCATACTTTCACTAGTGGACACTCTCAACAATAATAATATAATTGAACACATAGATATTTCCTCTTCACTATGCTACTCTGAACTATTCTCATGTTGGATAGAAATACCAATCTACTGCGTAGGGCTACAAGAGCACACCTTAAAGTCTGAGTGAACAAACACCACAATATCATAGAACACCAAGACCATCGTGTAGGGCTACAAAAGCACACCTTAAAGTCTGTCTTCCACATCTAGGGAACCCCAAGGTCACTATGAGTGCCCCAAATAGTACTAAACAAACACCACAATTTTATAGTGACATCCAACACAAGAATAACTCATGGTAAGTATTTCTGTAACCTTTAGCCTAAGAGTCACACACGGTGCGCACACTGTCAACTTCACACCATGGGACAAGGGTGACTCCGGAAATTACATTAATAAAACCACTCAAGTAGCGTAATTCATATCTATGGATTCAACTAGATTACAAAGCTCATGATCACATAAAGATCACACAATGAGAGAGAGAGATGAACCACATAGCTACCGGTAGAGCCCTCAGCCTCGATGAAGAACTACTCCCCCCTCATCATGGGAGGCAGCAACGGCGATGAAGATGGCGGTGGCGTTGATGGAGACTCCGGAGGAGGGACGGAGGAGCCTTCCGGAGGTGATTCCGGCGGCGGTTCCCCCCTCCAATCTTCTCCGGCGGCAGCCTTCTGTCTCCTGTTTCGTGGTTTTGTGTTTCTCCGCCGCCTCCTTTCGCGAAACGCCAGGGGACCTTTTTTATAGACGTTTTTAAGTCAAGACGGAGTCGGTGGAAGAAAAATCGACGGCAACGGAGCTCCGAGGGGGAAACGAGACAGGCCCACGCGGCCATGTACTTTTGGCCGCGTGGGACCCTCCCATTTGCAGCCTGTTGGGCTTCTGGTCTTCAATTTAAGCCCATTGCGTTCGTCTCGAAAATTCTGAACCGTGCTCTTTGACCTTGCCCTTTTTGGAGTCCCGAAGCTCCCGGAAAGTCTGAAACACTAAAAAATATGTTTTCTGGAAAAACAGGGTTAATTCCAAATAAATGGGAAAACTATGAAGTATTCCCAAAATCATTATAAAACATTGGTATAACCCTTATATGATGCAAATATGATTGGAATATAAGCAATTAAAGTGCAAAGTTCGTGTATGCATTTTACATGCATCACTTGGGCTCGCGCGTCGGAGGCGGCGGGGAGGTTGCGGGGCACGGGGCCGATGGAGTGGAAGGCGAGCGCGGAGACGGAGGCGGACGGGTCGAGGAGCGGGCCGAGGTCGGCGGCGGTGGGGAGGTCGTAGAGGCCGACGGAGTCGTCGGCGCCGTCCGAGGCCGCGAGCCCCGCGCGTGGTGACCGGCGCGTCTGCGCTGGCGGGTAACCGGGTGGCCGCGCGCCGTCGTCTCCGTCGATTCGAGCGCGGAGGAGCACAGCGGCGGCGGCGGCGGCGATCCCCGAATCGCGGGAGAGAAGAAGGAGAGGGGAGCGTCTGCGGGGGCGTTTTTGCATAAAAGTTTCTGAGATTTTCCGTAATTGCGAAGAGGTCCTTCGTAGTGCTAATTCGTGGAATGCGGGTTGATGTCTCGGTTTTGGCAGTGGTTTTTCTGTAAAAATGGACATTCACCGGCTGAACCCGGCGCGACCGGCGCGTGACCGGGCGACGTGGCGCGCTCCTATTGGCTAAAAATCGACAATGAACAGTGTCCGCGCGCTCGGGGCGACGTGGCTCCTTGTGAACCGTTGGATCGTCCAGATCTGACGGACGTGAATTAGGGGCGACGTGGATGCTGGATCGGGCTGTCAATCTCATCAACCTTTATATATGGATCTATTAGTCACTTCTCTCTCTAATACAGTACTATCCAGCAGCAGAGAGTAATGGTGCTCCTAATAGTAGCCAGTTCGTCCCGACCAGTTTTCTTTCCATGTCGAAGCAAATCGTATGGCTACGGCACTATGACCCTCCTTTTTTTTTTGAATTTTTCATACTTGTATTCATACTAGAGGATCAGTACAAGGTCGGATACAAGCAAAGAAAAAAGAAGGATACGAAGGACGGCACCGCAGCGCCTCGCCGTCTTCAACCACGAGCAGCTCCAGCGCGCGCGACCTCCACCGCCGGAGACGAGGAAGGAAGCAGACGCCCAGAGCCCTCTCCACGGAACGGAAGAGCTTCTTGCCACCGCAGTGGCTTTGACGAACCACAAGAGCCACCAGCTCCGACGAGCTGGATCTGGATCGATGAACGACCAGAGGTCGGGGCCGCACCCCGAGCATCTCCCGCCCCAGATCCGAGGCCAACGCCACAGATCTTCCACCAGCACCCCACACACCACCGCCGCAGCCGCCTCGCACCTCCTCCACCACCGGCCTTGCATCCACTCGACGCCGGGCTACCGCCGAAGCCGGAGAAACAGACAGCAGCTCGGGGACGATCCTGCAGCTCGAGGGCACCGTCGTCGACGACGCCAAGGAGGGGGAGCCGCAGATCTCCAAAACGGCAGCGCCGGCTTCCCCACCTCAGCCGCGCCGCCCAAAATCCGCACCGCTACTCGCCGGAGCGCAGATCTAGGGATTCCCCGCCCTCCCGCCGCCGGAGCGGCCGGCGGAGGGCGGGAAATCCCCAGATACGCCGGCGGCCTCCTGGAGACGCCGAGTCGCCTCCGCGTCGCTCTTGAGCACTGTAGAGGGGGAGAGGTTCCAGAAAAAACGAGTGAATGCAGATCTTCACGTCCTTGAGCTTTGATACACCCTCCTTTCCTGTCGAGTATACATGCCAAAGTTTCCCTTTTCTTGACAAGAGTGTACGACATGGGAGTAGAATGCTGGAGATCTGAAGCTCCTTCGTTCGGTAATCTTTCTTTTTATTTGACGATAATCTTTAGCGTATTTAGTAGGTCTTTGGTTTTTTTTAATGGTTTCAGAGATACTGACGAAATAGGCTATAGCCCCGCTATATAAATATAGCAACCACCCGATACAACCAACTGTAAGGAAATGCTGGGGCAGCAGCAAACATACGCCCAAAGAAAAGAAAATGGAGATATAGGCGGATTGACTAAACTACAGTGACTCGTAACCACTGCGCCCTCTCCGACAAAGTACCACTACGCTCCTAGCACTGAATCAACACGTACCAAGCAGCACCTTCAAGAAGGCACGCGCACGCTGCTGCCCGGACCAGCGCACTGATCCTAGGGTTTCCCCCAGCACACAGAGGAATGCAGACGAAGGGTAGCCACAACGCCCTTCAAGAAGGGATGATGCCACCCAGAGACGGCATCGCGTCGGTGTCGGTCGAGCCTACAAGGATTTCTCCCGAAAAAACCCTGTCCACAACCTTCGGATGATTCCGTCGCACAGGAGCCCTGCAAGACGAGGCCTTGCCACCACCAAACAAGCCGCCCATCAACAATCGCCACCACGATCACAAAGCCGCCATCGCCGACGCACCAAAGTCGTCGTCCTAACAGTATGGATTTCTTAATTACATGGTTCTAAGGAAACCAAAATTCCGATGGTAAGTAAAATAATGTGTGTGAGAAATAGTTTAACCATTTTAATTTAAGACTGATTTTTTAGAGAAATATTCTTACTCCTTTCATATTTTCACCACTCTATAATCCAAGTGATCTACAGTCATACTCACATGTATGTTTTATGTCTTGACACACAACTACTTCCAAAATTTTAGTTATTCACCGGTTTACTACATGTCTTTTAATCTCTAGTATTTTCATGGAACCACAAAATTTCGAACAGCTTTTGCATCAACACTCCTCGGTAACTATCATCATTGTACCCCAATACACTTTAGATCAATTATTTGACCGACGTATAATAGCGCAAACCAAATAAAAAATTGAAAACTTTGCTGGAATTGATATGTCCACTAAAATCTTAATGATTTAAATTTATATACGACGAAAAAGTGTATTTAATTTTAAAAAATGTTACACACAAAGAAAAGTTTTAATTTTGGTTTATGTGTGATGTATAGAGAGCGATTCTAATGATTTATAAAAATGCAGGTAACATTCTCAATGAAAAAAAATCTTAGGATCAAACCTTCTCCAATGAAATAATTTCACCATAAAGTCAATAGATACACGTTGTCCATACCAAAGTTGAATCCTTGTGTACGACTTTTTTATCACATTAATGTGTTGGTACTGATACTTCTTTGATAGCATCATCGTTACATCCCAATTCATAGTACGCATTGGAATCAAATTGTTAAAACCGAACAATAGGGCTTAGATGGTTTAGAGGAGGTTGTTGTACTTCCGTTCACTGGATATCAAATTACATGATCAGCCTTGTACACACCTCACCAAGACATATTAAGATTTGGGTGGAAAAAGGCGTTGTGACTCAGCTGCTCAGTACATGTTGTCTGACTATACGTGTGGTGGTTCGGGTGTACATTGTATTTGGTGTTTCTAAATAAACACAATTTATTGTTCAATATATTTATTTATTCTACCTTTTAATTGTGATACCTGCGTTATTGGACTGCAATCTTTGAATCGTCCAGAGCCATATATAGGAAAATCTTTTCTAGTAGAGCAAGGCTGAAATCAATCATCCGATGATCAAGAAGAGTGAATCTACACACAAAATGCGTTTAAATACATGTGTTTTCAAATTTAGTAAAATGTTTTATAATAGTGAAAGGAGAGAGTAGTTATTTTAAAAAGAAAGAAATCTAACCAGTTCGCTCTTTAGCTGGTCATACATGTGTATGTGCTATGTGTCTAGGAGGGCAGGCTTTTGTACATATTGTTTGTAGGTACGTAATCAATTGGTTATATTTTTTTTAACATCCACGTGTTAAAAAAAATCCACGTGATCCGGTTTTGCAGATGATAGCGGTGGACTCCTTGCTACGTACTTGAGCACTCCAAGCCTTTTTTTTTTTGACGTTGTACTCCATGCGTTTTTTTATTTTTTAGGAAGACTCCATGCGTTTTGGGCCTGCCTGTTCGGAACTTCGGATCGGTTTAACACGTATGTCCAGCAAGGGTTGTTGTACGTGATAGGATTAGCTCGTTTATACACCTTTGGTGTTGTACGTAACTTTTCTTCTTTCAATCTTAACCGTTCTAATTAAAATCAACGGAGTATATATTTTTAACCTATGTGGTTTAACGTGGTGTCTCTATTTTACCTCCGTATATTGCTTTTTAGTATATAATAGAAGATAGATAGATATATGGAAGTCAATTAATTTGGAATGGAGGTTGGAGGGTAGAATAGAATAGATGCAGTTCGATGAGCAGAGATGACAATTTTTTTTGTGGGCTCAAAGTCAATTAGCCATAGGGATTTAGGGACCCCTCAAAATATTTGTCATCTTGTTCAAAAAAACTATGTTTGTCATAGGGAGCATGCCACGTCGATGGCTACAAGAGCGTGTTTTACGGTGATTTGTGGCCCACGAAAGAAGAAGAGCAATGCGCATGCACCCTACTGCTACTGGACTGGTCTACAGAAAAAATAGCCTTTCGGACCGAAACAATGAGGCTACTGCTCAACGTAGCAATTAGCGTGGGAGCGCCTATACATTCCGGCACGCGAAGATAGCATCGCGTCGCGTACCTCTCCCTTCGCTTCGACGCGCTAATGGGCCAGGCCCAGTTATTGCGGGAGCTTCGTTAGTTTGACTGCTTCGTTCGATTGACTGGTTCGTGCTGTTTCGTTCGTTTTTTCCGCCGTGACTGGTTCTGTCGCGCAAGTTCGGACGATTCAAAAAAGATTATGAAAGGAACCATTTTTAAATTTCGGACATAATGAACCTAATTCGCCGTTGATTAAAACTTTTTGTAATTGGAACCATTTTTTAATTTGGAACCAGTTTCGAAAAATGGAACGTTTATTTTTCGGAACCATTTTCAAATTTGGAACCATTTTGAATTTCGGAACAATATTTAATTTGGAACCAATTTCAAATTTGGAATCATTTCCAAAAAGGAACCATTTTCAAATATGGAACCATTTTTTAATTTGGAACAAATTTCAAATTTGGAACTATTTCCAAAAAGGAACCATTTTCAAATATGTAATCATTTTTAATATTTGTAACCATTTTTTAATTTGGAACCATTTTCAAAAAGGAACCACTTTTAATTTTGGAACCATTTTCAAAATGGAACCATTTTCCAATTTGGAACCATTTTTAAATTTCGGACGTGATGAAGCTAATTCGCCGTTGATTAAAATTTTGGAACCATTTTCAAAATTTGGAACCATTTTAAACTTTGGAACCATTTATAAAATGAAACATTTTACAATTTTGGAATCATTTTGACAAATGGAACCATTGTCAATTTTGGAACCATTTTAAAACTCGGAACCATTTTCGAAATTTAGAACCATTTTTAGAAATGAACAGTTTTAAATTTGGAACCATTTTCAAAATGGAATCATTTTCAAAAAATGAACAATTTTTAAATTTGGAACTATTTTCAATTCGGAACCATTTTTAAATTTGGAACCGTTTTAAAATTTGGAACCATTTTAAATTCATAATCATTTTTAAATTTGGAACCATTTTTAAAATGGAACTTTAAAAAATGAACAATTTTAAAATTGAGAACCAATTTATATTTGGAACCACTTTCAAATTTGGAACCATTTTTAAAATTTGGAACCATGTTTTTTAAATATTTCCGATTAAAAAATTAAAACTAAATTAAATAATCAAAAAAGAAAGAAATAAAAACAATGAAAACGGAAAAACAAAAAAGAAACAGAAAAAGAAATAAGAACTGAAAACCCAAACTGATAACAATACAAGGTGGAAGAATGATTTATGAACATAAACACTAGCCTAGCCCAGCGGCTAGCGCCCTCACCTTCGTAGTAGAACGTTCCTGGTTCGAATCTCGGTTTCCCCTATTTTCCTTCTATTTTCGTCCGTGAGAAGCACTAATGGGCCGGCCCAAGTTAGCGCAGGGGGTACGCGAAGCTATCCTATCGTCGCGGTACGCGATGTATAGGATTTGCCGCAATTAGCCAAGGGTGGTGGCATCACAGAGCCCGAGTGCAGGTAGATTACGTGGGCCGGCTACTGTACATGCCCATCTAGCATGTTCACTTTTTTGGTTTTGTTGTCATAGATTTTTGTTTTGCAAGGAAAAGGGAGTGATTTATTGATAGACCAAGATGAGCTGCTATATTACACTATCTTTTCAGCAAACTAAGCTGACCGATGACGCAAGATCCAATTCTTGCGACTGGATACCAAAGCAACAACTCGCACGGAACGAGTTTGAGAATCCCACTTGGAGCAATGCACAATCGACTCAGATGATAAATTGTTGTATCCACCCGGTCCTGAGCGTGGCACATCCTTTTAGTGCAAGCAAGGATTTCAGCCTCCTCTAGATTTGCGCAGTGCGGTAAGCAGGACCATGCCGATACAGAGAACTTCACCTCTGAAAATGGTGAATGATGCGCTCGGCCGGTATTCAGCTTCGCTCCCTGAGGAGGGTGAGTTCAGCCAAGGGCTGAATATGTTGTTGCCCGGGTCACAAAAAATTACTAGTAACTAGGTCCAAATTTTGCTATGTGCACCAGGTAAATCCAACGAAAGTGCACATGGGTGGGCGTCCGCCCCATTTGTGTCGAATCCTTCTCTTTTTTTCTCGTTGAGAAAATAATCTTGGAAATTTGGAGCTTTTTTTACCCCAAGCTTCGCTATTAAATGCACATGTTATTTCGATGGATACGACTATCTGAACAAGAAACCAGGGAAGTTTTTTTTGTAAAGGCTGGCAAGTTTTTCTAGTCTATGAGACAAAATCTGATAAGTTGTCTGAGCAGAAATTGGCTGGGCCGAGTAGAAGTAGAAACTGTCCCCCATTCTGAGGCAACGGGCCACCAGGCCGGACCCAGGATGCAGCCCACTAGTCTGCTTCCGCTCTCCGCTTCGGCCGAAAAAAAAACGTTCGCCGACGCCCGCAGCCGTCCCCACGCAGGTCAGCTGTGACGATCCCACCTTGAAGACTCCGGAGACCGCGCCAATGGCGTCGAGCCGCCAGCACGTTCGCCGCTCCTGCGTCCTTCCCCAGCCGCCACCCGCGACCCCGTCTCCCGATCTCCCCCACCCAGCCAACCACTAGTCAACTACCTACCCCTCCTACAGTCCTACCGCTCCTCCCCCGCCCCCGGCGCGACATACAAATGGAGCTTCGCCTCCGCGCCTCCGCTTCCACGGTGTCTCCCCCACGCCTCATCGGCGATCTTCCTCGCTCCCCGTAAGCAACATCAACTTCACGCCAGTTTTCGTCTGTGACTCTTAGTCTGTACTGCAGCACGACGGCCGGTTCAGTGGTACGGCCTGCGCGCGCATATCATGTGGTAGCATCGCACAAATTGACTGGTGCTGTCTGCAGATTCAAAAGCAATTGCCCCGCGGCGCCGTCTCCGTCTGCAGAGGAGGCCCTGCCGCGAGGAGGACACGGTGTTCAAGTTCAACCCTGATGGCGGCATCATACAAGTATGGAAACTAGAGCCTGTGCGTTTTCGTTTTCGCTCTGAGATACCACACTAGGCCCCGCCTGGTGTTACTGGTAGAATAAGAACATGGTCAAAACAGTGAATTGTATGCAAAGAAGGGGGATTGATTCATACACCAGTGGCCCAGTGCCTACAGAAGAAACAATTGATGTATGGCATGAAAAGAGATTGACACAATCTACTATCTGGTTTCTCGTGAAAAGGAGTAATACTGAGTATAACAGTAGTCTTTGATCATGTCAAATGTTTAATGGGCATTTAACGAATTGGTCTAGTACTATACTATCACTGTATCCATATGCATTTGCATTTAGTAGCTGGCAATATGGTTCCCATAATGGGCATTTTACTGTTTTGCTGAATTACTGTTTGTTCACGTGAGCTGTGTGTTCCAGCACAGGAACCGCGGACCAAGTCGACTTCAACTGGGACACTCTTGGATTTCAGCTGGTGCCGACGGACTTTATGTATATAATGAGATCTTCGTCAGACAGCGTGTTCACCAAGGGTGAATTGGTTCCATATGGGCCAATCGAGCTGAGCCAGCTGCCGCGGTGTTAAATTATGGCCAGGTCTGTTTTAGCTCCCTGCTCTGCCTTGAAAGATTATGTTGGTTGCTGAACAGTGGTTTATAAAAGTAGCTTATAGGTTTCCAATATGTAGGTTTCTTCCTGTTACTTCATTTTGTTGGATATTATATAACATGTCTGTATAACTTGCAGGGATTGCTCGAAGGTCTTAGAGCACATAGAAAAGAGGATGGCTCAATCATTCTTTTTCGCCCTGAGGAAAATGCATTACGAATGAGGATAGGTGCAGATCGGCTCTGCATGCCTGCACCTAGCATTGATCAGTTCCTATCAGGTGTCAAGCAAACCATATTGGCAAACAAGCGTTGGGTAAGGGCATATCTCTTTTGGAACAGTGACATGTCATGGATCTATGCTTTGTCATGGATGTGCTCCATTGCAGGTACCTCCCACTGGCAAAGGTTCTTTATACATCAGACCGCTGCTGATTGGAAGTGGGGCTATCCTAGGTGTTGCACCTGCCCCACAGTATACGTTTGTCGTGTTTGTTTGCCCCGTGGGTCACTATTTTAAGGTCAGTGAATTTTGGTTCTTTTCATTTGTGTGTATCCATTTTATATGGTTACACCCGTAAGATTTTGATGGCTTATTATTTACATTCAGGATGGCCTATCTCCAATTAGCTTATTGACTGAGGAAGAATATCACCGCGCTGCACCTGGTGGAACTGGTGATATTAAGACCATTGGAAATTATGCTTCGGTAATGCACCTTTCTCTACAATAAATGTGATTTTATTCATCTGGTACCAGACCACATCATTTACATATTTAGTCTCACATTCTTTGAATAATAGTTCAGCTTACAATATTTTTGCGTTTACCCTAAACTTGCATACTACTGATGTGCTGCTAAATGCATCTCAGCACTGATTTTGCATCGGAATCTAGTTACTGGTATCTTTCCTCCACGATATTTGGTGTATAAATGCATATCTTCATCTCTCTATTTTGATAAGCTCAGGAAGAACATTGACATATATCTGGTTCCTGATGCTTTGCACTTTTGTTGGGTACCTATTGCAGGTTGTTAGTGCCCAGAAAAGAGCCAAGGACAAAGGTCATTCTGATGTTCTTTACTTGGATCCCGTGCATAAAAAATTTGTGGAAGAAGTTTCTTCCTGCAATATATTCATGGTGAAGGCACGTATAGTTGACTTTGTTCCATTTGACTTCCTTTGCAAGTGCATCTAGGAAAATACCAGTGTAAATCAGTTTGAGTATTGGTACCAATGGTTTGTCTGCACAGTGATATTGTGAGCATTTCCGGAGTCTACTGAATGAAAGAACTGAACAAGGCTCAGTTGCAGAATATAATCACCTGATTAATGTATTAGTAGTTAGGATGATTTATTAAATCTTTGACTTCTCCAAACTGTACATGTCCTATTCTTTGCCATTATTTTCTTATTTCTATATCTTGGTAGCAAAGTCAACATTGCATTATTTTTTCTGTCAGGATAATGTTATTATTACCCCACTATTGACGGGAACAATTCTTCCTGGAATCACAAGAAGAAGTATAATTGAAATTGCTAGAAACCTTGGATTTCAGGTAACTTGAACATTCAGGTAACTTGAACATGGATGTTCATCTTCTGCTCACGCTACGTACGTAGCAACAGTACAAGATACGGACATGATATTTTCCTGTTAATATATTGTATATGCCCTTTTATTTTCAGGTTGAAGAGCGCCTTATTGCAATAGATGAGTTGCTTGAAGCTGATGAAGTCTTTTGCACCGGGACTGCTGTTGTACTATCACCTGTTGGTTGCATAGTGTACCGTGGAAGAAGGTAAATACAGCGACCTGCAAGTAATATTTTCTCTGCTACTTGTGCTATTTGCGAGTTTGAGAAATAAACTGCCGAATCAGAACAGGACAGGTAGGGTTGAAAGCCTATGAAATTAGACATTTCTGGACATGCCTGTCGAGCTATGACTTGCCTAGCACTAGGAATTTCATGGCGTCTGTGGGTGTATGAATGTACAAGTACAGTAACTTATTGTGCTTACGTGTTCTCCAGTTATAGGATTCATTCTATTCAGACAAAACCTGCAATAGCCAGTCCTTGCAATATTGGAAAAATAACGGTCTCCGAGATGTTATCTAATAACTGCTCTCCTTTTATTGCAAACATTCATCTCTCATCGATCCCATTTCCATTTACAAGTACTAGCCAGCCTCCTCCATGTTATCTACTAACTGCTCTCCTTTTATTGCAAACAATCAACTCTCATCGATCCCATTTCCATGTGCAGAGTGGAGTATGGGAACGGGAAGGTCGGAGCTGTGTCCCAGCAACTCTATTCGGCACTCACCGCTATTCAGAAAGGCCTCGGAGAGGACAGTATGGGATGGAGTGTGCAATTGAGTTAGCAGCTTGCTAATGTCGTGTGAAATAGTCCTCTGAATTTCCCGAGGAGCAAAATAATGCAAATCGCCAAACTTTTCTCACCCAAAATTCTGCACATTGTAAATAGAATAAAGCTGTATGCAGATAAAGAAACAGCATAGCATTAAGGTGGGTCTGAATTCTGAAGATAAAGAAACAGCTAATAGTTTCTTTCCCATTTGTGGGATCGGCCACACTGCCACTGTGAATAACTTTACCACCACACAGATATTTCTTGCACCAACCACGTGCATTACTTACTTGTCACCTGTCTCCTTTATGCCTGATAGTATATGTATTCAGGCCAGCTTATTGGCTCACCTGGACGATGGGGTGTGCGCCTTAGCACAGTGTCTAATTATACATCGTCAGGTGGCAACAGTGGAAGCCATGAAAGCATGTTTGCCATAATGTCTTCGCTGCATCCCATTTACGCCCGGGGTTCGTCTCGCCTGGTCTCCTCGCCGCAACAGCACGCGATCCATGCCATGCACAGACGCACTGCTCCTTATCTGAAATCCTTAATTTTGCTACAGCGGATGCCGCCGCACATGTGACGTTTCCATCCGGTTAATTGTTTCCAAAAGGAGCTATGATTTTTTTTCTTCTGGATTCGTAAACCAAAACTTCTTTTTATATAATTATTATCACTGCAACTAGCTCTAAATAAATAAGTACTTCTGTCAGAGCTGCTCGCAAGGATACATCAGACCACACAAGACAAAAGTGTCAGAGTGGCTCGCCTGCCTCTGTTTTCTGACTATGTACTTGATTAAATTGTGGAGAAGATCGAGATGGGCAGTTGCATGGATTCGGACTGCCACGACGCTAACACCGTAACAACCGGCTCTTCTTCGTGCAGGCAGTACGGATGGGGACAAAACCTGGGTGTCAGGTGAAGCGTTGGCCTCGAAGGTAGTAACAAAACCCTGCCGGGGTTGTTAAGCCATCGATCGATGTCCTGGAATGATATATCAAATCAAATCACCCTTTTTTCCGCCAGGCTAGTCGATCGGGGGCGACGACGCTGCCGCCTGCCGAATCGATCGCCCACCCAGCGGCGGCCGGACAGACAGCCGTCGGCATCACCGAGTCTGAATGTCCTCTGTCCGGAGGGAGATGAAGAAGATGAGGCCATGTTTCTTTGTGTGGCAAAGAGAGGGAACAGCAAACGGCTGGAGGGCGTCGTTTTCTATTTACCGGCAGACCAATGCGTGCAACCCGTGCCTCTGAGAAAACAGGGAACGAGGGAAGAAGCAGCTCGATCAATGGAGGAGGAAGGCAAGGTTGAGAAGAGATGCCGGCGCCGGAATAAAAATACCCGGTCGGTCGTCGTCAAACGTATACCCGCACATACACTCGTCCTCTGGCCAATGATGGCGAGACGCAAAGCCCACCGGCCGACACGCGCGACAGCGACCCCTACACCAGCACCAGCGCTTCTTCTATCTATCAGATCCACCGCCGTCACACAGACAGGCCGAGCCGGCGTCGCTCTCCACGTCTGCACGTACGTCCCGCCTCACCCTTCCAAATTCCATTGCTAATACATATGGTACGGAGTACGTATAATGATTTTTTTTGCTGTTAATACATGTCTCATTTATAAAACTAGCAAGGTGGCCCTCGCAAATGCGAGGGCATTGTCTTAAGTCTACTGAATATGTTCATGATTTTTTATACTTAATGCAAAAATGAAAATCTAAATCCTAGAATTATATAACCGTCGTAAATATTATGGTAGATAAAATATCACATGTGTGGCATCTTTTAATCTACAGGAGAGTGGAGGTACTTTAAAATTTTCAAAAACTACCTTGTCACATATTCGACATGTTTGTTTACTTTTGACCATACATAATGCTATTTCAATATATGTTTTATTCACTTCTCTCCATCCCCCACTCATCATTGTACTCTCTAACTGACACATTTTTTTGTCATGGTAACCATGACTATATGTACTTAGATGGCACATGCAACATACCTTGGATGATACATAGTTTCAACATTTTGATCAATCGCCAATTAACTCAAGTCATCTCACACTTTTTTTTTTTGCATCATAAAGTTCTACCACCTGATTATTGTTCATTGAACCATACTCATACTACATACTCCTTAGGTCGATTATTTGATTCAAATGATTTAACTCTCTCCTACTAAATCAACTATTGAACCAAATAATTATACACTCTCACTCACTTGTGTTTTCTGTTTCACGAAACATAACTACACTTATGACAAAATTGTTTTGGCATCTTCAACGGTCATAATTTGTTTTACGTGTTTTCAATTTCGAAATATGTATCCTATTAAATCTATCTATCTATACTTTTTATAAAGCAAAACCCCATTAATTTTCATTATTATTTTCTATCTCAACATGCAAGTTATCCACATCATCAATTCTCTTAACCAATCAATTATCCATATCATCTCCACTAATACTTATTAATCACACATCATTTATTCCTTAAGCCACATCCTCCACTATTGAGTCATTATTTATCCATGTCATTCCACATTTATTAATGATTTTAAATTATATTATTAACCTTTATACAGTTCCGAAAGATTTATCATTGGTACAATTAACATGATCTATTGACCAATGTTTTCTTAAGTACAACTATGAAAATATATTGATTCCGATTTGTTCAAACACAATTATTTTTATTAAACCCACAAAAATGCTTCGTAAATATATACTATTTTATTTTACATGATCTGGTTTCATGCTCTTGTTGTATATACTGGTCAAGGGTTCCATCGATCCAAATTCGATCTTGTACATTTGTATGCACGCATGCTATGCAGCCATGCATCCTCTAGCTGCTTGCCCTTGCCGGTGCATGGAATTGCATATGTACAGGTCGGTCTATGCGGATCCGTACCTTGCCAACCATTCTAAACTTCTGGTCGTAGCGGCGTGAGCGTGATGCATGTTGGCCGAGATCAATAAAACGCATCTGGTTCGCGGCACCCGGCGGCACGCGGCCGGCTGGCTAATCTTTTTTTTATTAGGTGTTGGCTGGCTCTAATTGCAACCACTTCTTTCTTCAATATATGAACGTATCCTACGTAAGACAGACTCTAAGCCGGATTGTGTCAAACGGACATGCACTTTTATACAGTTACGTTTATTTCTCTAAAATCCTGACCGTAAATTATAGATCTAACAGTTAATACTAATTAAGATGATGTGGATTAACGTGGTGACTCGAAAACTAACTCATTTTGCTTTTAGTATATAATAGATATAGATCAAATTACAAGGCACGTAAATATCGATCTTACAGAACTGAAAAGATAAGAAAAACCTATACGAAAAACCAACGCCTATCACTCTCCTTCAGCACCACCGTAGCAGCCACCAAAGAGAAAAGAGACAGATCACCTCTTCACCTGATCTCAGTGCGCCTACATCACTAATCAGCAGCTTTTCGGAGCTCCAAAATAATTTGTCATAGGACAAACCATTGTCGTCGAAAGAATCAGACCGGGCCAACACGACTCCAGACACGCCATCGAACTTCAGAACTGACACCCCGCACGACGACGTCGGTGTAGGGAATAAGAACTGTCAGCCTCCAACCACAAACCCAGCTCAAGATTCCCCATCTTCTAGCTGTCACCAGCACAGACAACCGTCTGCGCCTACTCCTGAACGACCTCCCGGGCTCTGCTCCAACGCTGGAGAGAACGTCGTCGCAACGACGAAGCCCAAGAACACAAGTCCACCACAAGGATGCCGTCGCCGCCACATCATCCCCGCTTAAACAGACAACCATCCAGATCTCTCGTCGACCACAGAGTACAACACCGCACCGGAGAAGAATCTGGAACACTTTTATTCATCACCGCCGACGTATTCGCCGAAGCCAACACGTCGAGCGGCCGAAAGCTAAACTACAGAAAACTTACCCTAAAACTACTGGTTCGCACACACGGGATCCGACGACCCCCCACCACCGACGACCAGGAGGTCGCCAGCGGAGGGGAGCCGCCGCAGGCCGATGGCGGAAACGAGATTGCTTTTCTCTCCCTGGCGGCGGTGCGTGAGGAGGAAAACAATACATAGCCTGGTTAATGGCTTTCCCGAGTATGTATAATGTCTTTGTAGAGCCGTTTGTTTGCAAACCACGTCTCTCTCTGTACACGTATACGTAAAGTTACTACGTTTTCGCTCCCTGACCTAGCCGTCAGGCGCTTAGGGAGGCGATCCGCTTTCTGCCCGATCTCCGCCGGCGTGCGTGCTGGTCCCCTCTCCCTCCGTCTGCTGCTCCGACGGCGGGAGGGAGGGGGATCCGGTTCCTCCGCTTTATAGTTAGGGTTTGGTTTTGTAGATCGTGGTGCGCTGTTGGGGTGGTGGGAGCAGCGCCCGGATGAATAAATCTGCCTCAGCTTCACTCCCAAACCGGCAGTGTCCTTCATGGTGGCGTCTCGGAATTGATGACATCGCGTGTTTGTCGATCCCTCAGATTGGCGGACTTAGGGGTGAAGGATGGTGTCGGCGAGGCGGCGGCGGCGACCCCATCAGGTGTGTCTCTCCTTCTGCTCTGTCCCCATTGCTGCGGCGTTGTCTCCGATGTCATGGTGGAGCAGTGAGGATGTGTCGTCCAGGAGTACGCGCAGACGGTTGTCTGCACAGGTGACAGCTGGAAGATGGTGTATCATGTGTTGGGTTTGTGGTTGGAGGCTGACAGTTCTGACTTCCTCCTTCGACGTCGTAGTTGTGCGGGGTGTCAGTTTTGGAGTTCGATGGCGTGTCCGGGGACTTGTTGCCCCGGTCTGATTCTTTCAATAACAATGATTTTGCTTGTGACAAACTAATTTGGAGGTCCGTAAAGCTGCTGATCAGTGACAGAGCCGCGTCGAACTCGGGTGAAGAGGTGATCTGTCTTTCATCCCTTTGGTGGTCGCTTCAGTGGTGTCAAAGTAGGAGGATAGGCGCAGATTTTTTGCATAGGTTTATCCTATCTTTTCAGTTCTGTAAGGTCGGTGTGTACGTGACTTGTAACTTGCCATGCAAAAACAAGTACAAGTATTTGTAAAATATACGCCCACTATTTTCCCCGTGTACCTAGACCAACTTAAAGAACCTTTCTAGGGGGTGAGACGTCCACACGAAACGCATGACACGATGATATTAATGTTTAAGGTGGAAAAAGGAAAAGGAACGGGTGATACGGGAAGAATAGTTTAGGACCGTTTGCTACTTCATCATCCTAACCCAACTAATTCCTGACGAATCTTATTTTAGTTGTTTTGTCACATCGTGGATATTAAGAATTGGATGATGACAGTTGCTGCTGTTGTGCCTTGAGCAAATTGCACATGCAACCTTCGGATTGTTTCCATTCGCCTCTGGCCACTTTTCAGTGTCTTGTAGTGATATGCAAACTATCTACAATCAATTCTAACGGTCCAGATTCGCGTATGGAAATACCAATATACTCCCTCCGTCCATAAATAGGTGGCTTATAAATTGAGTTAAAAAGTCAATGTTTTCTATTTTTTACCAACTATATATACAAAAATATGAAATTTACAATATCAAATCAATATGAATAAGCTCACCGTAAGATATTTTCATAATATATTTATTTCACATTGTAATTGTTGATATATTTATATCTATAGTTGGTCACAAATAGAAATTGTTGACTTTTTAGGTGAGTTTATACGCCACCTAAATAGGGATGGAGGGAGTAGCTCTTTTCAACAGCGAAGACCAATAGATCTTGTTATAAAGGAAAAGTCGGAGAAATATTACGTGCAACAAAAGTCTGAGGTATTTGGCCATAAAATAGAATATTGTGCATGATTCAATATCTGAATTTTTTTCTAAATTGAAGAAAACACTAATTAATTTAAGAAGCAAAATTTTCATATATATATATTCTAATAATTATGCATCATATAAATTATTATGCAATTTTGTGTACCTATATAATTCTTGTCCGGGGTTGTATGATGGGGCTCATCTAGCGGTTTATTCTTGGATGAAGAGGCGAGTATTATGGTTGGGACGCTGCACTACTCGATTCTTATGGGAGAGTGGTCAGTTCTAAACACGCACAATCATACTACTTGAAATAACTAAAATAAACTATAGCCATGAATAAGGAGCATGAATAACTCAACACAATGCACAAGTAATTAATTTACACTATTTCCTAGCTTGTGTTTAGTTTTTCTGTATATGAAAACATCATGCCAAACATCACAATAGATGTTAAGAACGGCGGAGAAAACTCTACCATGAAAACTGGCCAAACATGGTGAGTTTCCTAAACAATGCCACCAAACTCCACAAACAACGCAAGCAATTCACTGTTTAGATAAAAAAACGCAATTGTGAAGGATTGTTGGCTCGTTAGCACCAACTCAACCTGCATCGATGCACTACCCACACGATGCATCAACACCGAGCAGTTAGATCACAACTAGGTGGAACCATGATTTTTTTTCTTGGTTGGTTATGCTTTGTACTTGATTGAGTTAAATGCTCCTATTTTATTACAACTGGACTGGGTGGTCATTAGACTCCCAACCAGGTAATCTCACCATCTCAATGAAAAAGGTAACCACACACTTCCATCCACTCTTCATCCTTTGAACCAAACAAAAAATTGGCTACCCCTAACCACGTCTATTCCAACACAACCAAACAGAAAATTGGCTATCCCTATCCAGCTGGTTGGGGATACCCTTATCCTCCAAATCATACCCCCTGAACCAAACAAACCCTTACCACCCCGGGCTACACCCCTTCACAACAACCTCGATCAATGACAAAGCCAAACACTTGCCTAGTTGAGCATATGAGGTTTCCCTTGCCATGCTGACTCGACATCCTCATCACTCAGTTGTCGTAACGCAACCCCGTGTGAATGCAAAACGACACAAAATAAAGGTACCATATGACATCACCTGACGACAAACACATTTGCACGAGACCCAACCAACATGAAAACACCACCACCGAACACAACAACATTGCTCAAAGAACCAAGCCCAGCGCATACGGAGCACATGAGGATCCCGTCCCCTTGTCAATTATGTCATCCTAGTCAATCGTTTGTTTTTTGAAAGTAATGCGGTAGGGGAAGACCCTACAACGGATTTTGTCATCCTAGCCACTCGTTGTTGGTAAAGAAACCCAAGTAGATGCAAAACGACATAAAAATGCACACAACATCACCAGATGATAGCCACATTGGCATGATGTCACATGCAAACTAAAAATAAGCAATCATGATCCCCTTCTCCCCGCTCACCCTTACTCATATTTAATTTTCGTGCAAAAATATTTTATTATATCTTCTCCATGTAAAAAGAAACAATCGAATGCACACAAATTTGCAACTGTAGCCACTTATTCTTATATTTTTTGTCAAGAACAAAACAATCATGTTTTATCACGAAAATTTACGGTTCCGTACGTAACTGATTTTTTCCAGAACTTTCAGGTACTTAGAACAGAATTTTATTATTTTCCTAAACCAAAGGGTGCAAACGTGGAGCACAAAATCCATCCTCTATTCCACCACCACATGTCTATTTGTAGGGACATAAACGTTGCGGATAATTTCCGCTCCGAATCCGCATCCACATCCAATTTTAAGGATATGGTATACAGTTTTATGAATCCGACGGATACGGATGAGGATACAGATATCGACCAGGCAGATATCCGGCGGATGTGGATGCGGATATGGCATCGCTATTATCCGACGGATGCGGATTATCCACATTTTTTACGGGTTATCCGAGTTATTAAATTAGGATTATCTGATTAAATTAGCCAAAGATCAGACAATATTAACCTCATATCGGTGGACTCCAAAGCCGGAGGTGATCAGTCTACTTGAATACTAATTAATCCATGCATTTAAGATGCACGTTGCTAATGATGTAATGCAAGGATGCAAGCATCGTATTGTGGATCTGTTTAATATGTTCATGTGTAGCAGCGATGTCACGTTCTTTGCATATCTGACCGAGCAAAGCAGTAGCATGTTATTTGGTCTCCTTCTCTCTCTATAGTATTTTGCCCATTCTAAACTAATCTGATTCTTCCGTAGTACATATAAAATAATAATAAGACCGGAGGGGGTACTCCACCCGGCTTTGTCATTAAGATAGAAGCGAGGACTCGAACCCGAGACCTGGCCCTTATGCGCACAAGCACGGCTACCACTAGTCCATGGAAGAGTTCTCTCTGTAGTACATATGGATGTAAACGGATCGGATCGGATCGGATAATGCTCTCTCCATATCCTTTACCATATTTTTCTGTCGGATTCGGAGCGGATCGAATAATGACCGGATGCGGATTCGAATGCGGATTATATCGGACTACGGATTCGGATCAGAAATGGGGCGGATTGGATACGGACAAACATTATCGGATATATACGTGCAAAAAAAAAGTGTCACCATGCAAACGATATGAATAATATAATTTTGCAAACAGTGGCCAAGCAAGATAACACCAAAGTAGCCATTGATGCGTGGACATGGAATTGAGCAGCTAATGTTTTCTGATTCATGCGAGGCTTAACAGGGAACTATGTACTACGGAAGAATCAGATTAGCTAAGAATGGGCAAAATACTATAGAGAGAGAAGGAGACCAAATCGCATGCTACTGCTTTGCTCGGTCAGATATGCAAAGAACGTGACATCGCTGCTACACATGAACATATTAAACAGATCCACAATACGATGCTTGCATCCTTGCATTACATCATTAGCAACGTGCATCTTAAATACATGGATTAATTAGTATTCAAGTAGACTGATCACCTCCGGCTTTGGAGTCCACCGATATGAGGTTAATATTGTCTGATCTTTGGCTAATTTAATCGGATAATCCTAATTTAATAACTCGGATAATCCGTGAAAAATGGCGGATAATCCGCATCCGTCGGATAATAGCGATACCATATCCGCATCCACATCCGCCGGATATCTGCCTGTTCGATATCCGTATCCGTCAGATTCATAAAACTGTATACCATATCCTTAAAATCGAATGCGGATGCGGAGCAGAAATTATCCGTACCGTTTACATCCCTAGTAGTACATAGTTCCCTGTTAAGCCTCGCATGAATCAGAAAACATTAGCTGCTCAATTCCATGTCCACGCATCAATGGCTACTTTGGTGTAATCTTGCTTGGCCACTGTTTGCATAATTATATTGTTCATATCGTTTGCATGGTGACATTTTTTTTGCACGTATCTATCCGATAATGTTTGTCCATATCCAATCCGAATCCGCCCCATTTCCGATCCAAATCCGTAGCCCGATATAATCCGCATTCGAATCCGCATCCGGTCATTATCCGATCCGCTCCGAATCCGACAGAAAAATATGGTAAAGGATATGGAGAGAGCATTATCCCATCCGATCCGATCTGTTTACATCCCTATCTATTTGGTACTCTACTTGAGACATAAATTAGTTAATAGTAGTATCTTCAAGGGTGTACATGCCAAAATTTTATTCTTCTCTTTGCCTTTTTTTTTTTCCTGCCATCCACTACATGTTCAGCTTGATCGAGCAACTATGACGTAGAAAAAGAGGGACATACCAAAACAGAGACATACGTCAAATCCAAATCCCCCTCTATTAATCCGCTAAACTGAATGTACTAATCACCTTCTAAATCCTACCCTTCCCCTCCACCATCGTCATCAGCGCGCGCGCGCACACACAACAACAACAAGAGAGAGAGAGAGAGAGAGAGAGAGAGAGAGAGAGAGGTGGCATGAGATGAGAGAGGTGTGGCAGGAGCAGCGCAGCCAGTGAGGGCAAGGTGTTCCATGTCCCAAGAAGCCTGCCGATTGCTAAGGAGGAGCGGTGCATGCGTCTCCACTGCGCATGGTCCAGTTTCTTGAAGGACACAGAGGGAGAAGGGATCATCAGAAAAGGCAACCAGATTTCCATCTGGGTGTAAAAAAGGGGGAAGTTTTGCCTGCTGTGAGTATACGTCCATCTACATTTGCCACTATTTGTTTCCATCTTTGGAGGGCGGAGAACTCGATCTTGGTGTGGTCCGGCGGCGGCGTGTTCGGAGGCGGAGACAGAGTCGCTTCCTTCCGGGATTCTGAATCGCTGGAGGCGGAAATACTGAAACTCCACGGCGTGGTCTGCTCTGTTCCAAGGCATATTTTCTTCGCGTGTTAGATCCTTGTGAGATTATTCCTTGCGGCGTGCCAAGTTCATCGATTTTGGACGTGAATTCCAAGGCAGGGTTTCCTTTTGAGGGGCTATCAGGAGATCATCCCCATCTGTTAGTTTCTTCATTGCTGAAGGTCTCGGATTTCTAGTTATCTCTGAATATTGGTGCCAAGCCTCAAAGCGGCGCAAACAAGGAAAAACCAGAGGATTCAGCAGGCCTGGGTTCGTCGATCGATACTCACCGATAAACAGGTAAACAACCAATTCTGAATTTTAGTCCATCTGTCTGATCGTCCAATTAAGTTAACTTCTCCAATACGGACAGACGTTTAGTTGTGTAGTCATTCCGTTGGTGCTTTGTTTTCCAGTGATGCATATTGCATTTTGTTACTTTTTTTATAGAACGAACATTTTGGTCATCTATTAGCATACGTCGGGAGATTCTTAATCAAACATGATAACTGTTCCTTCGTTCATTCGCAAAAAAAAAAAGTTCCTTTCGTTATCAGGAAATGAGGGTGAATGAGTTGAAATCTTCAGTTTTCACCAGTTTGCCTTTTCGATGCCCTGAGAAACTTCTGCCTCTCCAATTTCAATTGATCTATTCAGCATATTTACCTTTTCGATACTCCGGAAAACTTCTGTCACTCCAATTATAATTAATTTTACTAAGTATGTGGCATATTTGCCTTTTCAATATCCCGAAAAACATTTTTCCGTCACGGTTAAACTTACTAAGGAATGTAATATTCAACACAAAGACATGTAACTTGTAAGCCTTTAGAAGCCGGCATTTTCATCTGGCAGGTACAACGTGGTATATGTCTTTTTTCGCAACGATGTGGTCTTTATCTCTTCTGTGTTTGTTTTATTTCTCATTTATTTTCTTCGGTATGTTGTATTGTGTATGGAGTTAGTTGTGCTAGCATTCACTAGTTGGAAGATACTATGAGAAAATCTGAGTTGTTGGGACTTGGGAGAGTAGAAAAAAGGGAATAATTTTATAATGTTCACACAACTTTCTTCTTAAAGGTGTGTTTTCTGCATTCAGGTTAACTTATCTGAAGAGAGTCCTTACAAGGTAACGCTGTTTGGCCATGTTGTCCCCCAACATGGCAAACAAAAGTTACAAACAGAGGAAGGAGAAGGTTCAGGTTGGTTGCATGTCGGGGCTAATACGCATGTTCGACTTTCGACGTGGTCAAAAATATCTTTCCGATGGGAGCCGACGAATTAATACGTATCCAGGTAAGGAACACAGTGACATTGCGTACTTGCACTACGCCAGTAAGACTTAAATGTATTGCCCGGTTTGCTAAATGTAAACTGTGTGCTTTGTGCAGTTATAAGGGATCTAAAAGGTACTGAAGATTTCCATAGAATTATGGCTGCAGATGTAAGTTCTGAATCCATTTAAAACTAGTCCAGTTTTTCAGATAGGAAATTCGCGTGGTCGCTTTAATAAATAGATGGGAAAAGGAAGGATAAATATTCAATATTCGTTAAGAAGGAAGTAAAAAAGATGGAAGTTCAGTTACTAAATTTAACCTGCAACTGCTTGTCAGATAGCTTGTATTCATGTACTGCTTCTACTACACTTTCATACTGGTATAATTGTGTGCGCAGTGCTGTTTGCTATTATTTTCTTTTATACTGTCGAGCAATACTTGTTCAACTGTAGGTTTTGAAGTTTAACTTGTGGATTTGAAGAAACATAAATGCTCTCCCTAAGCAACAAAATAGCACTATAAACCTCAAAATGTGGAAACTTTGGATCTTATGTGAGCTTTTGAAGACTTATGTACAAATGCTTTTGGTATGATAAAGCACTATGTAATATCGAAGCTATTAGCTTAGGTACGGATGGGAAACAAAATTAGTGCAGCGGTATGTCGGAGTTTATCATGGTCAGAAGTATTTCTAACATTTTGAAAATAACTCTGAGCACGATCAATTATACACAAATAAATTGCTTTTCTCAGGATGTCAGAGACCATGGTGTTGAAGGATTTTTTGCCGGCAGGGCAAGTATTAAAGCGCTAATGGAAGAAGAGATGGCCAGTGGCACACAGCCGTTGAAGCAAACACAGAGAAACACATTTGGGGTACTCTCTAATGATGTGAAGTCTGTGAATCTGCCTGAAGGATCAGATATTGACCTAAACTTGGGTGCAACTCTCATGGAAATTTACAGAAGTCATAATGAAAGTCAAGACAGTAGTGGTTCGGCTGAATCTGGTAATTATGCAATTGACCAAGAGAACAATGCTGATGCTGGCGTACATCCCAATCGGATCCCCTTTATTATTCAGAAAGCACTTGAAGATGTGGCCGAAGCGGTAATAAGCCACCAATCAGCGAATGCGGAATACATACCCAACAGGGCCAACAGCGGTGAAGCTAGGTCCAAAGAATTGGTTGATGCACTGCAGCTGCTGAGCTCAAACAAAGAGTTGTTTCTGATGCTTCTGCGA
The DNA here is from genome assembly GCA_947311845.1 of Poa pratensis. Taxonomy (NCBI): domain Eukaryota; kingdom Viridiplantae; phylum Streptophyta; class Magnoliopsida; order Poales; family Poaceae; genus Poa; species Poa pratensis. The sequence goes on from CAMZMU010000107.1 coordinate 63,758,634, forward strand.
GACCCGAGCTCTAGATTGTTACAATGCCTCCAGAATCTTTACACATCTCTAGGAGGTCCCAAGTTAGAAGCGGCAGAACCTGATGAAGTACCTAAGTTGCAAGGTGCGACTAATGGTATAGAGCAGTTGGAGGGTTCACCACGTAAAGTGCAAAGAAAGCATAATTCTTTCTTGAAAGAGGATAGACTAGTCATGAGGAAACCATCACAGTTAAATGATACTTCCCGTGGCCTTAGCACAATAGTAATCTTGAAGCCAAGCCCTGCAAGAGGTCAGAGTAGTCTGATCTCAAGTAGTGTAACTTCTTCACCACTATCAAATCATACTAATTTGCAAGGTCAGGTTGAAAGTGGCAAACCTGCTCACCATTTCTCTCTTAGAGAGCTTAGAAGGAGGCTAAGGCTTGCCACCATGAGTAGTACTTTTCAGAATGCTGATCCACCGAAGCAGTTTCCTGTCGAAAGTATGTTGATAAGTTCAGAAAGTACAGATTCTTCTGACTCTGAGATATCTAAGCAACCATCCATTGTTGACAAGGAAGCAAACTTTAGAGATAGTGGAATTGGCATGGGAAATGATGCCACTCATGGTGTCGGATCTTTCTCCTATGAAAAAGCTAGGAAGCATCTAATTGAGAAGCTAGACAATCAAGATGAAGACATTTCTCAGACTTTACGTAAATCAGAATCCATTGGGCGATTAATTTCACATCCAGATTATGAAACATTTTCTCCCAGTCAATGCCCTACAGAGGAGGGCATTAGTATATCTCAGGAAGCTACAGACTCAGGGTTACAAATAGTTGAGCAAGATGATGGTCCAATTTTTTTATCCCACCAAGCGAATACCAAGAGACAGTGTCGTCCGACGCAAGCACTTCAGCTGGTAAACAGCTGGATGAACTCAGGACAGATCATGGCAACCATCTATTGGAGGAGCACACTATTTCTCAGGAGCTAATCAATGAAGGTATGTTGCTCATGTACCATGAAGTATAAGATCCTCTTCTGTTCGGATTTAGTTCTTTGTCGTTGTAGTGTAATATTCGCATCCATTTGTTTGCAGATGTTGATAACACGCAGGATGCAGTGAAAAACTTACAACTCTGTACCGAGGTCGAACATTCAACTGAAAGCTTCGAACAAATAAATTCAAACCAGGTAAGTCATACTTTCTTTGGGTACGACGTGGAGCTTTATTCTGCAGAAAGTTGATAATTTTCTTGTCTAACAATGAATATAACTTGTCCCCTTTACTGAAGTTTTCCTCCGAGGAACCACAACCCTTGAGTGCGGTACCAGAAGTGATCCTGCATTCTCTTGAGGACCCCGTTGAGGAACAAGACGATTTTAGTCCATCAGCAGTTGTTGGATTAGCCAAGCCGTCCATGTTGACATTTGATTGCTTGCCAGAGAATGCTGATGACAAAGAGGTGAAACTTAGTCCACAATCCGTTCTGGATCCTTCCCTGGGAAATAGTTCTAGTCCTTGCCAGAAAATGCGAAAACAAGGTATTTTAGTGAAATTAAGAAACATATTATTTATTTTTGTATAATCAATTGATTAGTAATTAAACTGAACTTATGTTCTTGCAGATGAGTTGTCCATGCCTAGCTCAAGAATTCTTTTCGAAGAACTTGATACTCCTTCATCTCCGGCCTTGCAAAACAGCCCGCAAACAATTATTCTTTATGATAAATATGAAAGGGTTTCCTTCATTAAGTCCGTGCTACAAGCTTCAGAATTGTTGGCCAAGGGAAGCTCGGAGAGGTGGTATATGGATGTGTCAATGCTTGAGACATCTGTTCTGGCTGAAGTAGGAATGTCATACTGCCTGACAGACGATGTGGTTCTTCTTTTCGATTGTGTTGAAGAAGTTCTTCTTAAGATAAGTGACAACTTCTTTGCTGGTGACCCTTGGGTAGCTTTTCTGAAACACAAGGTGAGACCAGCCCCACTGGGAGAGGAACTTGCTAAAGAGGTGGCTAAGTGCATCGATTCGATTGTAGATACAGAACTTCCAAAAACACTAGATCAGGTGGTGCTGACAGATCTGGAAGTTGGACCGTGGATGGATCTTCGTTGCGATGCTGAAGACGTCGCTATTGAGGTGTGGGATGGTATGCTTGATGACTTACTGGAGGAGATGGTATTTGACCTGTGGCTTTAAGATTGTAGATCTCTGTAGTCGTCCATGAAGCTACATCCGATCAAAACTAAAAGGATCTTATAGATTAGCAGTGTTTTCTTTTCTAAAGAAGATGAAGATTCAGCAGTGTTCTGTTATAAGGAGAGGTAAAGTGAGTATTGATAGATTTCAACAGATTGTAGAGTTAGGCATTTCATCATGATAGGATTGAATTCCATTTCCCGGATGGAGTGAATAACAGTTTTTTTCGCAGCCGAGTAACTGTTAATTGTACAATCCCGAATGAAGCGGTCCCAAACACCAGGAATTGTTTTGTTATGCTTCTTTTCTCAATACCCGTTCCCTGTAAAGTGTACAAACAGGAAAATTTAGTTTGGTTGTGCATACATTGTTCCTTGAAACTGTCCTAAGACTACTTTTCCTCTTGAAAGCAGGATAATTCTCTTTGTTTATGAAATACACTCCTATGTTACAGCTCATACTCTGGTTACTAGTATCATTGCCAACATGTGAGGCCCATGCCCATCCATATATGAGAAACAAACATTCACAAGTGGCAACTGATACTGTACTCATGACAGGGAATGCAATGTAAGTGAGGGACCATGGGAAGGAATGCAACCCCAAACATGGCTATGCTAGGAGAGTAGCCTACTGTGCTCATGCTATGTTCCATTAGTACTACTACTACATGTTATGGCATAATGTACACATTGTTGATTGGGTGTATGGACCCTTATTTTGGTTTCTGGTCCAAGGCAGGATGAACAAATGATCATCAGATCTTCCTCGCGGACTCGTCGCGAAAAGAACGTCGTCTATACATGTCACTATGGTGTACGCCAGGCTCTCCAGCACCCTGGAGTAGCTCTCCAGGATGGCTTGTCCAATATCCTGCAGCACAAGAACAGCACAATCAGTTTCACATCACAATTCAAGCCTGTAGAAGTAGAAAAGCTTCATTACTTCCGTCAATGGCGATGCTTTCAGACAGCATTTTTATGTACCTTGTTGTGCTGTATCTTGCTTGCGTCCAAAGTGGTCTGGGAGAGGCCGGGGAAGCGCTGCTTGAGGCAGAGCAGAACGTCCTGGGCCCTGCTCGCCAGCATCACGTTCTTGTCCGACTCCATCAGGTCCTTGACGGCGCTCCACGGCGACCTCGAGTGGCCGTGGTTGGCCTTCCGCCGCCACACGTGCATCGCCGCCTCCACGCGGTCCGCCGCCTCCAAGGCCTCGTGCTCTGACGATATCTCCAGGCAGTCCAGCAGGTACTCCGGCGAGAACTTGCCCGGGAACGACATGTGCCGGTAGATGGCGTCGCCCACGCTCGCCCGCCCGCACTGCATAGTATTCAGAAGTCAGAACTTAGAACCAACCAACAACTTGTTCAGAGGAAAAAAAAGAACTTTCAGGGGGAGAGATTCGAGGCTACCTTGGGAAGTGTCTGCGTGTACGACTCAGGAATCTTTATGTCCGCCAGAATGCCATTGTTGATGGCCATGGCCGCCTTGTGGATCTGGTTTGCGCAGTCGTGCTTCTGCCGCAGGTCCCTCCGGCCGACTCGGTGAGCCCGAGCTTGGTGACGCACGGCACGGGCAGCCACCACCTCTCCTCGCCACGGTGGCTCACCGGAATGCAGGGCGCCGAGTCGTCGATGCTGTCCTTGTGTCCCTTGTCGTTGAGGTACCAGAATTCAGTCTTCTGAAACCCGTCCAGGTCTCCTGCACAAACATCAATATCGAAGCCACATGAGCAGCTTCTTGTGATCCGTGTCGTGGAAGGAAGGTGCGAAAGGGCTTGGATCTTACGAGCAGCATGTCGTCGAGCTTCTCGAGGGCGGGGAGGTTGACGTAGATGTCGGATCTTGGCCTGGTCGCCATCACCTCTCGGGTGGTGCCGTCGGGCAGGATCTCCTTGGACGGGAAGAACTCGACGATGTAGTCGCACACGGAGAGCAGGCAGTCCATCTCCCGCCGCCACATCGACCTCTTCTCCACCGGCAGGGGCTCCAGCCTGTGGCAGCTCCCGAAGACGGTCGCTGCAGAGCACAAGAAGCAACGGAATTCAGTTCAGCACCTCTGTTTGCTTCTGCTCGTATAACTGGCTCTGGTGGATAAAGCGTGGTAAATTACCGTAGAGGTTGGTGATGGCATTGGAGATGGCGGTGGCGGTGGAGACCCCCTTGCCGCCGCCGGACATGTCCTCGCCGAGCAGAAGCTTCGAGAACCTCTCCTTCATCAGCTGCAGCTCTGCAGTTCCACCCACCATCGCAAGTACATTAGCATGTGCCTACGCACGAGCCCGAAAAGCAACAGAGACGTCACGTACCGCTGTAACCGCCTTCGGGTCACGCATGCCGCCGGCGTGCCGCGGCGCCGTGCCGAGCCTCTGCAGCAGCGGCGGCGGCGGCATCCGCGCCGCTAGCTTGCACACAGGCCAGCGCGGGTAGGGCGACCCGTACGGGCTCCCCGGCTCACCGCTGCACTCGAGGACACGTCGGAGGCGTCTTCGTCCGTCCTCGCGGTGGTGCGAGGCAGTCCCACCCGGAGCCCATGCCATTGTCGTCGTCGAGGTCGGCGTAGTCAGACTGCGAGCCTTCCTCCCACGTCGACGACGGCGTGTCCATGCCCGCATCGATCAGCCAAGCACCGCCGCTACACGTAGTAGTGCCACTCTGGCCGGCGCGTGCGTCGTGATCGATGGTGCTTGCGAAGTGATCGTTCCTGGGCCGGGAGTGAACGGAAGGGACAGCGATGGTGGTGTCGGGTCGTACAATAGAGCGGCTGCGTAGGAGGAGGAACATGCGGGGAAGTGGCAGTGGACAAGGAATGAGCAGAAATAGGTGGCGTCCTCCATCATGAGGCCCCACGATGACGCCTGTGCTGCGAGGGAAAGCGTGCGATTCCCTGGCCGCCGACGATGTCCCCCTCCCCTGCCGCGGGAAATTTTCTTTGAAATGTGCGAAAAAAACTTACTGCCCGCCAGTAATCTAATCTGTCACTGCACTGAGAGTGGCAGCAGAGCTCTGCCGGCATATGATCATGTGCCCACTTGTTCAACGGTATGAGACACTAATCACAAATCAAGCATCATCATCTGTCCCCCCTAAACACCGCCGTCGCGTCTCATTAGGCCGGCCGCGTGGCTGGCGTGGAGGTCGCGTCGCCGTGAGCTTTATCTGACCAAAAGCTCGAGCATGCCCGGCCACCGGAATCATGGCGACATTACGGACGGGCAAAGGTGAAAGGGAACCCGTCCCGTCCCCCTCGCTTCTCTGTCCTCTTTTCCGATCATGGACTGAACCCGATCGAATTTTGCACTCGCAAAGTCGCAATTATTTTATTTTAGTACCTCCTCCCTCTCACTGTTCGTTAGCCTTTGCACTGCCTAGTGTGCCGTAGTAGTAAAGTACAAAAAAGCAGGGTGTTCCTTTGCCTGCCACGAGCTGGCAAGACTTCAGTTCAGATCATGCAGAGGAGTGGCTGAATAGAATAGAGCTTGCTTGTTGCTTGCTACAGCTTGGTCCTGGTGGATGGTGAGCTTAGCTTAAGGCTAAAATACTACTCCCTCCGTCCCAAAATAAGTGTCTCAAATTTTGTACAAAAGTGAATGTACCTATACATGTTTCATGTCTACATACATCCATTTTTTAACAAATCTAAGACAGTTATTATTGGACGGAGGGAGTATAATCTTCTTTAGCTTATCCGTGGCACGCTTATGCTAACTCTTGATTGGCCTCTATGCCGCATCATAGCCTACGGAGTAGCGCCACGTGCCTACGCTCGTAGGTTACTAATGACACGTTCATGCATGCTGATGATGAGTTAATGGGGTTTAAGTATTATCTGACCTCACAATGAGTTGTGTTGTCTGTCCATGTAAATCCAGTACATCATGGATAAACTTTTTTGAGTTCTTCATTAGCATCACATATTTTTAGGGTGCTGTCTTTGATTAGGTAGGAACTGCCTATCTTTGATTAGTTAGGGTTACATTGTTTTGTTTAGTACTTCGAATGCTTAAAAAGAGTAAAAATGATGAGCACAACCAACAATAAAATTTTGTTATCAACAAGAATGCACCGTGAGAGACATGTTTGATTCGAGGTGGAATTTGACTTTTCGTAGGTAGTAACCCTACCATGTTATGCAAACTCAATGCGTTAGCCTGAGAGACATGCTTACTATTGTGGCCTTAAGTGAGAGTCCTGATATTTCTAAATGGAAATACACAAATCTGGAAAATTTACCATCAAAATCTATTTATAATAAAATTTACCGTCAAAATATTCCACAAAGAGGTCACCGCGGCATCAACTGCCAAGTCAACTAGTACGTCACCCTCCAAGAGTAAAAATATCTCACTTGAACGAATCGACACAGAGAGCTCAAATTATACATCGAATGCAAAGCAAGAACACCAAGAGTGATCAGGTTCTTCTCCCTCAAATCCCACCAAAGCAACAAATGATAGGGTGGATTTGAAGAGGAAGTACAATGGATGATAACCAATGAATCCAAGATCCGGATCTAAAAGCTTCCTTCACAAAGAAGAGAAATTTGGTTCGTAGAAAATGGATCTACATATACTATCTTATTTCCTCAAATAGATTCATGATTCATAGGAGTGATGGGGAGTAATCGAGCTTTAGAAGATAAATAATGGTGGAGAAAACTTGCTAAAGAACCTTTTTTCAAGTGGGTAAGAAGACCCCCTTTAAAACACCCCTAAAAAATCTACCTGTTACATCCTTTCTGTGACTGTCCGGATGGTCATGGTTAATGCACAGCTAGCAAGTTACTAGGGTGTAGTCGGGCACTATACGAGCGCCATGATAGACGGGTTGTAGCCGAGTAGTAACTGGGCCGTATCCGGACGATAGCCGGGGAAACCTCCAACACCAAAACACGATATATTTTGCTTGCGAACTCAACTTTCGATGAACCGAGATAAGTTTTAATTTTAACAACAAGATCTAACTCATCACAGAGAGAAACATCAAATATCAGAATTTTAAGCCACAAATGGAAATGTTTTAACCTCTCTATAAAATAAGAACCGACAAAAACTCCAACACCAAGAATGTGATTCTTTTTCGTACAAACTCCTTTTTGATGAAACTCATGCTTGTTTTGAAGACAATGAAAGGAGCTAGATATCACCTAGGGGGGGGGGTGAATAGGCAGTTCAAAACTATTACATATTTCGGTTGAAAACTGTAGAAGTAAACTAACCATTTAATTTACGTAGCACAAAACCTAAGTATACTAGGCTCAACAAAGTGCACCAAAAAATTAAGCTAATTAAGATGTAAATAACTATATGGTAGAAATATACCAACATAAACAACTTCAAGCATGATGTCCATCACAAGGTAAATGCACAAGTAGAAGATCTCAGACATAGAGATAACCGAAGCACACATAAACTAAAATGTATTCCGAAGTTCACACTGTACCCTTTATGGTGCTACTCTTCGTTGGGAGGTGCGGCAGAAATTCCCGAAAGTCACAAATACCACCTTATTTTTCTTGAGCTACCCTAACAAGGTAAATGTACGAATCCACTATTAGTACCCTTGAATATGGTCACTGAACCTTTACAAATTGTTTGGAGCTACTCCACAACTTAATTGGAGACTCCCAAGTTTTTTCCAAGACCTCTTCACTAAGGATTGGCTTCACGACAAACACCAGACATCTAGGGTTCCCAAGAACCCAAGAGTAAAATTCTCATGAACTTTCACCCAACCGAATCCTAAAGTAGAACTCACATCAATACAAATAAGATCCACCTAGAGATATTAATGCACATTCTAGAATTTGAATTCATCTGAAAAAGACATACCACATAGAGGATAGATATTATTGCACTATCAACACTAAGTGGTATTCCTCAAGCACATTCATTTTTAGGGTTGTGAAGTTCCCGTGGCATATAACTCCCCCAAAATGGGATGATCCATTAGTCCGTTGAAAGAGTCAAACTAAGATACACTCAATATGCAATAAAGGATAAAAAGAAAACATACAAGTGCATGGTGTGCAAACCAACATACACATGTCTGATTACTTGATATAAGTAAGTAGGAAGCACAATATATACAAACACATGCTAGTTACTAAATCGAAACATGCAAAGGACCAAGTATCTTTCGGTGTAAGAAAGTTAAGTACAAGTTACTACAAAGAGGCGCACTGGATATAGGATAAAAATATGATATCCAAATGACTCGGCTGATAAAATATAATTGGTGTGGAACCCTTGCTTCGTCATGAGGTAGCCAAGTATCCAATACCCTCCAACAACACATATTGTTCAAGGTTGAGCTAAATTATGACGATCACTCTCCCTTCAAGTTGCAACACCTTCTTTGGATGTGCATTCTATGTGAAGGATACCCATTCAAACATGGGAACATCTTCACATGTCTGTTATCAACATATGGATATCCATTCGAGATGCTCATATTTAACTTGCACTTATAAATCTTGATGACAGTCACCACTAGATGCAATCCTCTCATTGGCTATATGAAACTTCTTTTTTAATTATGCAAGACCATAGATTGACACCTAACCCATACAGAAACAACAAATATATAGATCATTGGTTAGTTCACAAAGTGCAATTGGAAAGCTCTTATCATACAACTAGATCAAATGATCCCAACTGATATCGTACCATTTATGCTTTATGTGTTGACCAAGTTGAATCCACTGGTTTCACTTCGCATGCTCAACCTTGTGTATTCTTCATGCTCTATCACAATCTAATTGAGGTACACAAAAAATTATTTCTTTGATTGCATGCTCCAGCCCTGATCAATCATGACTCAACATATGAGTTCATCATGACCTTAACTTAGAGTCAATTCTGAATTCTTCTCTTGTTATCAATCTCTCTCAGTATTTGATCCTCCATGTCTGAACTCATAAGTTAGAGCTAGACTTTTTTTAGGTCCACACAAGAACTCTATCTTGTTCTTAATGAAAAGCAATGTTCTTGCTAGTTACTCGAAAAAAAGATATCTTTTTAATTATTGATCATATGATATTCATTCGTTCAAACCAATCATCTTGATGTTGATACTGAATGTATATATATCTCCATCTTCATGTCATACCACCTCCAATCCAACACATGGTTTTCAGGTATTGTCTATGGAAAGTTTCTTCAAATATAACTCAATAAAACCAAGAGTACATAGAGATATTTATTAATTGTCAAAACCACACATGAGGCTCCATGCACTTTCGCTATGCAATAAGCATTGGCGTATTTGACATTGACATCATCCGTATTAGAAAAATAATTGTTGCCGTAGGTCAAAATTTGGAAGAATGGGGAGTCTTATCTCACAAATCACAATCACCACAAAGGGGAGGGGGGAGGGTAGATTGGGACGAACTCATGAAGACCAAGGACCACGTGTCAAGCATGAGGTGGCTTACATATGATATTTTCCTTGATTAGCAGTTTAGATGAGACTTACTAAATATATAAATATAAAAGTCATGTAATACTTTGTCCTCCAAGGTTTATAACGCCCTTGCGTATTTATAGGTTCTCAACTTATCTAACGAGATGTGTGTTATATGCTACTACATCTGTTCACTAATGTAAAACGTTTTGGTGGGCTGTTTTAGCCCACCATATTTGTGGGCAGAGGTAGTACAAAAGTATGCCGTTAAATCATATTTGAAATAAGTTTATAATGGTAATTTTAAAATGCCTGAGGATTTTATAAACTCGGAAGAAAGGAGTACAAGATTGTATTGATGAAGGTGCTAACCAGAGGAGTTTCATTCATGTAGCATAGCAAATTGCGTACCAATTAGCAGTGTCACTGAGCGGTGCTGTCGGACTGCTCTTCCGCTGCGCGTCGCCCCCCGCTGGCGACCGGGGCGAACCCTAGCTGCGCCGCCTCCGCACCCCTACTCCTCCCTTCCTCCTCCGCCGCCGCCGGCGAGCGCCGCCGGGCGAAGCCCGTGCGGTGCCGGCGGCGGCGGCCTTCCTCATCCCGCGCGTGCGTCTGTCTTCGCGGGGTAGACTCGGCGACGGCGGTGCACCATGGACGCTGAGCTCGGGCCGGCGGCCTCTTGCGGTGCCATGTGGGCGACGACGACGGCACACCCGGCAGCGGCGCGCGCAGAGCTGGACTCCGGCGGGGGCATGGTGAGGAGGGAGCTGGCGGAGCATCTGAGCCTCGGGCCGGGCCTCGGGCCTAGCCCTTGCAGCTTGGCTGGCCACCTCCAAATGCAGGCGAGGTTGGAGACGGCGCAGAACACTGCGTCCGTCGGGTTCTCCACCTCCGGCTGCCATTCCTGTTGCTGCCGGCGTGTGGGCCGGATCTGGGCCAGCGGGCTCGGTTCTGGCCTAGCGGCGAGTTCCCGGCGGGTAGGTGTTTGTAGGGGCGATGTGGATCTGCCGATGGATGGCGACGGCGGCAGCCTTGGCGCTGTAGCGTGGTGGCGGAGCTAGTCGGGCCTGATCTAGACCGGATCGGACTGTTCTAGACCGGATCGGACTGATCTGGACCAGATATGGGGCCTGACAGGCACTGCCTTACTGCGTCCGATCGGCGACCGCTTTTGGCGGTGGAGGATGGCGGATCTCCTCCAATTGGCTGCTGCGCAGATTGCCTCCCACGCTGATTTGGATCAGTCGCATTCCTACCTTGTCCGATACGTTGGGCTTGCGGTGCACTGTTGTCGCTCACGGAACCCGAGTTCTAGGATGCCGGGGCGGCGGCCCTGGAAGGTGGAATGCACGGGCGTTTATACGGCGAGCGATGTGGCGGTGGTGATGACCTTTCTCCTTGGTCGTGTGGACGGCGAGGAGTGGGTGGCGGGGGTCCCTGGCGATGGCGGCGCTTCGGCGAAGTCACCTCCCAGATCGTGTTCTGGAGGACAGACTTGGGGATTCTGAGCGGTCCAACATTCTGAACGTTGTGCGAAGGTTTTCCGAGCGAAAGCTCTGCGCTTTGGCGCCAATGACGGCGTTACTTGCGGGTATCGTTACCCTCTTGGGGGCCTTATTGTGGTATCTTCGCCGCGTTAGAGCTCCGGGTGAAAACCCTGACCATTTTGGTCACGACGACAGCGACGCTCTGCGCCGTTACCTTCTTGAGGCGTCGTCGTGGAGCTTCGGGTCCGTGGGCTCGTTTCGGTGTCTTCAGTGGCAAGTTTTGTTTCTCCTTGTTCTTCCTTTTCTATCTTTGATCTGCTTTGTAAGAGGTTCCCCTCGTCACATTGTATCGGTTCGGCCGTTGTGGCTTTATCTATAAAGCGAGGCTACGGCCTATTTCGTTATTAGCAGTGTCACCTTTTCAGAAACATCTTCCTCTCGATGGGAGGGAGATCTTCTGTTTCCTTTTGATTCTCAAAGAAGAGTAGTACGACAAGACTATGTCGCAAAAACTCTCGATGGCGCCTACGCAGTTCAGATGACAAATGACAGAGACCATGCACCATGCGTATATGTAGTTGAGTAGTGATGTGCTGTATGTACGTGCTCGCCATGACTACCTTCAGATCCCATCACTAATAGTCGTATTCTAATTTCTCCCTCACGCCTCCCTGTCTGTCGTTAGCCACACATGTTTAGCACGTAATAAGCACCGTTCGTACTAGGAGTTTGTCAGAACAAGCATTAACGAAATCAGGGTAGGCATGCACATAAATATATGGGTTTTCAAGAACGCACTACACATGTATTCAAGTACTCCCTCCGATCCATATTAATGGTCTCAACATTGTCTAGATACGGATGCATCTAGTCTAAACACTTAACTAGATACATCCGTATCTAGATAAAGTTGAGTCCATTAATATGGATCGGAGGTTGTAAAAGTGTGATGGAAGCCGTTCTATCTAATGATATCCTCACAACAGTCTCAGTTCTAAATTCTAATGATTTAACTGAATCATCACCTTTGCGCACCTGTTGGCGTGTTGCCTAAATTGTTACGGATGGAAATATTGATGCTTTGGCCCTTCAGTATCACTTCGTTTTTCCTCGAACAAAAAATAAATCCTTACATCGTATTGTGACGTTTGCAAAACAGAACTAAGAAAATCCCAACCGTTCCTTTCGTTTGGCACCTTGTATTGTTGAGACAAAATCGTGTGAACTCAATGTTTAAAGAAAACTTAATCTAAAATACCTTTAGAAAAAGGTTGGTCCAAAGTCCGAGCAAGCTCATACTCACGGCCTTAATATTGGCCCACGTTCAGGTCAAGTCGTCGGCCGAGCCGGATGCTAGGCCTCCTCACAAGCCTTTTGGTAGACAGCAAAGCAAAAGCTGAACAAGACCTACACCAGCCCAGCAATGTAATTTATCTTTCTATTCATTACTTTTCCTATGAACTACCTTCTCTGAAATATTTCTAAAAAAAAAACCTTTTCTGAAATAAAGCACAAACCAAGCCACATAAATGGATATATTAAAAAAATTGACTAGTTTTTTTAGATTTCTGAAAAAACTGGAAATAATTGCATCGTTCAGGAGCTTTGGATCTCAATAAATGAAATAGCAGTTCAGTACATTACACTATTACTACCAATGCCCATTGTCTCACTAGCCAATAGCCGTATGTAGAAATTAAATTATTACCAAAGAAAAAAGTACGAAACTAAACCAACCAACATCATTTTGTATGTTCGTAATGTCATGGTCCTTTTCTTTTTTCTTTATGGAATGAACCGTGACATGAGTTACATGATTTTATAGTAAGTTTCACTCTTTTAAGTCTCTAGTATATCTGTTTTGTATTCTAGATGTTAATATGATGTTCTATAAACTTGGTCAAACTAAAATAGATATGACTTTAAAACATTATTAATATATATTGGAAGGAGTACTTTGAAGTATGGAATTTATAAGTTTGCTACTTCTAAGAAAATGGTTCCGATTTTGAACATATTATTTGAATGTTTTGAAAAAAATTACCTTAGAAAAGTAAAAAAAATAGACCGGAGGGGGAGGTGCCCCTCGGCATCGAATTAGGAAGAAATGTGCGCACGATACCGGGTTGCGAGTACGGAGACTAGAACCCGGACGGGCTAGGACACATCAGCCCATCCCAGCCACTAGGTTAAGCCTCAGTTCACTACCCTAGAAAGGTAATTTAAATGTAAAAAACACAAAAAAGAAACAGAACGAAAAAAAGAAGAAAGAAAAAACAACGAAATATAGAAAATAAACATGAAAGAAAGAATGAAAAAAGAAAAAAAATAGCCCAGATATGGGCCGGCTCATGTAGAGGAGCCATGCCGACGAGTCGCACAATTTTGCGGGCGAGTCCTGGCAATTCCTATTCTGCGCCCGCTGCACAGGTTAGCACCGTTTCGCCCACGTTCGATTCGTTCTGCGCTCGATTAAATGGGTCGGCCCAACTGGCTGTCGGAGAGGAAGACGAAGGCCGGAGAGGAAGAAGAATATGATGCGACGACCTCGCCGCCGACGGGGACCAGGCGAGGGATGGACCTCACCGTAGCCGGCGACGACGCGGCTGGCCGCGGCGCGCAGGTGGAGGTGAGGACTAACCTTAACTTGGGTGAGTGGGGTCAGGCGGGGAGCTCGCCGGCGTCGGGGAAGGGGGTGGGGGGGGGGGGGGGTTTAGAGGGATGCCCGGGTGGCGGCGGACCGGCGGTGGGCGGCGGTTGAGGAGGGCGGGGCGGCAAGGCGGCGCTCGCGCCGCCAGCCGTGGGTGGCGGCAGCAGGCGGCCTGGCCGGCGGATGAGGCGGGGGGGTCCGGGGAGACGGAGCGGTGGGCGGGGGGGGGGGGGGGGGGGGGGGGGGTCGGGGGGCGGAGCAGGCGGGCGGAGGTGCGATGCCGTCGACGAAGACGAAGGCGCAGTCGTGCGCATTGCCTGGCTATGCTGGGCTTAAGGCGCTGAATAGGGCCTCCCGCGAGTCTGTACGGACTCGCAACGAGCAACTATAGGCGCTCCCCTGGGTTCAGACTTTAGAAATTACAAAATGACCCCAAAATATGACTTTTAAGGCCAAAAGAAAATCAGCTAGCTGATGATTACACACTTCCACTTGTCACCCTTGGAACTCTTCTCGAGCGTTCACTGACCTTGTTCAAATATCTATATCTGACCAAGTCCTGGTTCTCTCCAGGAGATAAACCACACCTGGATTGAGGAGGAGGTAAAATCCAATCTATAAACTAATCGATCGTGTTCAGTTTGTACACAGACAAGCTACACGGAGATTCCCAAGCGAAGGTTTCCAGCCATGTCCTTAACTCGTCTTCTCCACCCGCGCACAACCATCTCCCGACATTTGCACGGCTCCAAGGCTCCGAAAAGCCGGCCTTCGCCTGCAGCGACGGCAAGAGTACTCTAATTGACGGGCCGCAACCAGCATGTATAAATATGCCAATGCAGAAGTACGCACCAGAATATCTCATCAGAGCAAGTGTTCGCCATGGAAAGCTTCAGGGTCTCCATGCTCTCCCTTCTCACCTTCCTCCTCCTCGCCCTTGTCGCCGTGGAGGGCGCTTTCGACAAGCGAAGCACATTCATCGTCCACGTGCAACCGCAGGCGAACCACGTGTTGGACACGGCCGACGCCGGAAGGCGTTGTACCAGTCGTTCCTCCCCGACCAAGGACAGTTCCTCCACGCGTACCACCACGTCGCCAGCGGCTTTGCTGCCCGGCTGACACAGCGGGAGCTCGAGGCGATGTCCGCGCTGCCCGGGTTCGTCGCCGCGGTGCCGGACCGGGTTTATAAGCTGCACACGACGCATACGCCACGGTTCCTCGGGCTGGACTCGCTACAGGGCACGAGGAACAATTCCTTCGGATCCGGCGACGGGTCATCACCGGGGTGCTCGACAGCGGCATCACTCCCGACCACCCCTCCTTCAGCGGCGCCGGCATGCCACCGCCGCCAGCCAAGTGGAAGGGGACGTGTGACTTCAACGGCCGATCCGTGTGTAACAACAAGCTTATCGGTGCTCGCGTTTTTGACACCGCCGGGAACGGCACTGCCTCCTCTACCGGTGCACCACTGTCGCCGATCGACGAGGACGGGCATGGCACGCACACATCAAGCACAGCAGCGGGAGCGGTCGTACCAGGCGCACAGGTGCTTGGCCAGGGCAGGGGTACTGCCTCTGGGATAGCGCCCCGTGCGCACGTCGCCATGTACAAGGTGTGTGGGGAGGACTGCACCAGCGCCGACATACTCGCCGGCATCGATGCCGCCGTGGCAGACGGCTGCGACATCATCTCCATGTCCCTTGGCGGGCCGTCGCTACCGTTCCATGAGGACAGCATCGCCGTCGGCACGTTCGCCGCGGCGGAGAAGGGACTGTTCGTCAGCATGTCAGCCGGCAACTCCGGTCCAAACTACACCACGCTGTCGAACGAGGCGCCTGGATGCTCACGGTCGCCGCGAGCACCATGGACCGTTTGATCAGAAGCACAGTGCGCCTTGGAAACGGACTCACCTTCGATGGCGAGTCAGTGTTCCAGCCAAACATTTCGGCGACGGTCTTGTACCGCTTGTCTACGCGGGCGCGAGCTCGACACCCGACGCGAGTTTTTGCGGCAGCGGCTCCTAGACGGCTTCAACGTCAAGGGCAAGATAGTGCTCTGTGAGCGTGGTAATGGCGTGGCGAGGCTTGAAAAGGGCGCCGAGGTGCTGAGAGCCGGAGGCGTCGGCATGATTCTGAGTAACCAGCTCATTGACGGCTTCAGCACAATTGCCGACGTGCACGTCCTCCCAGCGTCGCATGTGAGCCACGCCGCCGGGGTGGCAATCCTAAACTACATCAAGGCGGCGGCGAGACCGATGGCGCAATTTTCCTTCGGAGGCACGGTCCTCGGCACGTCGCCGGCTCCAGCTATCACTTCGTTCTCGTCTCGCGGGCCCAGCACGCAGAACCCCGGCATTCTGAAACCCGACATCACGGGCCCTGGCGTGAGCGTACTCGCGGCTTGGCCATTCCAAGTAGGCACAGCGTCCGCGGGCGGGCATACCGGAGCGACGTTCAACTTTGAGTCCGGAACGTCAATGTGTCAGCGCCGCACCTCAGCGGTATCGCCGCGCTGATCAAGAGCAAGCACCGGAATGGTCGCCGGCGGCGATCAAGTCTGCCATCATGACAACCGCCGACAGCACCGACCGCTCTGGCAAGCCAATACTGGAAGAGCAGCGCAGAGCGGCTGACTTATTCGCCATTGGAGCTGGCCATGTCAACCCGGACAAGGCCATGAACCCAGGTCTTGTATACGACATTACTCCCGCCGACTACATCGGCTTCCTCTGCGGCTTGTACACGAACAAGGAAGTCTCCGTGATCGCGCGTAGGGCGGTGGACTGCTCGGCTGCCAAGGTGATCCGGAGCGCCTACTGAACTACCCATCGATCTCCGTAACATTTCCTCCGTCGTGGAACTCGACGACTCCGATGTTGGTGGAACGCACGGTGAAGAACGTCGGAGAGGTGCCAGCGGTGTACTACCCCCAATTCGACTTGCAAGACGATGGTATGAACGTCAGCGTCATGCCGGCGTCGCTACGGTTCAACGACGTGAACCAGGTGAAGACTTACACGGTGAGCATATGGCCGAGGAAGGGCAACAATCCCGTTGTGGTGCAGGGCGCGCTTCGGTGGGTGTCGAACAAGTACACTGTGAGGAGCCCCATCTCAGCCACGTTCGCCGGACAATAGAGCTCGATCTACTTCACAATTTATACTGTAATACTAGTAATTATGCACGTGCATGTTTTATCTAATATATAAACCACACCGCAATGTTTACAGTTCCGTATACGAGGCCATGCATAGTGAGGAAGTAACACATGCAAGGATCCCGCCGTCCAACTACCAAAGATGATGATCACGAGTGATACGATTTTACCCACCTCTACATCCTACATTGACTAGCTAAATGTGTGCACATTTCTGCATCTCTCTAATTTCACCTTTAACCATGCATGTCTTCACTAATGGTGTGTTATGTTATTGTGCACGATAAAAGAGTATTGATCATGCAACATAAGCGTTAAAGATAAGGATGTATTTCTTCAATCCTTCACTCGCATATTGCTCCGGAGTTTAGTCTAGTTACTCCTTGGTCCATATCCGGTCGCTTTACATCAGCGCCGAACATGAAAGGCAGAGTGCGTGATCGATCGCGCGCGTCGAGGACACACGTACGCATGGTGACATGAGTCGTTCGTCGCGCACGCTCCCCTGGCGATCGATCCGTGTACACCGCGCGCGTCTGATCGATAGATCACGCGCACGTCCTTGATCGCCCACGCGACGTGCAAACGGCCGGCCGGGGGCCTCTTTCTCGTCTCGCCCGCAGTACGTACGTACAGTAGCACCTGATTTTCTTTTTCAAGCTGTCGGCTCCGTCCCTACGCGCACCGTGCAGGCGCTATCGTCTCCATCAGTGAGAATGGTGAGATCGATTGATCCATCCATGCACGTACGTTCCAAACTTCCAATATATGGATTTCCTGGATCTCTCACAAAACCCATCAGCTTTTTAATCCATGCATGCATGCATGTTTTTCTCAATCTAATCTACTCCCCCTCTCCGTCCAAAAATAAGTGTCTTAGATTTACACAAAAGTGGAAAGGCCTACCTGCCTTGGTGAGGCCGGTGCAAAGGGGCACCGATTTGCGCCGTCGCTTGCCCGTGGCCGAGCTCCCCACGAGCCAGTTCATGGTCGCTATTTAGAATTCATCGATCCTGGCCCTCGCGTCGTCCTCTCGATGATGACTGGTGTTCGCGTCGCCGGTCCCTCCCCTGCTCCCGTCGCTACCCGAGGAGGCCTCCGTGCAAGCCCGCGTTGTCTCCGGTGTGAAAGTGGCGGCAAGGCGTTGCTACCTCGCTGCTCTGGCGGGTGGTTGTTTGGGCGCCGCGCCGACTACGGAGGCTAGTCGCATCCGCGAGTGTGCGCCGTCTTCCTCGGTCGTTTGGGCGGCGAGGAAACGGTGGGCGACGGTTATGGCGTGCTGGCTGCTCCGACGACTTCTCCGTCAGATTCGAAGGTCATCCTCCTCCCTCCCTTCCGGTCGTTCTCTGCTTTCCTGGCAATAGCTAAGGCATATGCATGGACATTCTGGCCACTGCGGTAGTATGGCATGTGTATATATACGTGACTACTCACCTTTCTCCACCTATTTTTCCGCACGCAGAGACACTCCAGCGGTCGATAGTACTACCACTTTGAGTAGACTCGCATGCATATGCGCACGTGTGTGTGTCGCACCCACGATAAGGCATCAGCATATGTGCTAGTCCTTGTGTGTCTAGCTCCTTGCACGCATTAATTAGCGTGTCTAATTTGTAGACCTTGAGTAAAAATAGTACTACTAATAAGCAAGCCTACCTAGTACGCGTTTAGGATCCATATATATACCACCAATGAAACGTAAGCCCATATATAAATAAATCCCGACTTTGAGGATATGGAATATTCACTCAAAAATAGTAAAAATGGTACTCCAGGAGAATTAGAAAACAAAAACATGACGAGTTGCATGAAATTAAATCTTCACATCAATATGCATGATTACATATTGGCACTCCTTGCACTAGTTCTAACAACAGACTACCATATTACAACACCGTCGACGATCCCGAGTTCCCTCACGCCAACCCTAATAAGCTACTATAGGTAAACTCCGAGCTCCTCCAATGTCATTGAAAAGCATTGTCGAAACAGATTATAATTAAAATGGGAAATCAATGGCATGATCTATAAGCAGTTTAATTACCTCAAACCTTTTTCCTTTATTTCTTTTGTCTCGCTCGTCCTGCTTGGAGACCGGCCCATGCATTGGCCCTATTAATTAGCTCCTAAGTATACTACTACCTATGTTCCTAAATATAAGCCGTTTTGGTTGTTCAAATTGAATTCCTAAAACGGCTTAAAATTTAGGAACAGATGGATTAGTACGTAGGTGATTATTAATTTGAAAGGAGAAGAAAAACCACGGATCTGCCCGCCAACCAAATCCCACTTAATAAGGAGCTACATAGTAGCTAGCTTTGGTTCGCACGATAGCAAGGAAAGTCAGGGACAATATTTCCGTTGAAAAAAAATCAAATCCTCCCGTGGACAGCAACTATATATATCATGTGTGCGTGTGTCGTCAAGGCGCTATAAGCCTGCTCAACACACTTGCCTCCTCTTTGGGACGGTGTAAGTACGCTGCAGAGACGGTAGACCCCACGACCGAGAAGCCCAACGGGATCCTTCCGCCGTCAACGACGTCTTCCTGGTCCGAGAGTCGGTGACGGACTCGGACACGGATGTTGAGCTCTGGGTCGTGCTTGCTTCATGGCATAGGTGACACACTAGTCAACCATGGCCACCCCCGGCCATCCCTCTAAGCCCACTTTCGGCGTCGGCGATCCCACACCCGTGCACCCACCAAGTTAACTTGTTCCTCGCCTCCGCCGCAGCCGCGGCGGCTCGGGCTCAGCTTGACGCCGTAGGCAACACGAGGAAGAAGAAACCTAGAGCTTGCACGAATTGCGACGCGTTTTTTAGAGATGGATAAATCGATTGAGCGCTAAGCTAATTCTCAGTTGATCGAGAATTAGCCAAACCGTTCAAAAGGGCTGTACTAATAGTGGAGTAGTACGTCTTCAAACGTTAATTCATTGCAACACGAGCTAGCTATCAGCTAGTACAACACGGCCGATCGATCAATCATTCGAGTCACCTACGTGCATGCTAGTCACGTACATGCATGCACGTGTGCATGAGACAATCCATGGAATCTTGATCATATAATTGGACTTTTTTCACACGATTCCTTTCAAAAGAAAAATATGAAATATTTGAAAACACTAGTAGTTATGCACGCGCACCCACATCTAAATTAATTAATCAATATATCCACTCACATATTTTCTTAGAACACTGCAATTTCTCATGACTTCCAACCAACGTGATATATATATCATCACCGTGCTTCAATAATTTTAGATGTTATCCATTAACGGCAAGCAATCTTCACCCACTAAGCATACTTTTAGTGATGTCTCGCAAGAGAAAGCATGGACATCTATTTTATTCAATGTTGGGGATGTCACTTATCGGAACTTAGCTGTCAAGCCAATATAAGGGGTAAATCAGCCGTTTTTATCTTATCGGCCAAACACCGGTAAACGATAAATCGATAGGTTTATCGGAATATTGGCTGATATCTTGAACATTGATTTTTATTGGATATCCTATTTCAACGACAGCTTTATCATGAAGAATTCCATGATAAAGTTATCAATTAAGCAATAGCCCAGTTTGCCCGAACATAGTAAGCGTGCACATGCAAATTGTCATCATAAGAAAATAGAAACCATATTGATTTCCTCATCGAAGAACCATGACCTGCCTGGTAGTGCCATAGACGTGGTCTAAGGCTTGGACTGTGCAATGATCATATCGACCACCGCCTTTTTCTCCAGTTGATTCTCTCTCGAGAAAGTCCATCAGTGTTGTCGAGACCGCTCCTAGGGTTGTGATTTGTACATCTATTTGTCTGTTTGCAGCTAATACTACGACCGAACCACATGGACATGGCAACTAAATGGATTTGAAGATGAACGGATGACATGAATCCTCTCCAACTCGTGAGACGACATGAGACTTTCCTTACAAGACTGCTCACGCCGAATTCATGACAAACATAGTGTGTGTTTGTTTAAGAGAACGACCACACACCTTGCTCTTGACGTCTATCTCTAGCAGGGATGGAGCCAGCCATTAGTCTTGGCGCAATGGAGCATTATCATGTTGGAGGTGGCAAAAAATATATTTACCGCGGATAAGCGTGATTAGTATATCATCAATAGGAAAATCACATCGTTGGGGTAATTTAGCCCCTGCTTGCCACACTTTCCTCATTCGCCTTAGTTAGTCTAGACTAGGCAGTGACTCAGCTCCAAAGTATAGACTATGAGGATAAGAGGAGAAGTGAAGTCAGGTGCGTACGATCATTCTTGTCATATATCCTTTGAAATTCCCGGAGGAGGTGGCAGCTAGCCAGGTCAAGGGCAATCGGTTATGGCGGTGGTGAGGTCACAAACAACCGGATCGGGTGCACGTGAGGGCGGTGGTGGCTGGGCAAGTCTACAACGAGACCTGGAGCACAAGGGGAGGGACTGCAGGGTAGAGGAATAGGTGATGCCTGCTTCTACCCCCTAAGTAGCCCAGAAGAAGGACATCACGGCCTACATGGAGAAAGACAATTATTATTATCATTTCATGTGCCATTTTATTGCTATGTTATTATTTATGCATTGTCTATTGTTTCATGGGTCGTCCCATTGTCGTGTGTTAGTATTTTATGCATGAAATGAAAGATAAGACCCGTCATTTCATGTGCCCTCTCGCCGCCACGTGTTATTGGGAACCTTCTTTTTATGCTTGGTGATTGCTATTACTTACCATTTCATGTGTCGGCTTGTTGTCGAGCGTTATAATTAATTCTAGCAGACGACTATTTATCATTGTCGCGTGTTATTACTTTATGCATGAAGTAATAGCTATTACCTATCATGATAGCTTGATGTTTTTGTTTTGATAGTTTTCCCACCATTTTCTGTTTGACAGTGTTCCAGACTGTTATCTTTCGGTAGTTTTTGCGCTGTTGTGAGATTTGAAACTTTTCCCGCATGTTTTCACCACACACACTTTTTGAGGTTTCCCGCCCAATTTCGGCGACCGGTGATTTTTAAAGTGGTTACGACCTAGTTTCTAAGCATAAAATATCAAGTAATGCACCCGTTTTTCGTGTTGGCAGGTTTCTCGCATGTTTTGATATTTGGCATTTGTGCCACCCATTTTCATTTTGATAGTTTTCTCTCCCGCTTTCTATTTGTAGTTCTTATGTTATTTTCCCACTCATTATTTGTTTTGGCAGTTTTCCCGCCCTTTTCTATTTGTCGTTTTCCAACTTTTCCTCATCCATTTTTCGTTTTGATAGTTTGCCCACCCATTTTTCATTTTAGTTGTTTTCCCGTTTGTTTTCAATTTGGCAGTTCTTACACTAGTTTTAACGCGTGTTTTTGTTAGGTAGTATATACATTTGTCCCCTTTTTAATGAATGTGAACTTTGGTAGAAATCCCATATACGGTGGTGGCATCGGGGGTATATAGTAGGAGTACGTGTGAGTAAGCGGGTTAGGCGGCGTGCATACAAAATTTCGAAAAAGCGCCCACCACAACGAAATTTGGAAAGACCACCCGCCAAAACGAAATTTGGGAAGACCACCCGCCAAACCCCGCCACGCATATTTGATTTCGGAGGCAAAATTTTTGGGTCCAAACGCGGGAGACACACCTTTGTTGGGCCTGAACCCCACCCACCACTCGGCACTATCCCACAGCAGACACACCTCCACGTTCTCCTCCTCCCAGAGGCGCCACCTCCAGATCCCCTTTTTCCGCAGCCTCGTCGCCGGCCAACTCCGGCGACTCCTCGCGCCGCAGACCACCGCCACGGCACCAGATCCTCCTCCTATCCCGATTCCGCGGACCACAAACCCTAGCTCATGCGCAGGAGCATGGTGGCGGCGGCTGAAATCAGCTGAGGTGCGGAGAAGGCTAAGAGGCCGCCGGTGGTGAAGCTGCTACCCGCGCGCCCTCGCGGTACAGGCGAGCGTCGAGAAGCTCGTCGAGTGCAGCCGAGTCGTGGCTGCGCTCGTGTTCTGGGCCAACATGGACGCCATCGGGGCCTCCACGAGAGGCCGCCCTTGACCCTCGTCTCCCGCTGGCTGGCACCGGAACCGTGGCGTGGTCGGTGACGACGGTTGAAGTGATGGCCGGTCGAGTTGCAGGGGACGCGCTGCTGGACCTGAGGCTGGCCTTCAACGCCACCGTCGTCGACCCCTGCAGCTTGAGGGCGTCTCCTGCTTCTAGCTTCTTCCCCGACCTCTGCGTCCAGCCCCCTCTGCCTGGTGCCCGTCTCCAGGTACGACTTGTGCCCCTGCCTGCGACGACGAGAAGGCCGCTCGTCCCCAAGGCCACCCCGGCATCCAAAGGTCGATTTTTCCCCTCTGCTCGCGTTTGAATCCATTACCGCTTGGCATCCTCCTGTCTTCAACTTGCTGAAATGATCTTCGGTCTGACACCACTTTGCTTCTTCCAGGATGGGCTTTCGGTCTGACGAGGTGCTCATGTCGCCCGCCGTCCAGGTCTGTCGGAGACGACCACTTCTCTTCCTAGCGTCAACTAGGCCTTGGGGGTAATTCGCCACTCCCTCACTCCACCAATGAATGAGGCTTTCCTCTGGTTGCTGCTCACCTTCGTGGATGCCATTCTTGCTCAGTGCAACCTGTCACCCAAAAATTTGGTACGAAATTAGGATATGGAGTAGTAATTTGTCTCTTCATACACTGTGTGGCTGTGATGTCCACTACAACGATAACATGCAAACTAGGCTCTCGTGTGACGCAAACCACGGGTTTTAGATGCTATCCGGGGGAGTTGATGATAGCACTGGCGCAATGATTTATTTCTGCATTTGGTTGCACATTTCGAAAATCTATGTTTGGCGAAGTAGGTTTACTGGAGTTGCTGTAGCTATCTAACTTAATTCGCGAGTTTGAAGAATCACTGGGTTAACATCTCTTCATATTCTGCGTGTAGATATATGACATCAAGAGGGCAGCGAATAGTCTTCTTGCGACCGACGGGCGATGGCCATATGTAGGCGTTTACATATCAGGAAAGCACATTGTCCCATCCTTTGTGAGGTTGAATCAAAGACCAAAAAGGTAAACATGCTCTCACCCCTTATTTGTGCCTACCTACCTGAGTAAATTCGCTTGAGCTGGAACTCATATGTGTCTGTATATGCTGGGGTTTCAGAGAGCCTGACAAGGTCCTTGTTGTCTCGCACGAGCACCGCAGGTGATGTACGAGCCCAGCAATTCTTGGTCTGTTTGTCACACAGGTGATGTACAACCCCAGCAATTCTTTGACATGTAGGAGTGGTTTGTTGCTGGAGATGGCCTGGAGGGTTCCGGTCGGCCGGACATGCTTATGTGATTGGTGTTTGGTATAAACTGAAATGTGATGATGGTTCTCTGATCTGGGCGGTGAGTTTGGACGATTTATGCATGTTTAGCTGATGCTAGCTGTGTGTGATGTCTTCCTAATGCTCGCTAGCTGATGTGCATGTCCAAACTCAGTTATTTTTCCTTGTAGCTAGCTAGCTGTGGTGCATGCCTAGCTAGCAGGTTCTGGTCATGGCTGCGGGACGAAAACCGGTTATGTAGATAGATTTATTTTGTTGCAACCTGAACCTGAAACATTTTACACTGCTAGACCAATTTGGCTTGGTGTACGTGCTGTAGCAATTTTGTTTGCACTGTTTAATCTTATCCTCTATCACACTTTTGTGTTTGCATATATAGCTAATTCATCCATAGCGAAGTTGTCGACTGGTATCCTTTCTGAGTTGTGTGGATTTTTCCTGCTACTTTTTCTTGAGTATGTCTAGTTTTTCTTCTTTTGAAATTATATGCCTTCAAACTGTCTAGGCCACTTAAGTACTTTAGCTTCACTTGCTACAGAAATAAAAATGCTTACATATTGTGACTATTGTATTTGCACCATTAGTTGCTTACTTTGATATTGGAAGAGTCTTCAATTTAGACGAGATGTTCATCCAGTCATATATGCTCTAGTTTTGTGTCTTTTGTGAGTGTTTCATTTGCCAGATACCAAGAAAGTTGTTATTATATGGGTAGCCATGGCTTGTGCTGCACATAACATAAAGCCTTTTCCTCTGGTGGGTAAGACAACTTTAGTGTTGTACTGCCAAAATTAAGCATGAAAATGTTTCATGGTTTTAGATAATAAGAAATTATTTCCTAGACAGTCAGCTTGTTTATTTCAGCTAGTGTTCAATAGAGGAAGCATGAATTTTCTCCCAAGTTATTTCAAGATCTTTTCAGCCAACTTAAGTGCTGGATGCCCTTTTTTTTT
Source organism: Poa pratensis (assembly GCA_947311845.1). Classification (NCBI taxonomy): domain Eukaryota; kingdom Viridiplantae; phylum Streptophyta; class Magnoliopsida; order Poales; family Poaceae; genus Poa; species Poa pratensis. The sequence continues at coordinate 63,783,773 of CAMZMU010000107.1, forward strand.
CTCTCTATCCAGTGGTTTGTTTGTTGGTCTGATGTGTTTGGCAGCTGTGATTCGTGTCCTAATAATGCCTAATTATTTTCAGGCAGCGATATGCATGGCGGCGCATCTACGACACGTGACAGCCCTGTGGCTCCATGCTCGAAGGTGGAGAAGCGACGCCGGCTAGGTCCAAGGTTCATGCACAGCAAGGAGGTATCTTTACCAAACATCAACATCATCCATGTAGTGTGTGTTAAAGATGGATTCTTTAGTACCTGGGACTCTTCGATTTGAAACAAGACCAAGATTACCTACCGAAAGTAGGATTAATTTATAAGGATGCAGCCTCAGTTTCCTCTGGTACCTAGAACGATGATTCCTCTTGTGCTTGCAGCAGCAGCAGTTGGTGGTACCAAACAATTGCTATTATTTTTTGATTGAACTCGTGAGCTGATTGTATCGCATCGAGCATGAAAATGATGGTGTAGCTAGACAGTCTAGTTGTATTTGCTGCTGATTAGAGCTTGAAACTATATTATTGTCTTGCTTGCAATGCTAATTTTTTCATGTGACCAACTTGAATGCTCAATCAAATGTTGACGAACTAGGCTTGATTAGTGCTGACCGGCTAGTGTGCATAGTATGCATGCATCAAACAATAGCGTTTGTAAAGGTAGTCTCTTGCCATTTGTTTGGTATGTATCATGTACCAAGCTTAACTGAACACCTCATGTCTGATGAGTAGATGGAGTTATGAGCAGTGTGTATGTAATTGTCACCTCACCTGTATCAATATTGATATCAATATTTTACTTTTTATGGTCGTGACTAGAAAGATGTAGCAGATAGTACTACAAAGCGCTGCCACGATAAACATTCATATAAACAGTCATTGTTGCTTGGCTTCTATTATGAATATTGTTTACTCATGTTACTATGCAATGCAAGTAACATGTATAGCTTTTCTGTTGCTTACCCCCTTCGGTTCTGACTTTGGGGGCTTGTTATATTAATCGATGGTTATGTTCATCCATCATTGGCGACCTGCACTATTTCATCTTATTTTGTACTCCCTCCGTTCACTTTTATAAGGCACACTAGCTAGTCTTTCCATTTTGACCACATACATACTAAAATGAGTGAATCTTTGTACAAAATAAGTCTAGATTCACTCATTTTGGTATGTATGTGGGGATAGCTAGTGTGCCTTATAAAAATGAACGGAGGGAGTATCACAGTTTAGGTATCTTAAATTCAGAGCAACCTGAACTTGTAAGGCGACCTGTGCAGTTTGGATATTTGTTGCATATATAGCTGATTTATCTGTAGCAAAGTTGTCGATTGGTATCAATCGTCGTGTGCATTTTTCCTGCTACCTTTTTCTTGAATATGTCTAGTGGTCTCTGCCTATCGCATGTGCCACTGTCGGTAAAGTGGTCTCTGCCTATGCTTGTATATCGCATGTGCCATTCTGTCGGTAAAGTGCTCTCTGCCTATGCTTGTATATCAGTGCACCTAGAAGCACTGTAATCTAGCTTCTATGTGCAGCGGTCTTGCAAATTTCACTGCTTGCCATATCTGCTGTTTTAGCTACTTGTTTTATTGTGACAAGACATCGAATGGGGGTTTGGTCATCCTTCTGTGATGTTTTGGATTATTGAATGTTTGATGCTAGCTCTTGCCATCATCTGGGTGTTGCTATCACCTCTGTGTGTATGGTCGTTGGTGTTGCCTGATTACATTGTAGATCTATGTGGTATTTCAAAGCATAGTAATCATGCTTCCTGGAAACTGGTTTCCTTTGCACATTTGTGATCTTTGTTTTTAAAATGCATTTCTCATTTTTAATAAACTTTACTTGTGGGTGCAGCCTTGTGATGTCGACTGCGGGGACAAGCTGAAGAAGGATAAGGATATTCATGAGCTGGACGTGAAGCTTCCACTAGTGATGCAGTCCTCCCATGATTTTGCCGTGGCGGTGCCGTCCGAGGTGGCAGGTTATCTCCCTGGATGATCATGGATCCTACACTAACTTTGAGCAGCAGCAGCTGCACTTGTTTGGATTTATGGTTGGTCTATTGAGGTGTGACTGACATGGTCTGCTACTTATGTGTGTGCCATATTGTTTCGGCCGTCTTGCGTTGTAAAAAAAAGGAGTTAATTGGAGTGGAGATTTTTTTTGTGTGCATGGAAATTGGAGTGGAGATGCCGAGTCGAGTTATGCGCTCCCATCTCCATCAGTTGGACGAATAGGTTATTTGCTAAAGTTGAGAATATTTCTATTTTGAATGGTTTGCAACTCGATGATGTACAGGAAAGAAAGCTATTCTGCATTTGAAACGCTCTCAGTGTTTCTCTTTGCGATGAAGATAGGATTAAATAGTTTAAAAACTATTTAAATGGGATGGATGAATCCTGTACATATAGGAGTAAATTAGTGTGTCACGATTTATTAGTACTACAGTAAAGAAACTAATCAGGGTGAACAAGCGGAATAATTAAATACAACCTATTATCCAGATTTGTTAGAGGAATTTAAGAATCCGTATGCAATGTCTAGCTTGCACTCTTCGACGCCATCAGTCCGCAATTATTGGTGAGCCACACCATACGCAAAAGAAATGTATAATAGTCCTCCTGGGCAAGCATGTGACAACCTACCACGTTAGAAGGATTGCTGGCCCGCTCACATGCAATCAGAATATTATATAGCCCATCAATAAAGGAGGATAATATTATATAGCCCATCAATGTTAGAGAATTCACCGTGAGTGTTGCCATGTCACCGATCCACTACATTATGGATCTGAGCCGTCCAACATCATGGATCTGACTAGTCCTCGTGATCCCTCCCTCCCAGTTAGTACAACGACATGCAAGCAGTCAACTCCTCGTGATCCCTCCCTCGCAGTTAGTACCACAGCAAGCATGCAAGCAGTCAGAAAGAGCAGTCACCTGGGGAGATGTCCCTCCATGTCACCGATCCACAGCATCATGGGATCTGAACCGTCCAACGTCATTGATCTCAGCCGTCCTCATCTATTGAAGCCAAACAAGCGAGCAGAAGAGCGAATATCTTTTTCCCATGGCAGCATACATCTCTTCCCTCCCCCTATAAATATAAACCAATCATCACAAGCCGCGTGCGGTATGCGCGTGACTTGTGACTTTGGACTTTGGCGAGGCGAGACAAGAGCGAGGTCGAGATGGAGCCTGCCGTCGAGGGGTTGCATCGTCCAGATTGCCCACCTCGAAGTTGTAATGGTACGCGCGCTGTGCCGCCACTACATCATCTCCATGTCCCTTGGCGGGCCGTCGCTACCGTTCCACGAGGACAGCATCGCCGTCGGCACGTTCGCCGCGGCGGAGAAGGGACTGTTCGTCAGCATGTCAGCCGGCAACTCCGGTCCAAACTACACCACGCTGTCGAACGAGGCGCCCTGGATGCTCACGGTCGCCGCGAGCACCATGGACCGTTTGATCAGAAGCACAGTGCGCCTTGGAAACGGACTCACCTTCGATGGCGAGTCAGTGTTCCAGCCAAATATTTCGGCGACCGTCTTGTACCCGCTGGTCTACGCGGGCGAGAGCTCGACACCCGGCGCGAATTTTTGCGGCAGCGGCTCCCTAGACGGCTTCAACGTCAAGGGCAAGATAGTTCCTTGGGCGGTCCTACTGCTTTAACAAACCGGCCGACGCTCCGGTTCAAGTTTATTCCGGCCGGAACACCGGTCCGGTCCGGTTTTTTCAACTATGTCATCACCATGTGCGGGGAGCTTCTGTTTGACGCTCTTAGCATCAAATAGGAGACACCCACTAGCTCCGTGGGTGGGCTGGCCCAATAATGTATTTTTTCACTGGTTTTCTTTTATGTTTCTTTTTCTTTTCTTTTTTGTTCTTGTTTTTTTATTTTGTTTTATTTCTTGTTTTCTATTTTAATTTTTTTTAATATTCATATGAATATTAAAAGTTAATATAAAATGTTTAGAGAGTTAAAAAAACTGAGGTACAAAAAAAATTCACGAGGTTACAAATATTTGTTCGTATAGTTACAAATATGTTCACGACATTTAGAAAATATTCGTATAGTCCAAAAAGAATTTTGATGAGAACCAAAATTCACGCAGTTAAAAATAATGGTTCACGTGGTTAAAAAATTGTTCATATAGTTAAAAATATGTTCATGGGGTTTTAAGTAAATTTATGTAGAAAATATTCGTATAGTCCAAAAATCATGTGAAAAATGTTCGCACGCATAAAAATAATTGTTTATGAGGTTTAAAGAGTTCACATATTACACAATAAGAAATAGAAACAGAAAAAAAGATAGTGAAAAGAAACAGAAAAAAGAGCCAAAAAAACCGTAACTGGGCCGGCCTAGGCAGGCCGGCACTTCAGGCGTTGCCTCCCTATTTGACGCAACGATCGAGCCCATGTCACTGTTCATTCTGTTCTACCAGAGTTTTTGATGGGCCCTTGTGTGACGAAGAAGCAATCGACCAAGCTACACGTGGACGTTTCTGGTTGCCATCTAGCCCGCGCGTAATCCCTTACGAGTACTCCCTCCGTTCCAAATTAGATGACTTTCTATCCACCACATGTGGATGTATCTATACATATAACATGTCTAGATACATCCACATTTGGTGGATAGCAAGTCATCTAAATTGGAACGAAGGGAGTAGGTCTCTATATATTTTCGAAGATCAGACCAAGTCAGTGGTTCTCCCGCACAAGATAAACACCACTGGATGGAAGCGGAGGGATTTTCCTTATTCAATGAAACGGGTAACCTGTGCGAAAAAAGAAATTTATTCTGGCTTGTGTAGTAAAGAAAAATTCAGTTCTCATGTTTATAATGGGTAACATTGTTTAAAATGCATGTTTATAATTGGTGCATCTAGACTTATGAGTCACATTGTTCATATAATATTCCTCCACCAACCAATGTTACTAATTTGTTTGGGAATTGGTTGAATGGTAGAGAAAAAGATCAAGGCTAGAATTCATATTGGAGTTTCAGCTCTCTGTTGGTCTATATGGAATTGCCGGAACAGTCTCATTTTTAACAGGACAAGAAATTCTTTTGTTATGTAGGTTATCAATATGGCGACAAGCTGGATCCAGCTATGGGTTTTACTTCTCACCCGGGACCAGCGAGAACCTGTGGATACGTGTTGTGCCCGAATTCGGATGTCGCACAGATATCTTCTGCAGTGTTACTACGTGGCAGCATATTAGTAGACTTTAGTAGTTGCTTTATGTTGTTATTTCGCTGGCTGATCATGTCACGACCTTTCTATGTTTGCTGAGATGTAAACTCTTTGATACTACGAAATTTTGCAATAAAAGTTGTGCGCATCGCTCGATGCTGAGGCTGGGTTATCCCCATTTCGAAAAAAAGACTTATGAGTCAAAACACCGTGTCCGGAAAGTTGTTGCCTTTTGTTACACACACAAAAAAACCTACATGCCACCCTCGGAACTCTTTGTCGCGAGCGTTCACCCTCAGAAATTTTTTGTTTCGAAAATCATGCCAAGTTAGCGGTTCTCCCCCACGAGATAAACGCCACTGGATGGAAGAAGAGGGGGGGGGGGGGGGGGGGAATACATTTTTCTTATTCTTATTCAATGAAACGGGTAACCTGTGCGAAAAAGGCATTTTTTCTGACTTGTGTAAAAAAGTCAAATTTCGGTTATGTAAAATGACTTTTCACGAGATTTTTTTTTGTTTATCTTTTTTATACAACCACAAGAAATTGTCTTTTTTCGCGAAACTCTGTGTGCAAAGATAGAATGTCCAGATCTACAACCGATTTTTTGTTTGGAATTTTCTAACATTTTGAAATGTGGTTTAGATTGTATTTTTTATAACGGGTGCATCTAAACTTATGAGTCAAAACACCGTGGACGGAAAGCTGCTGCCTTTTGTTTAAAAAAAAACTACATGCCACCCTCGAAACTCTTGTCGCGAGCGCTCTCCGACTCAGTTAACATGTCTTGATCAGACCAAGTCCTGGTTCTCCTCACAAGATAAGCCACAACTGGATCGAGGGGGAGGAAAAATCCAGTCTATAAAATGATCAATCGTGCTCAGTTTGTACACATACAAGTTTTGATTATTTCCAACACGGAGATTCCCAAGCAAGTGAATCCAGCCATGTCTATAACCTGGTCTTCTCGGCCACCCGCGCGCAACCATCTCCCGACATTTGCACGGCTCCAAAGCTCCGAGTGCCTCCCAAAAAGCCGGCCTTCGCCTGCAGCGACGGCAAGATTACTCTAATCAACGGGCCGCAACCAGCACGTATAAATGTAGCAATGCAGAAGCATGCACCACAGCACCAGAATACCATAAAGTGTTAGCCATGGAGAGCTTCAGGATCTCCATGCTTTCTCTTATCCCCTTCCTCCTCATCGCCCTTGTCGCCGTGGAGGGAGCCGGCGACGAGCGCAACACGTTCATCGTCCACGTGCAACCGCAGGCTAACCACGTGTTGGACACGGCCGACGACCGGAAGGCCTTGTACCAGTCGTTCCTCCCCGACCAAGGTCAGCTCCTCCACGCGTACCACCACGTCGCCAGCGGCTTCGCGGCGCGGCTTACGCAGCGGGAGCTGATGACAATGTCCGCCCTGCCCGGGTTCGTCGCCGCGGTGCCGGACCGGATTTACAAGCTGCACACGACGCACACGCCGCAGTTCCTCGGGCTCGAATCGCTGCAGGGCACAAGGAACAGTTCCTTCGGATTCGGCGACGGCGTCATCATCGGGGTGCTCGACAGCGGCATCACTCCTGACCACCCCTCATTCAGCGGCGCCGGCATGCCACCGCCGCCAGCCAAGTGGAAGGGGACGTGTGACTTCAACGGCCGCTCCGTGTGCAACAACAAGCTTATCGGTGCTCGCGTTTTTGACACCGCTGGGAACGGCACTACCTCCTCTACCGGTGCACCACTGTCGCCGATCGACGACGACGGGCACGGCACGCATACGTCAAGCACAGCAGCGGGAGCAGTCGTGCCAGCCGCACAGGTACTTGGCCAGGGCAGGGGTACTGCCTCTGGGATAGCGCCCCGTGCGCACGTCGCCATGTACAAGGTGTGTGGGGAGGACTGCACCAGCGCCGACATACTCGCCGGCATCGATGCCGCCGTGGCAGACGGCTGCGACATCATCTCCATGTCCCTTGGCGGGCCGTCGCTACCGTTCCATGAGGACAGCATCGCCGTCGGCACGTTCGCCGCGGAGAAGGGACTGTTCGTCAGCATGTCAGCCGGCAACTCCGGTCCAAACTACACCACGCTGTCGAACGAGGCGCCCTGGATGCTCACGGTCGCCGCGAGCACCATGGACCGTTTGATCAGAAGCACAGTGCGCCTTGGAAACGGACTCACCTTCGATGGCGAGTCAGTGTTCCAGCCAAACATTTCGGCGACGGTCTTGTACCCGCTTGTCTACGCGGGCGCGAGCTCGACACCCGACGCGAATTTTTGCGGCAGCGGCTCCCTGGACGGCTTCAACGTCAAGGGCAAGATAGTGCTATGTGAGCGCGGTAATGGCGTGGCGAGGCTTGAAAAGGGCGCCGAGGTGCTGAGAGCCGGAGGCGTCGGCATGATTCTGAGTAACCAGCTCATTGACGGCTTCAGCACAATTGCCGACGTGCACGTCCTCCCAGCGTCGCATGTGAGCCACGCCTCCGGGGTGGCAATCCTAAACTATATCAAGGCGGCGGCGAGACCGATGGCGCAATTTTCCTTCGGAGGCACGGTCCTCGGCACGTCGCCGGCTCCAGCTATCACTTCGTTCTCCTCTCGCGGGCCTAGCACGCAGAACCCCGGCATCCTGAAACCCGACATCACGGGCCCTGGCGTGAGCGTACTCGCGGCTTGGCCATTCCAAGTAGGCACAGCGTCCGCGGGCGGGCATACCGGAGCGACGTTCAACTTTGAGTCCGGAACGTCAATGTCAGCGCCGCACCTCAGCGGTATCGCCGCGCTGATCAAGAGCAAGCACCCGGATTGGTCTCCGGCGGCTATCAAGTCTGCCATCATGACAACCGCCGACAGCACCGACCGCTCTGGCAAGCCGATAATGGAAGAGCAGCGCAGGACGGCTGACTTATTTGCCATTGGAGCTGGCCATGTCAACCCGGACAAGGCCATGAACCCCGGTCTAGTATACGACATTACTCCCGCCGAGTACATCGGCTTCCTCTGCGGCTTGTACACGAACAAGGAAGTCTCCGTGATCGCGCGTAGGGCGGTGGACTGCTCGGCTGCCAAGGTGATCCCGGAGCGCCTACTGAACTACCCATCGATCTCCGTAACATTTCCTCCGTCGTGGAACTCGACGACTCCGATGTTGGTGGAACGCACGGTGAAGAACGTCGGAGAGGTGCCAGCGGTGTACTACCCCCAATTCGACTTGCAAGACGATGGTATGAACGTCAGCGTCATGCCGGCGTCGCTACGGTTCAACGACGTTAACCAGGTGAAGACTTACACGGTGAGCATATGGCCGAGGAAGGGCAACAATCCCGTTGTGGTGCAGGGCGCGCTTCGGTGGGTGTCGAACAAGTACACTGTGAGGAGCCCCATCTCAGCCACGTTCGCCGGACAATAGAACTTGTGTACATGCATGCATGCTTTATCCCGATCGCGCGCGGCGCATGCGCGCGTCGAGGACCACCGACACACACACGTACGCATGCATGGTGACTACCTCAAACCTTTTTTCCTTTATTTCTTTTTCAAGCTGTCGGCTCCGTCCCTACGCGCACCGTGCAGGCGCTATCGTCTCGATCAGTGAGAATGATCGATCCACACCTTTTTCTTCTCTTTGGACGTATATATGTATGGTTGAATTGAAACAACAAACGCAAAGGGCTCTCGTGCATTGTCACATGCTACAAAACGTGCCCGCGTGATCAATCAATCGATGCAACCAAGGAAATGCATGGTGCGCGCGCGAGTGAGAATGTGAGATCGATTGATCCATATCCATGCACGTACGTTCCAAACTTCCAATATATATACCACCAATGAAACGTAAGCCATATATAAATAAATCCCGACTTTGAGGATATGGAATATTCACTAATTAAAAATACTCCCTCCATCCCAAAATAAGTATCTTAGATTTGACAAAAAGTGGATGTATCTAGACTTTAGAAAACATAAAAACATGACGAGTTGCATGAAATTAAATCCTCACATCAATATGCATGATTACATATTGGCACTCCTTGCACTAGTTCTAACAACAGACTACCATATTACAACACCGTCGACGATCCCGAGTTCCCTCACGCCAACCCTAATAAGCTACTATATATAGGTAAACTCTGAGCTCCTCCAATGTCATTAATTGAAAAGCATTGTCGAAACAGATTATAATTAAAATGGGAATCAATGGCATGATCTATAAGCAGTTTAATTACCTCAAACCTTTTTTCCTTTATTTCTTTTGTCTCGCTCGTCCTGCTTGGAGACCGGCCCATGCATTGGCCCTATTAATTAGCTCCTAAGTATATACTACTACCTATGTTCCTAGATATAAGCCGTTTTGGTTGTTCAAATTGAATTCCTAAAACGGCTTAAAATTTAGGAACAGATGGATTAGTACGTAGGTGATTATTAATTAATTTGAAAGGAGAAGAAAAACCACAGATCTGCCCGCCAACCAAATCCCACTTAATAAGGAGCTACATAGTAGCTAGCTTTGATTCGCACGATAGCAAGGAAAGTCAGGGACAATATTTCCGTTGAAAAAAAAATCAAATCCTCCGTGGACAGCAACTATATATATCATGTGTGTGTGTCGTCAAGGCGCTATAAGCCTGCTCAACACACTTGCCTCCTCTTTGGGACAGTGTAAGTACGATGCAGAGGCGGTAGACCCCACGACCGAGAAGCCCAACGGGATCCTTCCGCCGTCAACGACGTCTTCTGGTCCGAGAGTCGGTGACGGACTCGGACACAGATGTTGAGCTCTGGGTCGTGCTTGCTTCATGGCATAGGTGACACACTAGTCAACCATGGCCACCCCCGGCCATCCCTCTAAGCCCACTTTCGGCGTCGGCGATCCCACACCCGTGCACCCACCAAGTTAACTTGTTCCTCGCCTCCGCCGTAGCCGCGGCGGCTCGGGCTCAGCTTGACGCCGTAGGCAACACGAGGAAGAAGAAACCTAGAGCTTGCACGAATTGCGACGCGTTTTTTAGAGATGGATAAATCGATTGAGCGCTAAGCTAATTCTCAGTTGATCGAGAATTAGCCAAACCGTTCAAAAGGGCTGTACTAATAGTGGAGTAGTACGTCTTCAAACGTTAATTCATTGCAACACGAGCTAGCTATCAGCTAGTACAACACGGCCGATCGATCAATCATTCGAGTCACCTACGTGCATGCTAGTCACGTACATGCATGCACGTGTGCATGAGACAATCCATGGAATCTTGATCATATAATTGGACTTTTTTCACACGATTCCTTTCAAAAGAAAAATATGAAATATTTGAAAACACTAGTAGTTATGCACGCGCACCCACATCTAAATTAATTAATCAATATATCCACTCACATATTTTCTTACAACACTGCAATTTCTCATGACTTCCAACCAACGTGATATATATATCATCACCGTGCTTCAATAATTTTAGATGTTATCCATTAACGGCAAGCAATCTTCACCCACTAAGCATACTTTTAGTGATGTCTCGCAAGAGAAAGCATGGACATCTATTTTATTCAATGTTGGGGATGTCACTTATCGGGAACTTAGCTGTCAAGCCAATATAAGGGGTAAATCAGCCGTTTTTTATCTTATCGGCCAAACACCGGTAAACGATAAATCGATAGGTTTATCGGAATATTGGTCGATATCTTGAACATTGATTTTTCTTGGATATCCTATTTCAACGACAGCTTTATCATGAAGATTTGTACATCAGTGTTGTCGAGACCACTCCTAGGGTTGTGATTTGTACATCTATTTGTCTGTTTGCAGCTAATACTACGACCGAACCACATGGACATGGCAACTAAATGGATTTGAAGATGAACGGATGACATGAATCCTCTCCAACTCGTGAGACGACATGAGACTTTCCTTACAAGACTGCTCACGCCAAATTCATGACAAACATAGTGTGTGTTTGTTTAAGAGAACGACCACACACCTTGCTCTTGACGTCTATCTCTAGCAGGGATGGAGCCAGCCATTAGTCTTTGGCGCAATGGAGCATTATCATGTTGGAGGTGGCAAAAAATATATTTACCGCGGATAAGCGTGATTAGTATATCATCAATAGGAAAATCACATCGTTGGTGTAATTTAGCCCCTGCTTGCCACACTTTCCTCATTCGCCTTAGTTAGTCTAGACTAGGCAGTGACTCAGCTCCAAAGTATAGACTATGAGGATAAGAGGAGAAGTGAAGTCAGGTGCGTACGATCATTCTTGTCATATATCCTTTGAAATTCCCGGAGGAGGTGGCAGCTAGCCAGGTCAAGGGCAATCGGTTATGGCGGTGGTGAGGTCACAAACAACAGGATCGGGTGCACGTGAGGGCGGTGGTGGCTGGGCAAGTCTACAACGAGACCTGGAGCACAAGGGGAGGGACTGCAGGGTAGAGGAATAGGTGATGCCTGCTTCTACCCCCTAAGTAGCCCAGAAGAAGGACATCGCGACCTACATGGAGAAAGACAATTATTATTATCATTTCATGTGCCATTTTATTGCTATGTTATTATTTATGCATTGTCTATTGTTTCATGGGTCGTCCCATTGTCGTGTGTTAGTATTTTATGCATGAAATGAAAGATAAGACCTGTCATTTCATGTGCCCTCTCGCCGCCACGTGTTATTGGGAACCTTCTTTTTATGCTTGGTGTACCATTTCATGTGTCGGCTTGTTGTCGAGCGTTATAATTAATTCTAGCAGACGACTATTTATCATTGTCGCGTGTTATTACTTTATGCATGAAGTAATAGCTATTACCTATCATGATAGCTTGATGTTTTTGTTTTGATAGTTTTCACACCATTTTCTGTTTGACAGTGTTCCAGACTGTTATCTTTCGGTAGTTTTTGCGCTGTTGTGAGATTTGAAACTTTTCCCGCATGTTTTCACCACACACACTTTTTGAGGTTTCCCGCCCAATTTCGGCGACCGGTGATTTTTAAAGTGGTTACGACCTAGTTTCTAAGCATAAAATATCAAGTAATGCACCCGTTTTTCGTGTTGGCAGGTTTCTCGCATGTTTTGATATTTGGCATTTGTGCCACCCATTTTCATTTTGATAGTTTTCTCTCCCGCTTTCTATTTGTAGTTCTTATGTTATTTTTCCCACTCATTATTTGTTTTGGCAGTTTTCCCGCCCTTTTCTATTTGTCGTTTTCCAACTTTTCCTCATCCATTTTTCGTTTTGATTGTTTGCCCACCCATTTTTCATTTTAGTTGTTTTCCCGTTTGTTTTCAATTTGGCAGTTCTTACACTAGTTTTAACGCGTGTTTTTGTTAGGTAGTATATACATTTGTCCCCTTTTTAATGAATGTGAACTTTGGTAGAAATCCCATATACGGTGGTGGCATCGGGGGTATATAGTAGGAGTACGTGTGAGTAAGTGGGTTAGGCGGCGTGCATACAAAATTTCGAAAAAGCGCCCACCACAACGAAATTTGGAAAGACCACCCGCCAAAACGAAATTTGGGAAGACCACCCGCCAAACCCCGCCACGCATATTTGATTTCGGAGGCAAAAAATTTGGGTCCAAACGCGGGAGACACACCTTTGTTGGGCCTGAACCCCACCCACCACTCGGCACTATCCCACAGCAGACACACCTCCACGTTCTCCTCCTCCCAGAGGCGCCACCTCCAGATCCCCTTTTTCCGCAGCCTCGTCGCCGGCCAACTCCGGCGACTCCTCGCGCCGCAGACCACCGCCACGGCACCAGATCCTCCTCCTATCCCGATTCCGCGGACCACAAACCCTAGCTCATGCGCAGGAGCATGGTGGCGGCGGCTGAAATCAGCTGAGGTGCGGAGAAGGCTAAGAGGCCGCCGGTGGTGAAGCTGCTACCCGCGCGCTCTCGCGGTACAGGCGAGCGTCGAGAAGCTCGTCGAGTGCAGCCGGTCGTGGCTGCGCTCGTGTTCTGGGCCAACATGGACGCCATCGGGGCCTCCACGAGAGGCCGCCCTTGACCCTCGTCTCCCGCTGGCTGGCACCGGAACCGTGGCGTGGTCGGTGACGACGGTTGAAGTGATGGCCGGTCGAGTTGCAGGGGACGCGCTGCTGGACCTGAGGCTGGCCTTCAACGCCACCGTCGTCGACCCCTGCAGCTTGAGGGCGTCTCCTGCTTCTAGCTTCTTCCCCGACCTCTGCGTCCAGCCCCCTCTGCCTGGTGCCCGTCTCCAGGTACGACTTGTGCCCCTGCCTGCGACGATGAGAAGGCCGCTCGTCCCCAAGGCCACCCCGGCATCCAAAGGTCGATTTTTCCCCTTTGCTCTTCAACTTGCTGAAATGATCTTCGGTCTGACACCACTTTGCTTCTGCCAGGATGGGCTTTCGGTCTGACGAGGTGCTCATGTCGCCCGCCGTCCAGGTCTGTCGGAGACGACCACTTCTCTTCCTAGCGTCAACTAGGCCTTGGGGGTAATTCGCCACTCCCTCACTCCACCAATGAATGAGGCTTTCCTCTGGTTGCTGCTCACCTTCGTGGATGCCATTCTTGCTCAGTGCAACAAACTGTTTCTGTGTATGGAAAGCCAAGTTTATTCACTAAACCTGTCACCCAAAAATTTGGTACGAAATTAGGATATGGAGTAGTAATTTGTCTCTTCATACACTGTGTGGCTGTGATGTCCACCACAACGATAACATGCAAACTAGGCTCTCGTGTGACGCAAACCACGGGTTTTAGATGCTATCCGGGGGAGTTGATGATAGCACTGGCACAATGATTTATTTCTGCATTTGGTTGCACATTTCAAAATCTATGTTTGGCGAAGTAGGTTTACTGGAGTTGCTGCAGCTATCTAACTTAATTCGTGAGTTTGAAGAATCACTGGGTTAACATCTCTTCATATTCTGCGTGTAGATATATGACATCAAGAGGGCAGCGAATAGTCTTCTTGCGACCGACGGGCGATGGCCATATGTAGGCGTTTACATATCAGGAAAGCACATCGTCCCATCCTTTGTGAGGTTAAATCAAAGACCAAAAAGGTAAACATGCTCTCACCCCTTATTGTGCCTACCTACCTGAGTAAATTCGCTTGAGCTGGAACTCATATGTGTCTGTATATGCTGGGGTTTCAGAGAGCCTGACAAGGTCCTTCTTGTCTCGCACGAGCACCGCAGGTGATGTACGAGCCCAGCAATTCTTGGTCTGTTTGTCACACAGGTGATGTACAACCCCAGCAATTCTTTGACATGTAGGAGTGGTTTGTTGCTGGAGATGGCCTGGAGGGTTCCGGTCGGCCGGACATGCTTATGTGATTGGTGTTTGGTATAAACTGAAATGTGATGATGGTTCTCTGATCTGGGCGGTGAGTTTGGACGATTTATGCATGTTTAGCTGATGCTAGCTGTGTGTGATGTCTTCCTAATGCTCGCTAGCTGATGTGCATGTCCAAACTCAGTTATTTTTCCTTGTAGCTAGCTAGCTGTGGTGCATGCCTAGCTAGCAGGTTCTGGTCATGGCTGCGGGACGAAAACCGGTTATGTAGATAGATTTATTTTGTTGCAACCTGAACCTGAAACATTTTACACTGCTAGACCAATTTGTCTTGGTGTACGTGCTGTAGCAATTTTGTTTGCACTGTTTAATCTTATCCTCTATCACACTTTTGTGTTTGCATATATAGCTAATTCATCCGTAGCGAAGTTGTCGACTGGTATCCTTTCTGAGTTGTGTGGATTTTTCCTGCTACTTTTTCTTGAGTATGTCTAGTTTTTCTTCTTTTGAAATTATATGCCTTCAAACTGTCTAGGCCACTTAAGTACTTTAGCTTCACTTGCTACAGAAATAAAAATGCTTACATATTGTGACTATTGTATTTGCACCATTAGTTGCTTACTTTGATATTGGAAGAGTCTTCAATTTAGACGAGATGTTCATCCAGTCATATATGCTCTAGTTTTGTGTCTTTTGTGAGTGTTTCATTTGCCAGCTACCAAGAAAGTTGTTATTATATGGGTAGCCATGGCTTGTGCTGCACATAACATAAAGCCTTTTCCTCTGGTGGGTAAGACAACTTTAGTGTTGTACTGGCAAAATTAAGCATGAAAATGTTTCATGGTTTTAGATAATAAGAAATTATTTCCTAGACAGTCAGCTTGTTTATTTCAGCTAGTGTTCAATAGAGGAAGCATGAATTTTCTCCCAAGTTATTTCAAGATCTTTTCAGCCAACTTAAGTGCGGGATGCCCATTTTTTTCTCTCTATCCAGTGGTTTGTTTGTTGGTCTGATGTGTTTGGCAGCTGTGATTCGTGTCCTAGTAATGCCTAATTATTTTCAGGCAGCGATATGCATGGCGGCGCATCTGCGACACGTGACAGCCCTGTGGCTCCATGCTCGAAGGTGGAGAAGCGACGCCGGCTAGGTCCAAGGTTCATGCACAGCAAGGAGGTATCTTTACCAAACATCAACATCATCCATGTAGTGTGTGTTAAAGATGGATTCTTTAGTACCTGGGACTCTTCGATTTGAAACAAGACCAAGATTACCTACCGAAAGTAGGATTAATTTATAAGGATGCAGCCTCAGTTTCCTCTGGTACCTAGAACGATGATTCCTCTTGTGCTTGCAGCAGCGGCAGTTGGTGGTACCAAACAATTGCTATTATTTTTTGATTGAACTCGTGAGCTGATTGTATCTCATCGAGCATGAAAATGATGGTGTAGCTAGACAGTCTAGTTGTATTTGCTGCTGATTAGAGCTTGAAACTATATTATTGTCTTGCTTGCAATGCTAATTTTTTCATGTGACCAACTTGAATGCTCAATCAAATGTTGACGAACTAGGCTTGATTAGTGCTGACCGGCTAGTGTGCATAGTATGCATGCATCAAACAATAGCGTTTGTAAAGGTAGTCTCTTGCCATTTGTTTGGTATGTATCATGTACCAAGCTTAACTGAACACCTCATGTCTGATGAGTAGATGGAGTTATGAGCAGTGTGTATGTAATTGTCACCTCACCTGTATCAATATTGATATCAATATTTTACTTTTTATGGTCTTGACTAGAAAGATGTAGCAGATAATACTACAAAGCGCTGCCACGATAAACATTCATATAAACAGTCATTGTTGCTTGGCTTCTATTATGAATATTGTTTACTCATGTTACTATGCAATGCAAGTAACATGTATAGCTTTTCTGTTGCTTACCCCCTTCGGTTCTGACTTTGGGGGCTTGTTATATTAATCGATGGTTATGTTCATCCATCATTGGCGACCTGCACTATTTCATCTTATTTTGTACTCCCTCCGTTCACTTTTATAAGGCACACTAGCTAGTCTTTCCATTTTGACCACATACATACTAAAATGAATGAATCTTTGTACAAAATAAGTCTAGATTCACTCATTTTGGTATGTATGTGGGGATAGCTAGTGTGCCTTATAAAAGTGAACGGAGGGAGTATCACAGTTTAGGTCTCTTAAATTCAGAGCAACCTGAACTTGTAAGGCGACCTGTGCATTTTTCCTGCTACCTTTTTCTTGAATATGTCTAGTGGTCTCTGCCTATCGCATGTGCCACTGTCGGTAAAGTGGTCTCTGCCTATGCTTGTATATCGCATGTGCCATTCTGTCGGTAAAGTGCTCTCTGCCTATGCTTGTATATCAGTGCACCTAGAAGCACTGTAATCTAGCTTCTATGTGCAGCGGTCTTGCAAATTTCACTGCTTGCCATATCTGCTGTTTTAGCTACTTGTTTTATTGTGACAAGACATCGAATGGGGGTTTGGCCATCTTTCTGTGATGTTTTGGATTATTGAATGTTTGATGCTAGCTCTTGCCATCATCTGGGTGTTGCTATCACCTCTGTGTGTATGGTAGTTGGTGTTGCCTGATTACATTGTAGATCTATGTGGTATTTCAAAGCATAGTAATCATGCTTCCTGGAAACTGGTTTCCTTTGCACATTTGTGATCTTTGTTTTTTAAAATGCATTTCTCATTTTTAATAAACTTTACTTGTGGGTGCAGCCTTGTGATGTCGACTACGGGGACAAGCTGAAGAAGGATAAGGATATTCATGAGCTGGACGTGAAGCTTGCACTAGTGATGCAGTCCTCCCGTGATTTTGCCGTGGTGGTGCCGTCCGAGGTGGCAGGTTATCTCCCTGGATGATCATGGATCCTACACTAACTTTGAGCAGCAGCAGCTGCACTTGTTTGGATTTATGGTTGGTCTATTGGGGTGTGACTGACATGGTCTGCTACTTATGTGTGTGCCATATTGTTTCGGCCGTCTTGCGTTGTAAAAAAAAGGAGTTAATTGGAGTGGAGATTTTTTTT
Source organism: Poa pratensis (assembly GCA_947311845.1). Taxonomy (NCBI): domain Eukaryota; kingdom Viridiplantae; phylum Streptophyta; class Magnoliopsida; order Poales; family Poaceae; genus Poa; species Poa pratensis. The sequence continues at coordinate 63,801,287 of CAMZMU010000107.1, forward strand.
TTGTGCATGGAAATTGGAGTGGAGATGCCGATCGAGTCGAGTTATGCGCTCCCATCTCCATCAGTTGGACGAATAGGTTATTTGCTAAAGTTGAGAATATTTCTATTTTGAATGGTTTGCAACTCGATGATGTACAGGAAAGAAAGCTATTCTGCATTTGAAACGCTCTCAGTGTTTCTCTTTGCGATGAAGATAGGATTAAATAGTTTAAAAACTATTTAAATGGGATGGATGAATCATGTACATATAGGAGTAAATTAGTGTGTCACGATTTATTAGTACTACAGTAAAGAAACTAATCAGGGTGAACAAGCGGAATAATTAAATACAACCTATTATCCAGATTTGTTAGAGGAATTTAAGAATCCATATGCAATGTCTAGCTTGCACTCTTCGACGCCTTCAGTCCGCAATTATTGGTGAGCCACACCATACGCAAAAGAAATGTATAACTAGTCCTCTTGGGCAAGCATGTGACAACCTACCACGTTAGAAGGATTGCTGGCCCGCTCACATGCAACCAGAATATTATATAGCCCATCAATAAAGGAGGATAATATTATATAGCCCATCAATGTTAGAAGAATTCACCGTGAGTGTTGCCATGTCACCGATCCACTACATTATGGATCTGAGCCGTCCAACATCATGGATCTGACTAGTCCTCCTGATCCCTCCCTCCCAGTTAGTACAACGACATGCAAGCAGTCAACTCTCGTGATCCCTCCCTCGCAGTTAGTACCACAGCAAGCATGGAAGCAGTCAGAAAGAGCAGTCACCTGGGGAGATGTCCCTCCATGTCACCGATCCACAGCATCATGGGATCTGAACCGTCAAACGTCATTGATCTCAGCCGTCCTCATCTATTGAAGCCAAACAAGCGAGCAGAAGAGCGAATATCTTTTTCCCATGGCAGCATACATCTCTTCCCTCCCCCTATAAATATAAACCAATCATCACAAGCCGCGTGCGGTATGCGCGTGACTTGTGACTTTGGACTTTGGCGAGGCGAGACAAGAGCGAGGTCGAGATGGAGCCTGCCGTCGAGGGGTTGCATCGTCCAGATTGCCCACCTCCTCACAAGCCTTTTGGTAGACAGCAAAGCAAAAGCTGAACAAGACCTACACCAGCCCAGCAATGTAATTTATCTTTCTATTCATTACTTTTCCTATGAACTACCTTCATACATATTATTCAAACACTAGTCATGTTCAAGGAAAGCAATAAGATGCAAAACCAATTTAAAGAATGATGTTCTACTCAATGTAGGATAGCTTCCCCAAGAATAGTGCATTATCAAGAAGTATGACTTTTGAATGTAAACACAAGATTGGGATCATTGCTTTTCCTAAAGAAGAAGACAAAAACAAATTTTGAGAGCATAAAGATCCAAAAGATACAAGGAAGACAAGAGGATTAGATCAAAACAAATCCTTGGCAATAAAATAAGGCAATTCAAAGCAAGAGCCAAAGTGAAGATGGTCACAAATTTACCACAATATGATATCACTTGTCAAGACAAGGAGTATATGAGATATTTCTCGGTGGTATTGCAAAGATATATTCAAGATCATATTCACAAAACATAAGCATATGGCAAAGGATAGGAATTAAAAGCCATGCTTAGATAGATAGATATTCTTGATAGCTTCAAAAATCACACAAGCAAAGCAACTCCAAGGAGTAGCTTGAAGCAATTGGTTTCCCAAAGGATATGAGAACATATTTAGGGAAAGCCATATCAAGAAATTCCATCACAAACAAGATCCAACGGTGAGAGGCAAAAAGCATTTAAGCAAAAGGAACTTGTTTGAGAAACATGCCACAAAGGAATAAGATAATGAAAATATCAATTCTAGGTGGCAATACCTCACATGTTCACATTTTCTAGGCTTGTAATATGCACATAGCTTATTACTCCCCCATAATGTGATAATCCATTTCTTTTAAACAAGAGGCAAACAAAACCAACTCGAGAAATTAATGGACATTAGAATTTGAATTTCTCATGAGCATGACATACCACATAGAGAATAGATAATATTGATATATCATCACTAAGTGGTATTCCTCATGTACACACATTTTTGGTTTGTGAAGTGCACGAAGCATATCACTCTCCAAAATGGAATGGTCCATTAATCTCTCAAAAGAGAGCCAACAAGATAAGATATCAAATAAAAGCAATAAGGCTCAACACAAGTAAATGGTGTGCAAACCAACATACACATACTTGATTTCTCAAGATAAGTAAGTAGAGAGCACAACACATACAAACACTAGCAAGGTACAAAACCAAACACATGCAAGGGTGCAAGCAACTTTCAATGTATATATGATTTAAATAAAAGTTACCGCAAGGAGGAACATTGGATATGAGATAGAACAATATAATCCAAATGACTTGGCTTGAGAGAATATAATTGATGAAGATCCCTTAATTCTTCATGATGTAGCCAAGTCTCCAATGCCCTCCAACAACACCTATTGATCAAGTTTTAGCTTGTTGGTCCCCAACCAAGTTGGGTCCTAAGAGGTTAGTCACAATAGGTTGGCAACCCAAATGGTTCTTTTCTTGACACCACTTTGAGTCCCAACATATTTGGCAAACACATTGCCAACCTTATCCTTCCGAAGAGAATAAACATCATCAATATAATGGGGTTGGATAAGGTACCATTTGTGCATGAAGAAGCAAGGTGACCCTTCTCACGGCATAGGTAGCAACATCGACTTCCTCCTCTCTTCTTGGTTGGAATCTTGACTTGAGGAGGGTAGCTTGATTCTTCTTGGGAAGAGGTTGTTCTTCAACTTGAGGAACTTGAGTTTGAACTTGAGGCTTCTTCCCTTGTTGCTTCTCACTAAGAGCCTTCTTCTTCAAAGGGCAAGATCTAACATGGTGCCCTTCAACTTTGCACTTGAAGCAAACAATCTTGGCCGAATCTTTAACTTGTTCTTGGCCCTTGTTCTTCTTGATAGACTTGGACTTGTTCTTGTTATTGGAGTTGAATCCAAGTCCACTCTTGTCATTGGGGCGTCTTTGAACACTCAACATATTGTCAAGTGTGGACTTCCCAACATGACGCTTTTCCAAGTCTTTCTTCAAAGAAGTGACTTGGGCCTTGAGCTCATTTAGTTCCTCTACATGGTTAGTATCAACAAAAACACTAGAGGAAGTAGAAGCTTCATTGTTAGAGCAACAAGGCAATGAAAGTAATTCATCACAAGATGTAGCAAATATGTGAGTGGATGAATCACTAGGACTAGCACATGGCAATAAAGCATTTTAGTAGAAGTTGTGCCTTTGTCCACATGAGGCTCACAAGATGTTACCTTTGTAGAAATAGCCTCATGAGCTAACTTTAGCCTAGCATGGGATGCTAGAAGATCATCATTAGAGCTAGAAAGCTTTTCATGACTTTCTTCCAATTTCCCATACTTGCTAGATAGCAACTCAAGTTGAGCCCTTAGCTCAACATTCTCCTTCAAAATAGATGCTTCACAAGAAGTGGAGTTAGTAGCACAAGCATCATTAATATTAGAAATAGAAGGAGACAATTTGGCAAGCTTATCATTCTTAGATAGTTGAGTTTGGAGTTGATCATGAGACTTGATAAGGAGAGAGTGTTCACTTTCTAAAGCCTTGTGAGCTTTGTCAAGTCTCTCTATGTCCTCACTTAGTCTAGCATTGCCAACACCAAATTCAACTTTTTCCTTTTTAAGCACTTTAATTTAGCAAGGGCATGATCTCTTTCCTTAATGATTTTAGCAATAATAAGATCATTAGACTCATCAAGAGATTCAAGTCTCTCTTCAAGAGAAGACCTAAGTTCTTCTTCTTCTTCAAGAGAAGCTTTCAAGGAAGCTATAGTAATAGAGTCATCCCTCTCAATTTGACATTTCTCATCAAATTGACTTTCCAAATCCTCAATGAATTCCCTACTCTTAGTAACATAATCAATGATTTCACAAGAGGAGGGATAGCTTTACTACCTTTGGGGAGAGCACCAAGTACCATCTCACCCATCTTGGTTAAGGATTCAAAATCAAAACCTTCTTCATGAGAATCCTCATCCTCATCATCACAATTTGGATTTGAGGTGGGAGACACCTCGGAATCCTTAGCCATAAGGCAAACATGATTAAAGAATGAAGAATTACTTGAAGCACCATTTAGGTCCATGTCTTGTTCCAACAAATGTTGGGATTCCTCTACATTGTTAGTCATGCAAGTACTAGAGGATATGGAAGCATTGTTTTCATGGCAACAAGACATATGAAGCATATCATCATGAGATTTAGTTAAACAACTATTACATGATATGCAAGGACTATCAACTCTAGCATGTATGACATTTGGAGTGCTAGAAGAGTTTAAGTCCAAAGATAGAACATTGCAATGTGATAGAGAAGAAGTATAATCAATAGTAAGTTCACCATCACAATGCAATTTCTATCACCACTCACCATATCATTACCTTGTGACAAATCACATGTTGGTGAAGTGGAAGAAGTTGTGAACTCATCACGGCCGGAGTGGAAGGGAACAATCATCCTCAATAATTTTGGACACTTCATATATATCTTGAAGCTTGGTCCAAAGCTCATGAGCGTTCCGAAAAGGCATGATTGACGCAAGAACTACATCGCTCAAAACACATATAAGACCATTAGAAACTAGAGTCTCGAGATGAGAGTTTTCCTCATCCTCTAAAGATAATTCTTGAGAATCCTTTGGAGGAGAAAAACCCACATCCACAATCCTCTTAATATAATTTGGACCCATGGCCCTAAAAAGATTAAGCATGCGAATTTTCCAAACATCATAATTTGTGCCATCGAATATGAAAGTGGGATCGTGCACTAATTCCTAAACGACATCTTTTACTCTCTAGGCGGTAAAGCCCAAAAAGAGAGCCCAGGCTCTGATACCAATTGAAAGGACAATGATGTCGCCTAGAGGGGGGGGTGAATAGGCGATTAAAACTTTTCCGGTTTAGGCTTGCTAATTGCGGAATAAAACTAGGTGTTTAAATTAACAAGCCAACAACCTAAATAAACTAGGCTCACCTATGTGCACCAACAACTTATGCTAAGCAAGACAAGCAACAAGGTGATAGCAATATAGAATACTTCAAGCACGAAGGCTATCACAATGTAAAGTGCATAAGTAAAAGCTCGGGTATAGAAATAACCGAAGCACGCGGAGACGAGGATGTATTCCCGAGTTCCTCCTTGAAAGGGAGTACGTCTCGTTGGAGAGGTGTGAACCGACACAACGGTTCAACAACCACAAAGGTTTCACCCTCTTCTCCGATGAACCGCACCACAAAGGTTTGGTTCACCTTCCACTATCGGTATTCCTTCGAGGCGGAATCCGGAGCCTTTCAACAACAATCCGGGGCACAACCCACAATGGGATTGGGGGCTCCCGAACGGCTCTCAACAACAATCGAGGCACAACCCACAATGGATTGGGGGCTCCCGAACGGCTTCAAGTGACCACACAAGGGTCCAACCACCACAAAGGCGTCTAGGGCCCGAAGACCCAAGAGTAACAAGTTCACACGCTTTCAACTTCCACGAATCCTCGTGGAGAGCACACCGATGCACCAAATGCAAAAGGCAAGAGCACAAGTGCTCAAATCCTCACTCTCAAATTCCAACAAAGCAACAAATGCTTATGGGGGAATAAGAGAGGAGAACAAAGAGGAGATGCACCAAGAACTCCAAGATCAAGATCTACAAGGTTTCCCTCACTTAGAGGAGAGATGGATCGGTAAATATGTAGATCAAGATCACCTCTCACTTTCCCTCAAATATAAGCAAGAATCATGGGAGGGATTGAGAGGTATGCAAGCTTTTCCAAATGTCAACAATGGTGGAGAAAGGAGGAAGAACAAGCTAGCAAAGTTGGGGTCTCTTGGGGGAAGAAGACCCCTTAAAAGGGCAGCAGGAATCTGCCCGTTGGGGCCAAAAATCGCGAGGACCGGCCTGGAGGCCGGCCTAGGCTGGGCAGGAGGCCGGGAGCCTCACAGAGCCGGCCGGCCCTACAGCCGGCCTAGGCTGGGCTGAAGGCTGGGCGCCCAACAGAGCCCGCCGGCCCTGGGGCCGGCCTGGGCTGGCCTGGGGGCCGGCCTACAAAAAACAGAAAAAAGTCCAACACGAAAACGAACATATCTTGATCATCCGGGCTCCGTTTCAACGTGTGCATGAGACAATCCATGGAATCTTGATCATATAATTGGACTTTTTTCACACGATTCCTTTCAAAGAAAAATATGAAATGTTTGAAAACACTAGTAGTTATGCACACGCACCCACATCTAAATTAATTAATCAATATATCCACTCACCTATTTTCTTAGAACACTGCAATTTCTCATGACTTCCAACCAACGTGATATATATATCATCACCGTGCTTCAATAATTTTAGATGTTATCCATTAACGGCAAGCAATCTTCACCCACTAAGCATACTTTTAGTGATGTCTCGCAAGAGAAAGCATGGACATCTATTTTATTCAATGTTGGGGATGTCACTTATCAGGAACTTAGCTGTCAAGCCAATATAAGGGGTAAATCAGCCGTTTTTATCTTATCGGCCAAACACCGGTAAACGATAAATCGATAGGTTTATCGGAATATTGGCCGATATCTTGAACATTGATTTTTATTGGATATCCTATTTCAACGACAAGTTTATCATGAAGAATTCCATGATAAAGTTATCAATTAAGCAATAGCCCAGTTTGCCCGAACATAGTAAGCGTGCACATGCAAATTGTCATCATAAGAAAATAGAAACCATATTGATTTCCTCATCGAAGAACCATGACCTGCCTGGTAGTGCCATAGACGTGGTCTAAGGCTTGGACTGTGCAATGATCATATCGACCACCGCCTTTTTCTCCAGTTGATTCTCTCTCGAGAAAGTCCATCAGTGTTGTCGAGACCGCTCCTAGGGTTGTGATTTGTACATCTATTTGTCTGTTTGCAGCTAATACTACGACCGAACCACATGGACATGGCAACTAAATGGATTTGAAGATGAACGGATGACATGAATCCTCTCCAACTCGTGAGACGACATGAGACTTTCCTTACAAGACTGCTCACGCCGAATTCATGACAAACATAGTGTGTGTTTGTTTAAGAGAACGACCACACACCTTGCTCTTGACGTCTATCTCTAGAAGGGATGGAGCCAACCATTAGTCTTGGCGCAATGGAGCATTATCATGTTGGAGGTGGCAAAAAATATATTTACCGCGGATAAGCGTGATTAGTATATCATCAATAGGAAAATCACATCGTTGGGGTAATTTAGCCCCTGCTTGCCACTCTTTCCTCATTCGCCTTAGTTAGTCTAGACTAGGCAGTGGCTCAGCTCCAAAGTATAGACTATGAGGATAAGAGGAGAAGTGAAGTCAGGTGCGTACGATCATTCTTGTCATATATCCTTTGAAATTCCCGGAGGAGGTGGCAGCTAGCCAGGTCAAGGGCAATCGGTTATGGCGGTGGTGAGGTCACAAAAAACCGGATCGGGTGCACGTGAGGGCGGTGGTGGCTGGGCAAGTCTACAACGAGACCTGGAGCACAAGGGGAGGGACTGCAGGGTAGAGGAATAGGTGATGCCTGCTTCTACCCCCTAAGTAGCCCAGAAGAAGGACATCGCGGCCTACATGGAGAAAGACAATTATTATTATCATTTCATGTGCCATTTTTATTGCTATGTTATTATTTATGCATTGTCTACTGTTTCATGGGTCGTCCCATTGTCGTGTGTTAGTATTTTATGCATGAAATGAAAGATAAGACCCGTCATTTCATGTGCCCTCTCGCCGCCACGTGTTATTGAGAACCTTCTTTTATGCTTGGTGATTGCTATTACTTACCATTTCATGTGTCGGCTTGTTGTCGAGCGTTATAATTAATTCTAGCAGACGACTATTTATCATTGTCGCGTGTTATTACTTTATGCATGAAGTAATAGCTATTACCTATCATGATAGCTTGATGTTTTTGTTTTGATAGTTTTCCCACCATTTTCTGTTTGACAGTGTTCCAGACTGTTATCTTTCGGTAGTTTTTGCGCTGTTGTGAGATTTGAAACTTTCCCCGCATGTTTTCACCACACACACTTTTTGAGGTTTCCTGCCCAATTTCGGCGACCGGTGATTTTTAAAGTGGTTACGACCTAGTTTCTAAGCATAAAATATCAAGTAATGCACCCGTTTTTCGTGTTGGCTGGTTTCTCGCATGTTTTGATATTTGGCATTTGTGCCACCCATTTTCATTTTGATAGTTTTCTCTCCCGCTTTCTATTTGTAGTTCTTATGTTATTTTTCCCACTCATTATTTGTTTTGGCAGTTTTCCCGCCCTTTTCTATTTGTCGTTTTCCAACTTTTCCTCATCCATTTTTCGTTTTGATAGTTTGCCCACCCATTTTTCATTTTAGTTGTTTTCCCGTTTGTTTTCAATTTGGCAGTTCTTACACTAGTTTTAACGCGTGTTTTTGTTAGGTAGTATATACATTTGTCCCCTTTTTAATGGATGTGAACTTTGGTAGAAATCCCATATACGGTGGTGGCATCGGGGGTATATAGTAGGAGTACGTGTGAGTAAGCGGGTTAGGCGGCGGGCATACAAAATTTCGAAAAAGCGCCCACCACAACGAAATTTGGAAAGACCACCCGCCAAAACGAAATTTGGGAAGACCACCCGCCAAACCCCGCCACGCATATTTGATTTCGGAGGCAAAATTTTTGGGTCCAAACGCGGGAGACACACCTTTGTTGGGCCTGAACCCCACCCACCACTCGGCACTATCCCACAGCAGACACACCTCCACGTTCTCCTCCTCCTAGAGGCGCCACCTCCAGATCCCCTTTTTCCGCAGCCTCGTCGCCGGCCAACTCCGGCGACTCCTCGCGCCGCAGACCACCGCCACTGCACCAGATCCTCCTCCTATCCCGATTCCGCGGACCACAAACCCTAGCCCATGCGCAGGAGCATGGTGGCGGCGGCTGAAATCAGCTGAGGTGCGGAGAAGGCTAAGAGGCCGCCGGTGGTGAAGCTGCTACCCGCGCGCCCTCGCGGTACAGGCGAGCGTCGAGAAGTTCGTCGAGTGCAGCCGAGTCGTGGCTGCGCTCGTGTTCTGGGCCAACATGGACGCCATCGGGGCCTCCACGAGAGGCCGCCCTTGACCCTCGTCTCCCGCTGGCTGGCACCGGAACCGTGGCGTGGTCGGTGACGACGGTTGAAGTGATGGCCGGTCGAGTTGCAGGGGACGCGCTGCTGGACCTGAGGCTGGCCTTCATCGCCACCGTCGTCGACCCCTGCAGCTTGAGGGCGTCTCCTGCTTCTAGCTTCTTCCCCGACCTCTGCGTCCAGCCCCCTCTGCCTGGTGCCCGTCTCCAGGTACAACTTGTGCCCCTGCCTGCGACGACGAGAAGGCCGCTCGTCCCCAAGGCCACCCCGGCATCCAAAGGTCGATTTTTCCCCTCTGCTCGCGTTTGAATCCATTACCACTTGGCATCCTCCTGTCTTCAACTTGCTGAAATGATCTTCGGTCTGATACCACTTTGCTTCTTCCAGGATGGGCTTTCGGTCTGACGAGGTGCTCATGTCGCCCGCCGTCCAGGTCTGTCGGAGACAACCACTTCTCTTCCTAGCGTCAACTAGGCCTTGGGGGTAATTCGCCACTCCCCACTCCACCAATGAATGAGGCTTTCCTCTGGTTGCTGCTCACCTTCGTGGATGCCATTCTTGCTCAGTGCAACAAACTGTTTCTGTGTATGGAAAGCCAAGTTTATTCACTAAACCTGTCACCCAAAAATTTGGTACGAAATTAGGATATGGAGTAGTAATTTGTCTCTTCATACACTGTGTGGCTGTGATGTCCACTACAACGATAGCGCAATGATTTATTTCTGCATTTGGTTGCACATTTCAAATCTATGTTTGGCGAAGCAGGTTTACTGGAGTTGCTGTAGCTATCTAACTTAATTCGCGAGTTTGAAGAATCACTGGGTTAACATCTCTTCATATTCTGCGTGTAGATATATGACATCAAGAGGGCAGCGAATAGTCTTCTTGCGACCGACGGGCGATGGCCATATGTAGGCGTTTACATATCAGGAAAGCACATCGTCCCATCCTTTGTGAGGTTGAATCAAAGACCAAAAAGGTAAACATGCTCTCACCCCTTATTTGTGCCTACCTACCTGAGTAAATTCGCTTGAGCTGGAACTCATATGTGTCTGTATATGCTGGGGTTTCAGAGAGCCTGACAAGGTCCTTGTTGTCTCGCACGAGCACCGCAGGTGATGTACGAGCCCAGCAATTCTTGGTCTGTTTGTCACACAGGTGATGTACAACCCCAGCAATTCTTTGACATGTAGGAGTGGTTTGTTGCTGGAGATGGCCTGGAGGGTTCCGGTCGGCCGGACATGCTTATGTGATTGGTGTTTGGTATAAACTGAAATGTGATGATGGTTCTCTGATCTGGGCGGTGAGTTTGGACGATTTATGCATGTTTAGCTGATGCTAGCTGTGTGTGATGTCTTCCTAATGCTCGCTAGCTGATGTGCATGTCCAAACTCAGTTATTTTTCCTTGTAGCTAGCTAGCTGTGGTGCATGCCTAGCTAGCAGGTTCTGGTCATGGCTGCGGGACGAAAACCGGTTATGTAGATAGATTTATTTTGTTGCAACCTGAACCTGAAACATTTTACACTGCTAGACCAATTTGGCTTGGTGTACGTGCTGTAGCAATTTTTTTTCCACTGTTTAATCTTATCCTCTATCACACTTTTGTGTTTGGATATATAGCTAATTCATCCGTAGCGAAGTTGTCGACTGGTATCCTTTCTGAGTTGTGTGGATTTTTCCTGCTACTTTTTCTTGAGTATGTCTAGTTTTTCTTCTTTTGAAATTATATGCCTTCAAACTGTCTAGGCCACTTAAGTACTTTAGCTTCACTTGCTACAGAAATAAAAATGCTTACATATTGTGACTATTGTATTTGCACCATTAGTTGCTTACTTTGATATTGGAAGAGTCTTCAATTTAGACGAGATGTTCATCCAGTCATATATGCTCTAGTTTTGTGTCTTTTGTGAGTGTTTCATTTGCCAGCTACCAAGAAAGTTGTTATTATATGGGTAGCCATGGCTTGTGCTGCACATAACATAAAGCCTTTTCCTCTGGTGGGTAAGACAACTTTAGTGTTGTACTGGCAAAATTAAGCATGAAAATGTTTCATGGTTTTAGATAATAAGAAATTATTTCCTAGACAGTCAGCTTGTTTATTTCAGCTAGTGTTCAATAGAGGAAGCATGAATTTTCTCCCAAGTTATTTCAAGATCTTTTCAGCCAACTTAAGTGCGGGATGCCCATTTTTTTCTCTCTATCCAGTGGTTTGTTTGTTGGTCTGATGTGTTTGGCAGCTGTGATTCGTGTCCTAGTAATGCCTAATTATTTTCAGGCAGCGATATGCATGGCGGCGCATCTGCGACACGTGACAGCCCTGTGGCTCCATGCTCGAAGGTGGAGAAGCGACGCCGGCTAGGTCCAAGGTTCATGCACAGCAAGGAGGTATCTTTACCAAACATCAACATCATCCATGTAGTGTGTGTTAAAGATGGATTCTTTAGTACCTGGGACTCTTCGATTTGAAACAAGACCAAGATTACCTACCGAAAGTAGGATTAATTTATAAGGATGCAGCCTCAGTTTCCTCTGGTACCTAGAACGATGATTCCTCTTGTGCTTGCAGCAGCGGCAGTTGGTGGTACCAAACAATTGCTATTATTTTTTGATTGAACTCGTGAGCTGATTGTATCTCATCGAGCATGAAAATGATGGTGTAGCTAGACAGTCTAGTTGTATTTGCTGCTGATTAGAGCTTGAAACTATATTATTGTCTTGCTTGCAATGCTAATTTTTTCATGTGACCAACTTGAATGCTCAATCAAATGTTGACGAACTAGGCTTGATTAGTGCTGACCGGCTAGTGTGCATAATATGCATGCATCAAACAATAGCGTTTGTAAAGGTAGTCTCTTGCCATTTGTTTGGTATGTATCATGTACCAAGCTTAGCTGAACACCTCATGTCTGATGAGTAGATGGAGTTATGAGCAGTGTGTATGTAATTGTCACCTCACCTGTATCAATATTGATATCAATATTTTACTTTTTATGGTCGTGACTAGAAAGATGTAGCAGATAGTACTACAAAGCGCTGCCACGATAAACATTCATATAAACAGTCATTGTTGCTTGGCTTCTATTATGAATATTGTTTACTCATGTTACTATGCAATGCAAGTAACATGTATAGCTTTTCTGTTGCTTACCCCCTTCGGTTCTGACTTTGGGGGCTTGTTATATTAATCGATGGTTATGTTCATCCATCATTGGCGACCTGCACTATTTCATCTTATTTTGTACTCCCTCCGTTCACTTTTATAAGGCACACTAGCTAGTCTTTCCATTTTGACCACATACATACTAAAATGAGTGAATCTTTGTACAAAATAAGTCTAGATTCACTCATTTTGGTATGTATGTGGGGATAGCTAGTGTGCCTTATAAAAGTGAACGGAGGGAGTATCACAGTTTAGGTCTCTTAAATTCAGAGCAACCTGAACTTGTAAGGCGACCTGTGCAGTTTGGATATTTCTTGCATATATAGCTGATTTATCTGTAGCAAAGTTGTCGATTGGTATCAATCGTCGTGTGCATTTTCGTGCTACCTTTTTCTTGAATATGTCTAGTGGTCTCTGCCTATCGCATGTGCCACTGTCGGTAAAGTGGTCTCTGCCTATGCTTGTATATCGCATGTGCCATTCTGTCGGTAAAGTGCTCTCTGCCTATGCTTGTATATCAGTGCACCTAGAAGCACTGTAATCTAGCTTCTATGTGCAGCGGTCTTGCAAATTTCACTGCTTGCCATATCTGCTGTTTTAGCTACTTGTTTTATTGTGACAAGACATCGAATGGGGGTTTGGTCATCCTTCTGTGATGTTTTGGATTATTGAATGTTTGATGCTAGCTCTTGCCATCATCTGGGTGTTGCTATCACCTCTGTGTGTATGGTAGTTGGTGTTGCCTGATTACATTGTAGATCTATGTGGTATTTCAAAGCATAGTAATCATGCTTCCTGGAAACTGGTTTCCTTTACACAATTGTGATCTTTGTTTTTAAAATGCATTTCTCATTTTGAATAAACTTTACTTGTGGGTGCAGCCTTGTGATGTCGACTGCGGGGACAAGCTGAAGAAGGATAAGGATATTCGTGAGCTGGACGTGAAGCTTGCACTAGTGATGCAGTCCTCCCATGATTTTGCCGTGGCGGTGCCGTCCGAGGTGGCAGGTTATCTCCCTGGATGATCATGGATCCTACACTAACTTTGAGCAGCAGCAGCTGCACTTGTTTGGATTTATGGTTGGTCTATTGAGGTGTGACTGACATGGTCTGCTACTTATGTGTGTGCCATATTGTTTCGGCCGTCTTGCGTTGTAAAAAAAAGGAGTTAATTGGAGTGGAGATTTTTTTTTTTGTGCATGGAAATTGGAGTGGAGATGCCGAGTCGAGTTATGCGCTCCCATCTCCATCAGTTGGACGAATAGGTTATTTGCTAAAGTTGAGAATATTTCTATTTTGAATGGTTTGCAACTCGATGATGTACAGGAAAGAAAGCTATTCTGCATTTGAAACGCTCTCAGTGTTTCTCTTTGCGATGAAGATAGGATTAAATAGTTTAAAAACTATTTAAATGGGATGGATGAATCCTGTACATATAGGAGTAAATTAGTGTGTCACGATTTATTAGTACTACAGTAAAGAAACTAATCAGGGTGAACAAGCGACCCTTCAGTCCGTATGCGGAATTTAAGAATCCGTATGCAATGTCTAGCTTGCACTCTTCGTGAGCCACACCATACGCAAAAGAAATGTATAACTAGTCCTCTTGGGCAAGCATGTGACAACTTACCACGTTAGAAGGATTGCTGGCCCGCTCACATGCAACCAGAATATTATATAGCCCATCAATAAAGGAGGATAATATTATATAGCCCATCAATGTTAGAAGAATTCACCGTGAGTGTTGCCATGTCACCGATCCACTACATTATGGATCTGAGCCGTCCAACATCATGGATCTGACTAGTCCTCCTGATCCCTCCCTCCCAGTTAGTACAACGACATGCAAGCAGTCAACTCTCGTGATCCTTCCCTCGCAGTTAGTACCACAGCAAGCATGGAAGCAGTCAGAAAGAGCAGTCACCTGGGGAGATGTCCCTCCATGTCACCGATCCACAGCATCATGGGATCTGAACCGTCAAACGTCATTGATCTCAGCCGTCCTCATCTATTGAAGCCAAACAAGCGAGCAGAAGAGCGAATATCTTTTTCCCATGGCAGCATACATCTCTTCCCTCCCCCTATAAATATAAACCAATCATCACAAGCCGCGTGCGGTATGCGCGTGACTTGTGACTTTGGACTTTGGCGAGGCGAGACAAGAGCGAGGTCGAGATGGAGCCTGCCGTCGAGGGGTTGCATCGTCCAGATTGCCCACCTCGAAGTTGTAATGGTACGCGCGCTGTGCCGCCACTACATCATCTCCATGTCCCTTGGCGGGCCGTCGCTACCGTTCCACGAGGACAGCATCGCCGTAGGCACGTTCGCCGCGGCGGAGAAGGGATTGTTCGTCAGCATGTCAGCCAGCAACTCCGGTCCAAACTACACCACGCTGTCGAACGAGGCGCACATTCATCGTCCACGTGCAACCGCAGGCGAACCACGTGTTGGACACGGCCGACGCCCGGAAGGCGTTGTACCAGTCGTTCCTCCCCGACCAAGGACAGTTCCTCCACGCGTACCACCACGTCGCCAGCGGCTTTGCTGCCCGGCTGACGCAGCGGGAGCTCGAGGCGATGTCCGCGCTGCCCGGGTTCGTCGCCGCGGTGCCGGACCGGGTTTATAAGCTGCACACGACGCATACGCCACGGTTCCTCGGGCTGGACTCGCTACAGGGCACGAGGAACAATTCCTTCGGATCCGGCGACGGCGTCATCATCGGGGTGCTCGACAGCGGCATCACTCCCGACCACCCCTCCTTCAGCGGCGCCGGCATGCCACCGCCGCCAGCCAAGTGGAAGGGGACGTGTGACTTCAACGGCTGATCCGTGTGTAACAACAAGCTTATCGGTGCTCGCGTTTTTGACACCGCCGGGAACGGCACTGCCTCCTCTACCGGTGCACCACTGTCGCCGATCGACGAGGACGGGCATGGCACGCACACATCAAGCACAGCAGCGGGAGCGGTCGTACCAGGCGCACAGGTGCTTGGCCAGGGCAGGGGTACTGCCTCTGGGATAGCGCCCCGTGCGCACGTCGCCATGTACAAGGTGTGTGGGGAGGACTGCACCAGCGCCGACATACTCGCCGGCATCGATGCCGCCGTGGCAGACGGCTGCGACATCATCTCCATGTCCCTTGGCGGGCCGTCGCTACCGTTCCACGAGGACAGCATCGCCGTCGGCACGTTCGCCGCGGCGGAGAAGGGACTGTTCGTCAGCATGTCAGCCGGCAACTCCGGTCCAAACTACACCACGCTGTCGAACGAGGCGCCCTGGATGCTCACCGTCGCCGCGAGTACCATGGACCGCTTGATCAGAAGCACGGTGCGCCTTGGAAACGGAGTCACCTTCGATGGTGAGTCAGTGTTCCAGCCAAACATTTCGGCGACCGTCTTGTACCCGCTGGTCACGACGACAGCGACGCTCTGCGCCGTTACCTTCTTGAGGCGTCGTCGTGGAGCTTCGGTTCCGTGGGCTCGTTTCGGTGTCTTCAGTGGCAAGTTTTGTTTCTCCTTGTTCTTCCTTTTCTATCTTTGATCTGCTTTGTAAGAGGTTCCCCTCGTCACATTGTATCGGTTCGGCCGTTGTGGCTTTATCTATAAAGCGAGGCTACGGCCTATTTCGTTATTAGCAGTGTCACCTTTTCAGAAACATCTTCCTCTCGATGGGAGGGAGATCTTCTGTTTCCTTTTGATTCTCAAAGAAGAGTAGTACGACAAGACTATGTCGCAAAAACTCTCGATGGCGCCTACGCAGTTCAGATGACAAATGACAGACCATGCACCATGCGTATATGTAGTTGAGTAGTGATGTGCTGTATGTACGTGCTCGCCATGACTACCTTCAGATCCCATCACTAATAGTCGTATTCTAATTTCTCCCTCACGCCTCCCTGTCTGTCGTTAGCCACACATGTTTAGCACGTAATAAGCACCGTTCGTACTAGGAGTTTGTCAGAACAAGCATTAACGAAATCAGGGTAGGCATGCACATGAATATATGGGTTTTCAAGAACGCACTACACATGTATTCAAGTAAAAGTGTGATGGAAGCCGTTCTATCTAATGATATCCTCACAACAGTCTCAGTTCTAAATTCTAATGATTTAACTGAATCATCACCTTTGCGCACCTGTTGGCGTGTTGCCTAAATTGTTACGGACGGAAATATTGATGCTTTGGCCCTTCAGTATCACTTCGTTTTTCCTCGAACAAAAAAATAAATCCTTACATCGTATTGTGACGTTTGCAAAACAGAACTAAGAAAATCCCAACCGTTCCTTTCGTTTGGCACCTTGTATTGTTGAGACAAAATCGTGTGAACTCAATGTTAAAGAAAACTTAATCTAGAAAAAGGTTGGTCCAAAGTCCGAGCAAACTCATACTCGCGGCTTTAATATTGGCCCACGTTCACGTCAAGTCGTTGGCTGGGCCGGATGCTAGGCCTTCTCACAAGCCTTTTGGTAGACAGCAAAACAAAAGCTGCACCGGACCTACACCAGCCCAGCAATGTAATTTATCTTTCTATTCATTACTTTTCCTATGAACTACCTTCTCTGAAATATTTCTCAAAAAAAAAACTTTCTCTGAAATAAAGCACAAACCAAGCGACTTAAATGGATATATTTCAAAAAAAAAAATACTAAATAGATTTTTAAGATTTCTGAAAAAACTGGAAATAATTGCATCGTTCAAGAGCTTTGGATCTCAATAAATGAAATAGCAATTCAGTACATTACACTATTACTACCAATGCCCATTGTCTCACTAGCCAATAGCCGTATGTAGAAATTAAATTATTACCAAAGAAAAAAGTACGAAACTAAACCAACCAACATCATTTTGTATGTTCGTAATGTCATGGTCCTTTTGTTTTTTCTTTATGGAATGAACCGTGACATGAGTTACATGATTTTATAGTAAGTTTCACTCTTTTAAGTCTCTAGTATATCTGTTTTGTATTCTAGATGTTAATATGATGTTCTATAAACTTGGTCAAAGTAAAATAGATATGACTTTAAAACATTATTAATATATATTGGAAGGAGTACTTTGAAGTATGGAATTTATAAGTTTGCTACTTCTAAGAAAATGGTTCCAATTTTGAACATATTATTTGAATGTTTTGAAAAAAATTACCCTAGAAAAGTTAAAAAAAATAGACCGGAGGGGGAGGTGCCCCTCGGCATCGAATTAGGAAGAAATGTGTGCACGATACCGGGTTGCGAGTGCGGAGACTAGAACCCGGACGGGCTAGGACACATCAGCCCATCCCAGCCACTAGGTTAAGCCTCAGTTCACTACCCTAGAAATGTAATTTAAATGTAAAAAACACAAAAAAGAAATAGAACGAAAAAAAGAAGAAAGAAAAAACAACAAAATATAGAAAATAAACAGGAAAGAAAGAATGAAAAAGAGAAAAAAAAATAGCCCAGATATGGGCCGGCTCATTTAGAGGAGCCATGCCGACGATTCGCACAATTTTGCGGGCGAGTCCTGGCAATTCCTATTCCGCGCCCGCTGCACAGGTTAGCACCGTTTCGCCCACGTTCGATTCCTTCTGCGCTCGATTAAATGGGCTGGCCGAACTGGCTGTCGGAGAGGAAGACGAAGGCCGGAGAGAGGAAGAAGAATATGATGCGACGAACTCGCCGCGGACGGGGACGGCGCGGCTGGCCGCGGCAGCGCATGTGGAGGTGACAACTAACCTTAACTTGGGTGGGTGGGGTCGGGCGGGGAGCTCGCCGGCGTCGGGGAAGGGGGGTTTAGAGGGATGCCCGGGTGGCGGCGGACCGGCGGTGGGCGGCGGTTGAGGAGGGCGGGGCGGCAAGGCGGCACTCGCGCCACCGGCCACGGGTGGCGGCAGCAGGCGGCCTGGCCGGCGGAGGAGGCGGGGGGGGTCCGGGGAGACGGAGCAGGCGGGCGGAGGAGGCGAGGGGTCCGGGGCGGCGGAGCAGGCGGGCGGAGGTGCGATGCCGTTGACGAAGACGAAGGCGCAGTCGTGCGCATTGGCTGGCTATGCTGCGCTTAAGGCGCTGAATAGGGCCTCCCGCGAGTCCTGTACGGACTCGCAACGAGCAACTATAGGCGCTCCCCTGGGTTCAGACTTTAGAAATTACAAAATGACCCCAAAATATGACTTATTAAGGCCAAAAGAAAATCAGCTAGCTGATGATTACACACTTCCACTTGTCACCCTTGGAATTCTTCTCGAGCGTTCACTGACTTGGTTCAAATATCTATATCTGACCAAGTCCAGGAGATAAACCACACCTGGATTGAGGAGGAGGTAAAACCCAATCTATAAACTAATCGATCGTGTTCAGTTTGTACAAAGACAAGCTACACGGAGATTCCCAAGCGAAGGTTTCCAGCCATGCCCATAACCTCGTCTTCTCCACCCGCGCACAACCATCTCCCGACATTTGCACGGCTCCAAGGCTCCGAAAAGCCGGCCTTCGCCTGCAGCGACGGCAAGAGTACTCTAATTGACGGGCCGCAACCAGCATGTATAAATATGCCAATGCAGAAGTACGCACCAGAATATCTCATCAGAGCAAGTGTTAGCCATGGAAAGCTTCAGGGTCTCCATGCTCTCCCTTCTCACCTTCCTCCTCCTCGCCCTTGTCGCCGTGGAGGGCGCTTTCGACAAGCGCAGCACATTCATCGTCCACGTGCAACCGCAGGCGAACCACGTGTTGGACACGGCCGACGGCCGGAAGGCGTTGTACCAGTCGTTCCTCCTCGACCAAGGACAGCTCCTCCACGCGTACCACCACGTCGCCAGCGGCTTTGCTGCCCGGCTGACGCAGCGGGAGCTCGAGGCGATGTCCGCGCTGCCCGGGTTCGTCGCCGCGGTGCCGGACCGGGTTTATAAGCTGCACACGACGCATACGCCACGGTTCCTCGGGCTGGACTCGCTACAGGGCACGAGGAACAATTCCTTCGGATCCGGCGACGGCGTCATCATCGGGGTGCTCGACAGCGGCATCACTCCCGACCACCCCTCCTTCAGCGGCGCCGGCATGCCACCGCCGCCAGCCAAGTGGAAGGGGACGTGTGACTTCAACGGCCGCTCCGTGTGCAACAACAAGCTTATCGGTGCTCGCGTTTTTGACACCGCAGGTAACGGCACTGCCTCCTCTACCGGTGCACCACTGTCACCGATCGACGAGGACGGGCATGGCACGCACACATCAAGCACAGCAGCGGGAGCGGTCGTGCCAGGCGCACAGGTGCTTGGCCAGACAGGGGCACTGCCTCTGGGATAGCGCCCCGTGCGCACGTCGCCATGTACAAGGTGTGCGGTGAGGACTGCACCAGCGCCGACATACTCGCCGGCATCGATGCCGCCGTGGTAGATGGCTGCGACATCATCTCCATGTCCCTTGGTGGGCCTTCACTGCCGTTCCACGAGGACAGCCTCGCCGTAGGCACGTTCGCCGCCGCGGAGAAGGGACTGTTTGTCAGCATGTCAGCCGGCAACTCCGGTCCAAACTACACCACGCTGTCGAACGAGGCGCCCTGGATGCTCACCGTCGCCGCGAGTACCATGGACCGCTTGATCAGAAGCACGGTGCGCCTTGGAAACGGACTCACCTTCGATGGCGAGTCAGTGTTCCAGCCAAACATTTCGGCGACGGTCTTGTACCCGCTTGTGTACGCGGGCGCGAGGTCGACACCCGACGCGAATTTTTGCGGCAGCGGCTCCCTGGACGGCTTCAACGTCAAGGGCAAGATAGTGCTATGTGAGCGCGGTAATGGCGTGGCGAGGCTTGAAAAGGGCCGAGGTGCTGAGAGCCGGAGGCGTCGGCATGATTCTGAGTAACCAGCTCATTGACGGCTTCAGCACAATTGCCGACGTGCACGTCCTCCCAGCGTCGCATGTGAGCCACGCCGCCGGGGTGGCAATCCTAAACTACATCAAGGCGGCGGCGAGACCGATGGCGCAATTTTCCTTCGGGGGCACGGTCCTCGGCACATCGCCGGCCCCAGCTATCACTTCGTTCTCCTCTCGCGGGCCTAGCACGCAGAACCCCGGCATTCTGAAACCCGACATCACGGGCCCTGGCGTGAGCGTACTCGCGGCTTGGCCATTCCAAGTAGGCACAGCGTCCGCGGGCGGGCATACCGGAGCGACGTTCAACTTTGAGTCCGGAACGTCAATGTCAGCGCCGCACCTCAGCGGTATCGCCGCGCTGATCAAGAGCAAGCACCCGGAATGGTCGCCGGCGGCGATCAAGTCTGCCATCATGACAACCGCCGACAGCACCGACCGCTCTGGCAAGCCAATACTGGAAGAGCAGCGCAGAGCGGCTGACTTATTCGCCATTGGAGCTGGCCATGTCAACCCGGACAAGGCCATGAACCCAGGTCTTGTATACGACATTACTCCCGCCGACTACATCGGCTTCCTCTGTGGCCTCTACACGAACAAGGAAGTCTCCGTGATCGCGCGTAGGGCGGTGGACTGCTCGGCTCTCAAGGTGATCCCGGAGCGCCTACTGAACTACCCATCGATCTCCGTCACGTTTCCTCCGTCGTGGAACTCGACGACTCCGATGTTGGTGGAACGCACAGTGAAGAACGTCGGAGAGGTGCCAGCGGTGTACTACCCCCAATTCGACTTGCAAGACGATGCTATCAACGTCAGCGTCGTGCCGGCGTCACTACGGTTCAACGACGTGAACCAGGTGAAGACTTACACGGTGACCGTATGGCCGAGGAAGGGCGACAATCCCGTTGTGGTGCAGGGTGCGCTTCGATGGGTGTCGAACAAGTACACCGTGAGGAGCCCCATCTCAGCCACGTTCGCCGGATGATAGACCTCGATCTACTTCACAACTTATATTGTAACAGAAATTGTGTACTTGCATGTTTTATCCAATATATAAGCCACCCTATAATATTTACCCCTCTTTTTTTTACGAAAAGTCCAACCAATCTATTGATCATCAACAAGGGTACAAAGAATTTTAAAAGTAAATTTTTTTTACAAATATGTCTTCGGACCACCTAGCGACGACTACAAACACAGAAGCGAGCCGAAGGCGTGCCGCTGTCCTCACCCCTCCCTCATCTGAGCCGGGTAAAGCTTGTCGTGGTAGAGCTTGTTATAGTAGAGAGACGGGAAGTCGTCGTGCTAAGACCCCAAGGGACCAGCGCACCAGAGCAGTAACCATCGCCAATGATGACAATCGTAGATCGAAAGAGCCAGACCTGCAACCACACGGACGAACACAAAAACGGACTGGATCCCAAAAGATCCGCTGGACACACGCCTCCACGCGCCCTCCGTTGACGCTAGACGCACCACCGGAGCGAGGATAGGACGGGGAGGACCTTATTCTGACTTCAAGATGTAGCCGCCGCCTCACCATCTCGAAGAAGACACCGAAAAAACCTAAACAAAGGACGGAAACCCTCCCGCCGGCGAGAGACCTTGATCCGCCACGCCTCCAGGACCTAAGGCCACCGGAGACGGAGTGGACCGGCGGCGTCGCCGGCGAGGGGACGGAACCCTAGATTGGTTTTAGGATCGCCTCACGATCGCTCCTCTCTCCTCGCGTACGTACCGTAGTTTATTTTACTTGCATATGTACCCCTCTGTTACATATTAGTTGACTCACATATATCTAGATATATATGTGCATCTGAAACATTTTAGTGTTTATACGAGGTCATAGCTAGCCAGGAAAAGGTAACGGAAGGATCCTTCTGTCCGACTACCAACTACCAACGATGATGATCACGAGTGATACGACTTTACCCACCTCTACATCCTACACCGAGTAACTAAATATTTGCGCATTGCTGCAGGTCTCTAATTTCACCTCCAAC
Organism: Poa pratensis; assembly: GCA_947311845.1. Classification (NCBI taxonomy): domain Eukaryota; kingdom Viridiplantae; phylum Streptophyta; class Magnoliopsida; order Poales; family Poaceae; genus Poa; species Poa pratensis. Next base: position 63,823,505 of record CAMZMU010000107.1, read on the forward strand.
TTTTTCGTGTAAAATTCTAACCGTTGTCCACCTAACCTAACTGTCGTTAAGGTACTGGTATCTCAACCTTTTGGAACCCCACAAAATAGAAATGGCTCAATGGTCTATTTTCATTTACATTCTATGTTTAGTTCAAATTTACATATACTCCATCTGTTCATTTTTATAAGTCACACTAGCTATCCTTACATGCATATCAAAATGAATGAATCTAGACTTATTTTGTACACAGATTCACTCATTTTAGTATGTATGTGGTCAAAATGGAAAGAATAGCTAGTGTGCCTTATAAAAGTGAACGGAGGGAGTACTTCTTTTCACTCTTTGAGGTCAGCAACGTATCTGGTTTCTCGAACACTTTGGAGGTTTGTTAAGATTTTTTCAATTAAGGAGTAATGTTTCTGGTGTTCGTTTTTCATTGGAAAACAGGGAATTAGGATGACATCTTTTGTATCCTGCATGATAGAAAAATATAGAACAAACACCAAAATGTGTTTACACTTTACACAATACACATAAATTAGTGAAGCATATGAATTTTCTAAGAACCTAGACTCAGCAGAATTCTTTCTTTCGAATTGAGTTCAAAGTGATCCTTAGATACACCTTCTACTAAACTAAAAAAAAAACACCTTCTACCAAAAAATAAAGATCACATGTCCATATATAGTGGGACTGGATCACATTGATGATCTCGTCCCTTTACAAAAAGAGTTATTCGTATCATCAACACGAACAAAAGAAAAGAAACGAAAACCTCTCTCACATCAAACGCTAATGCATAATGTCCATCTAATCAGTTGCTATAGTAATTAAGTTTGGGCTGAAGGCGCTGCAGCCTACGTCGTCTCCTCCCCGGTGCCTGGCAAGATTAGGATCGGGCTGCGCACAATGTACTTGCCGGACACCCACTTGAGCTGCCCTTCAATCGCGCCGTCCGGCACGGCCGCCGCCTTGACGGTGACGGTGTAGTTCAGGACCTCCTCCAGCGCCTTGAACGTCAGCTTCGGCGGATGCACCTCCACCGTCACCGATTTCGGCACTTCGATCTCCACGTCGTACGTCGAGCTCGCCTCGCCGACGTTGGTCACCGCTCGGCTCGCGTTCACGACGCGGTCCGCCTTGTCGACAACGACCGTGATCGACGGGTAGTTGAGGTCCTTCTCGTCGAATTTTGGTATCTTGTCGCAGGCCACCGGCGGCTCCGGGTGGATGATCGAGTTCACCTGCTGGTCCGTGTACTTGAGCCCGCACAGGTACGGGATGTATTCCGCCGCCGTCAGGTTGTACACCAGCCCCGGGCCCATGGCTTTCTTCGGGTTCACGTGCCCGGCGCCCGTGGCAAAGTATGTCGCCTGCGTGCCGTCCACGTCGGCGATCGGTTTCTGAGTGTTGTCGGTGGTTTCAGTGGTCGTCATCAGCGCCGACTTGATGGACGCCGGCGACCATGTCGGGTGCGCGTTCTTCAACAGCGCGGCGATCCCGGCGAGGTGCGGGCACGACATGGACGTGCCAGACTTGATGTCGAACTTGGGCATCACTTCCTTGGGCTGTAACACCATGTCCACGACGCCGGGGACACCGGCGAGTACGTTCACTCCGGGACCGATGATGTCGGGCTTGAGAATTCCCCGGCTCTTCACGTTGGGCCCCCGCGACGAGAACGGTGCCATCATCGGAGACCGTGGGGTGTCGAACAACGTTCCTTTGAAGACGAAGTTCGCCGTGGGGCTACGCTCGCTCTGGATGTAAGCCTTGATCTTCTGCCCGACCGCGTAGGGGACTTGCACCGTCGGGAGAACGTGCGGCCTCGGGACGATCACCGGACCGAACACCGCAGGGGCGACGACGATCATACCAAAAGCACCAGCTCGGAGGACCATCTTGGCCTTGGCGGTGCTCAAGCCACCGCCGGCCTCGCACATGATGATCTTCCCAGTGATGTTCTGTGCCGTCAACACGCTTTCACTGGTGCACTGGCCGTCGCCCACGCCGCGCGCCAACGGAACCATCTCCTTCCCGTAGTCCTTGGGCTCGCTTAGCGACTCGCCGTCGACCTCAAGTCCACTGCCAAGCTTCACGGTGGCCGCGAACCTCCTGTCGCTGGTGCTTGCCCCGACGGTGAGAAGCCACGGCGCCCCGTTGGAAAGGGTCGCCGGGTTTGGGCCGATGTTGCCAGCCGCCGTACTGACAAACACGCCGTTCAGAGCAGCGGTGTACCCTCCGAGCGACACGGGGTCCTCCGAGAAATCAGCGCCCGGGTTCCCGCCAAGCGACAGAGAGAGCACGTCGACGCCGTCCTCGATGGCCTCGTCGACCGCAGCCAGTATGTCATCGCGGTCACAGCCCTTCTGCTCGAAGCACACCTGGTAGAACGCGATGTGTGCACGGGGCGCCATGCCGGCCGCCGTGCCCACCGCGTTGCCAGTTATGTTCGCGCCGGGCACGAACGCCCCGGCAGCCGTGCTGGACGTGTGCGTCCCGTGCTGGCCCTCGTTGATCGGAAGCACCGGGTCATCGAGGCCCTTCCACTTCCATTTGGCTGACTCGAAGAACGACCGCGCGCCGATGAGCTTGTTGTTGCACACCGTGTTGTTGAAGTCGCACCGGCCATTCCACTTCTCCGGCGGCGGCTTCATCCCCGTCGCATCGAACGAGGGGTGGCCAGCGTAGATGCCGTCGTCGAGGACACCGATGATGATGCCCTCGCCCATGTTGCTGGTGTTCCACACGCCGGCCCCGTCGCGGCCCTCGCCCATGAGCCCCAGCATCTTGGGCGTGTGCGTGGTCATGAGTTGGTACGTCTGCTCAGGGTATGCCTTGGCGAACCAGTCCTTCTTGGACATCTCCTCCAACTCCTCCGGCGTCAACCGGGCCGAGAAGCCATTGACGACGTTGCGGTAGGAGTAGATGAGCCGGGTCACGGAGGCCGGGTCCTTATCCAGCGCCTCCTTGGCCATGTCACACACCGAGGCCAGGAGCGACGCGTGCCACGCCGACACGTTCTTGTACAGGTTCGTGTCGTACTCGTACGGCCTGCGCACGATGATGAGGAAGTTGCTGTGCACGCCGGTGTCACCCCCATGGTCATGGTGGCTCGCTGCCGGGGTGGAGGCTACGCACAGCAAGAGGAGGACGGAGGCGACCAGACGCGGCGGCGAGCATCGCCCATGGCTTCGATTGTCATCCATTTGGTTCGTGTGTAAGAAATTAAGAATGACCAGAGGAGGGAGACGGGCGAGGTAACGTTACATATGGGGATCGAGCTTGCTCTTGTCGGTCAACTAAAGATGGAACGTAGCGTTCTGTGGTCACACGGTGAGATGGCTTAATAAGGTAGGGAAGGCATGCAAGATATAGGGAGGCCTAGCTCTCACCAGAAGCTCAATTAGACTTTCCATTCGTTAATTTCGAGGCTTTCTGGTAGAGGAAATGAAGGAGACGAGATATTCTTTCTTTGTTGAACCTATAAGGAGAAGCGCAAGTTCCCACGTTGCATTATAGGGCATGTTTGAATTTTTGCAACCATTTTGAGCTTTCTACGCAACATGGACCCGATGAATCTGTCCAAACTGATATATCATTTGGGCTATGTAGGGATGTAAACGAACACATAATTTCCGCCTCTAATTCATATCCGCGTCCGTTTTTAACGATATGGTACTTAATTATCTGAATCCACCGAATAGGGATGAGGATACACATATTCGTCGTTAGATATGGTGAAAGATATGGTATTACTATTATCCTCCTTTTTTACGGATTATCCGACCTTCTTAATTAGGATTATCTGACTAAATTAGCCCCAACCGGCCAGCCTAAATACCAATTAGTCCATTAGCCAGATGACTGTTTATATATAATACCGTATAACCCTAGCGTAATTTGCAATCAAGTCGTAATCACAACATGCTAGTACATTGCCTCCTCGGCTGTCATCCAGCATCGTCGTGCACCGGACAACAACGACCTTGCATTCTCTCTCGGGCACTCTAGCCAGACGTGATGAACATCGGAGGTGAGCCGTCAATTTAAAAGCGTTGATTAATCCATGAATTACATGTCGTAGATGCAAGTCCTAGTGTAGGCATGGTCGTTCCAATTAATTTTCGGAACCGCACTACACCATGGACCAAACCTAAGGGCAGCCTTCCTGCCGGGAAAAGACACCTAAGAGGGCAATGTAACTGCCGGCAAAGAGTTTTGGCCGGCAGTTTGGCCTGCCCTCTATAACCCTGCCGGCAGTTTTATCTTTGCCGGCGGTTAGCTTGCCCCGCTATCGGTACTAACCTGCCAGGATTATTTTTGCCGGCAGGTTGGTTATATCCTGGCAGTTTGTCTGCCTGGAAATTACATACTTCTCCCAGCAGTTAGGGTTACTATTCATGGCACATGTACGTGCCAACTGCAGTTATTACTTATAGGCCGGAATAGCTACATTATTGCAAAGAGGCCCTAAATTTACAAGTGGCACTTAGGTACTCTGCCAGTACAGATTGGCCTTTTAATCTTCATGCAACGCAACCTCTCCAATACCGAGTAAGGGTCTCTTTGGATTGCAGGATTTTCAAAACGTAGGAATGGGAAAAACAAAAGATTGAGATGTCATGCACTACAATTCCTATAGGATTTCAAACCACAGAAATTTTGTAAGAGAGGCATTTGGATGTGCACAGGAAACAAACACTGGAATTTTACAGGAATTTGCAGGATTGAGGGGAGAGAGTAGAGAGAGATAGAGTGTGAGTGCATTGGACTTCTCAAATGAAAATTAAAAGAGGTTTGAGCTCATGTTGAGATTCCTATGAAATGAGGGGCATAGGAATAGATTTCTGAGGAATTTGTTGGTGCCAATCCTGTGATCCAAAGGCATTCCGTATAAAAAAAAATCTATGGAATTCTTTCAATCCAAAGAGGCCCTAAATCCATGCAATCTCCATGTGCATCACCTTAATAGCTATGTGTGTGCAAATTTATAGTATTCGGGAAATAATGGCATCATAATTATATACATTTTTCAGTCACCGGCAGTCAAGATCATGGAACTGACAGGCAAAAGAAATAGCGGGACACTCAGTCAGCAACTCGTCCAGTAAATAAACTACTAGAGCTGTTGTCAACTGTTTTCAGTCACTGATGGTCAAGATCATGGAACATTTTTCAGTCACCGATAGTCAAGATCATGGAGCTGACAGGCAGTAGGCAGTAGCAAGCAGCCGCAGCACGCACCAGAGAATACATACAGTAGGACCTCGTCAACAACTAGTAGTACTGCTTTCAAGTTTAATTCTAGCTCAAATAAAGGATACAAAAAAGGCATATTTTTAGCCCAAATGCTATAGAAGCTTCGTACTCTGTTTCCCAAAATGGGTAATTCAGCAATGAACTGTAATATAAAACTTAACAACAGTATCACTGTTTCAAAGTTTTTAAAACGGAAATAACAAGCGACACAAAATGGAGCAGTTCTTTTATTACCTCTTGGAAGTTCATTCTGCTTGTGGCGGTGAGGCTTTCTTTGTCTTGGACTTGTGCACCTCCAGCTTCATATAAAGTAAAGATTTGTCAAAAACTTTAGATGATATTGATTATTGGTTGCGACTAAAGAAAAATAATCCGACATGTTTATAGAGACAAAAGCAATAGTTCTTCCTTGAGCTTGTCCAATGGTCGTCACATTCCCAGTGGGACGAGGCAAAATGGCATCTCTTTGATGGTGCAGTCGACGACAACTTCACAACATTCAGTGCCAAGTTCATGACGCCCTACAATCTTTTTCCTGTCAGTTGATAGAATGGTAGTTGTTGCCACATGTGTACTATGATCACGGTAAACATTATACAAAATCACTTACTTTCCTTTCTGAAAATAAATTGTGAAACGGGATTAAGAACTAAGCAGTAGTAATTATTTGCTTTCCTACAAAATTAAGAAACTGAAGTAGAAAAGGCCCAAGTCACATGATGATTCAGGTCGAATTTCAAAAGTGTTGTTGTTTCCAGCAAAAGATTGTGACAACATCCTTCTCAGTTCGGCCGTTTCTTCCATCTCTCTAACTTTATCTGTATGATCACTTTGAAGTTCATTAGCTCGTCAAGCTTTCTCACCTTCCAGAACGGCCATTTGGAGCTTTGTAGATTTAAGCTTTTGGGCTCCTGGAATACCAAGAGTACCCGCAGTTGGTCCTAGTCCTAGACAACTAACAATCTAACATAACTTTTCATACTTTCCCTACTCCAGTTTCTTAATTTTGTAGGAAAATAAATTGTGAAACAGGAGTATGAACAGAGTAGTTGAAATAATTTGCAGGCTGCCTTCATGCTCTTCTAGCTCATGACCAAGCATATTTTCAGCATCTTCTAGATTATCGGAGCCAGTATAACTGATTGAGATCTAAGCTTCCACGCTTAATCCTTCTTCCCTTTCCACTCTTTTTCATGGAAAGATGATGCAGAAACATTAGAACAAATATATTTAATTTGAAGCAGGTAAACAAATAATGAAAGTAAACATCACACACTTTGGCATCTATTTTGCAGAAACAAGCACTCCATTTATGACATGTGTGGATTAGAATATAAAATGACACGACACATATAGATTGACTACCTAACCTATAGCTACTTCAAGCTAATTGGATTTGAGGATACCAGGCAGCTCACACATATAAACACATGCCAGCCATCAGCAGCATCATGACAAAATTCATCGTTGGTTCAAAGCTGAGGGTGAGACCAGGAGATAACCACCTGCTGAACACATACACCTCAACCAGAGCTTCAAATGCACACCATGACTATGTACGTACACAGGTTCACTCCAATATTTTATTGTGAATTCACCACATCAAGCAGTATTGAGGAACAATAATAATTCTTCCATGAATCAAGCAGAAACAAAGCAACTGCATGCTATCATCTCTCAAGGCAGTATTTTTCAGTTTAAAATTATCTCAGTACTTAATTCAGAGAAAAATATAAGAAAAGACACTCATGCTAGCAATCACAACAAAAGTTTAATGATCATGTGTAAACCAACTGCTAATCTTCAGAGCTAGCGTCGTTCAGCTTAAATATGCAACCAGCAGGATACAAACATACAGAGCAATTATCACAGGGGTTATAGACTGCCTTGAAATAGTTTTCACTGCATTTGTCAGAGAATAGGCTGGTGCGAGTTAAATAAATATAATTAACCTGAACTTTTATAATTTCTCAGTTCTTTTCACCATTTTATGGTTTTTGCAGATATATGTTCTATACTTAGTTAACACTCTTAACTATACAATATATTTTAATTCTTTTTCATTATATAGTTCTAAGGTATATCATTCAATACATATATGAGTTATGCAAAAAGTATTTTCCTTTGAGATTTTATTCTTAACAATATACAAAATCATCTTACATGTGAAAACAATAAAAAATGGAAACACACATGACTCTTTGATGCTCCTACAATTGATGAATTATATATGGCGAATATGTATATTATTGTGGGGATGTTATTCTCTGATTTTACAATTATTAAATATTTTGGTCGAGATTTCAATACATACAACCTAGCAAATATCTATAGAGGTGTCCAGTGTGTGGTGTAAGAAAATATATAGAAACTCTTGGATCTATTCCTGCTGATCCACGTCATCTGCCTCCACCAACTAGAGCCCCACTCTGACCAAGACGCATTTTTACCAAAAATTTATTATGATTTTTTGTTCAAATAACAATTAAGGTGTAGCAGTGAAGTCTTCCTATAAGAGATAATCATCTTTCCTTTGTTTTGAAATTCTTGATGTATTTTCCACTGTATGGACATCCTTCTATCTTTGTATACTATAGTAACAATGCTTATGTAATCACCGACGAACAATATTGCACATACAAAATTTAGTTAAGACCAGGTAAGGCTGCAAGCATGTACTAGATCAGTTTAATATATTCCTGCATCGCATGTTACTAGACCAGGGTCCTTTTTTTAAGCGCCGGTTGGTTTGGATATTTTTTCTTACTAGTAGAATGCCCGTGCGCTGCTACGGGAGTGTGAATATTATATTAGTTACTCCACTACTGCAAGTATGTCATTTGTTTACACACATATTTGTTAAAATTTTGATAAGCTACCAATCACTAAAAATGCCGGAAGCACGAAGAAGCGAAAATGGATCGACTAATCTATATAGTTAAACTTGCTATAAATACTAAAAGTAAAATTATTGCATGCCATAAACAACCTATATTAAGAAAAATTACAAGGTTAACCCTAACTAAAAGTTATTTGAAAAATGATAGAACAATAATGCAATGGAAAATCAAAAAATTTGATAACCCTAACTAAAATTTTATTGAAAAGTGATAGATGAGAATGCTAAAAAAAATTGATAGCCCTAACTAAACCGAGCAAGTGAACAATGAATTTTCTATACGAACAATTTTATTATCCTTTTATCCTAATCCATAATATGTTTTATAAATTTCAGGTAAATATTATCGTCGAATCGTATGAAAAAATGGATATAAACATCCAAACACAGCATCGCCATACGTGCAGTTTTTTTTTTGCAGGAAGCAAAAAAAGAAAAAAGAAACAACACTACGTGATAAGCTACATCAAGAAAAAAAAAGAGGAAATGGCACCCGATCCCCACTCTCTCTTCCAGCTCCATCAGCCACTCCCAATTCTCCCCACTCTCTCACACATGCGCCTCCACCAAACAGCATGGCCGTGCTCCCAGCTCCCCTCTCTCAATTTGCTCGGGCGGACGGTGCTCTCTCAGCTCCGGGGGCGAGGGGATTTGGCATTCGGGCCCTCTGACCATTCTCCTCTCCCCTCCCTCTCGGATGCGCTCCGGTCATGTCGCCCCACACGAGCTCCCTCCTATCCTGCTCCTCCACGGGCACACCTCCACCAGGGTTAACGTCGTGGCCGCCACTGCGATCTCCAAGCCTGCACCTGCCGATTGGCTGGATCTTGAGCACAACAACAACGGCGACGTGGAGCGGAACCGGTACCGCCGCAGCCCGAACGACACGACGTTGTCACCCTCAATTTCTACAGCCTACTCGGGTATGTATTTAGAAATTCCCATTGTTGGGCTACTGATTTGCTTTAATTTATATCTCATAATATGATTGTTGGGCAGAGAAATGAGTAGCTATGGAGGAAGCAATTGACGGTGCCATGACCCCGATGTTCGAGCCCAAATGGGCACTGTTCCGGACCGGGACATCCTATTTCGCGCCTTGTTGGCCCGCCGGCACGACTTGAGCCTCATAGAGCTCGTCATGATAGGTATTTGCAAAAGTTCAATCACCAATATGCTGAAATTCCAAGAATTAGAGACCAATAAATCTGCGTACATGAAATTCCCCAAAACAATCACGGTGTCTGTATTGATAAAACATAAGATACACTGCAATTTGTTCATTGTGAATAACAATGTTATTACCTTTTGATCTTTAGACTGTCTAAAGTACCAATCACCAGGTTGAACGTGCATTTGCTGATAGTGATGATGTGGAAAAGCTTGTCTCTTTTAGTTCTAAATGCACGAGAGATGAAAATTAACGGTTCTGAATTCCCTACTTAATGTTAAATCCACTTTTGGAATGAATCCGTTTTACACTTCCAAATTACATTGCCAGGTTCTGCACTTTGTAAAGCCTGAAGAGGTAGTCACTGGGCAATATGATGGTTACATGGATGATCCTACAGGTTTCTGTTCGGTATACTGAGGGTACACAATGAGAGATGCAGGTATATTTTACTTACTCCAATCTACATTCCTTTTCTTTACCTGAGCCGCCTCTATTTTTGCAAGAAAAGAGTTCGCTTTCAGAATCAATTACCATCGAATTACCAAATCATTCTACTTGGTACACTAATGCTTCTCTTTTGTGAACATATTTGCTGAAAATAAGAGGCACATAGAAGCACAAGTGGAATATGCTAAGGAGTAATCTACATTCTCAAAGTGGATAGCTCAGTTGTCATCCCAACAGTCATATATTCATGAAGACATCTATCCTCTAAGGTATGTGTGACATGAGTGAACTGGAGTTAAGGCGTGATATCATTATTTGAGAACATGTACTATGTATGCAGTAGTTCCATCTTTCATGAACATGCACCTCTCGGCAAAAGGATCCATACACGTACAATTTGACAGAAATAACAGCAGGCTTGCACCAACGTTTCTTCACAGAAGTACGATAAGCAGTACCAGAAAGTAATATTGGCAACTAATAGAATATACTCCAGTAAAAGTGGATCTGCACAAACAAGTTTTAATCTGAATGTAAGTATGCATAATTAAAAAAATATGAAAGTATGATACTTAAGGTTCATCAGCATGACATCACGACATGGTATGGAACGATCAAATGTTTCCTTGAATCTTATGGGCCCAACATAGACCACCATCCCAATGATATCTACAAGGATGGAATACATATTATTAGCCTCTACGAAAGGTTTAGAATGTAGAAAGGTTGAACCAGCGAAGATAGAAATATATAACCTATCATCATTTTGTTTGGCAGTCTTGCCACATCAATCAAATGCATGAAATGTGACGGAAACCTCGGGATTGATACGTTAGATCCAACAAGCATAAATTGAGTGCGATGATGCAGTACGAGATAATACAACGTGGGTATCTTGAATGCAGTTGGTGTTCTACCCCACACCGGCTCAAACCCCACACACCTGAAATAGTAGACCTCGCCGGTCTTCAAAATTTCACCCAATAAAAAATGCTTCGATCAATTACATACATTTGGTACTGAATATAGGTTGCTTCGTTACTATGAAACTTCGAATGTGCAGTGTGCTTACAGATAAATCGGCGAGGACAGCATGGTAGATTGTATTTCCACTTCGTGTCTCTTTAAATTGGCCAGAGACAACCTTCGCCGTCATATTCCAGGAGCTGTGAACATGCATTTCTTCAACATCTCTGAATCTGACGTCCCTGTTAACAGGACTTATAATTAGTACAGAATATAAGTCACTAAAACAACGTTATGGTGCCTGGAAAAATAATGTATTGCCTGTTGACAGGGGCAAGACGATGGGTTGGGGACGGCGGAGGAGTCAGAACCGTCGTGGATCCGGGGAGGCGACGGAGGTTGCGGAAGAATGGACGAGGCACAACCCTGGTGGTGATGGGGCGACGAAGGATGCTGCGACTCTCCATGGGATGGAGTGGAGCCGGGGCAGGGTTTGTTTGCAAGAGGATGGCCAGACGTGATTGTGGGCAGAAGGGATTGCATAAGAAGTGTTGGGCTCCCTTTTTAAGGGTCTGTTCGAGCAATCAGTGCAAGGGAGTTAGTAATACAATTAATGTTGATTGCGACCTACTTCCTCCATCACGGTTTACTGGGCGCCATTCCAAAATCATGCATTTCCAGATGGAGAAGGATTTTAGGCGCGATTGCATTAATTGCTGGTTTAATTAGGGCGTGATTAATGGAAATTGGCATGCAGTTTCCTCTCCTCTCTATTCCTACGCGCGGTGGGATTTCTGCATGCAATTCGCTCCACCAATGCATGCACAAAAATGGCTCGGTTATTGGGCAAGGAGAGTAACTAACGACGTAATTGCCATTTATTAGGCGCGGGGATTTATAAGGCGATGATGAAATTACTTCCTGGGCAACAGATTTTACAACCAATTAGAGTTTACCTTGGGCACAGAGAAATTTCATGCGTGCCGTGTAAACAGTGATTGTGTAGAATAGAATTAATGCTGATTGCCGGTAAGAAACCAGGCGGAAGACGTACGCAAAAGTAATGCTGATTGCGAGCAGTAATTGTTGATTGGTTAGCATAAAGCATGCGGGATTGATTTCCAAAATAATGGTTGCAAGTAAGGAAAAAAACCAGGCAGAGGACGTAAGGAAAAAAAACGTTGGGGTTATTAATGTGGGGGGTGGACGAAGGATTTGTTGGACGAAGGACGAAGTTTTTGACGTACGAGAGGAACGAATTCCTTCTTTTAGATAGGAGAGATCTATGGGCCCAACATAGACCACCATCCCAATGATATCTACAAGGATGGAATACATATTATTAGCCTCTACGAAAGGTTTAGAATGTAGAAAGGTTGAACCAGCGAAGATAGAAATATATAACCTATCATCATTTTGTTTGGCAGTCTTGCCACATCAATCAAATGCATGAAATGTGACGGAAGCCTCGGGATTGATACGTTAGATCCAACAAGCATGAATTGAGTGCGATGATGCAGTACGAGATAATACAACGTGGGTATCTTGAATGCAGTTGGTGTTCTACCCCACACCGGCTCAAACCCCACACACCTGAAATAGTAGACCTCGCCGGTCTTCAGCATTTCACCCAATAAAAAATGCTTGGATCAATTACATACATTTGGTACTGAATATAGGTTGCTTCGTTACTATGAAACTTCGAATGTGCAGTGTGCTTACAGATAAATCGGCGAGGACAACATGGTAGATTGTATTTCCACTTCGTGTCTCTTTGAATTGGCCAGAGACAACCTTCGCCGTCATATTCCAGGAGCTGTGAACATGCATTTCTTCAACATCTCTGAATCTGACGTCCCTGTTAACAGGACTTATAATTAGTACAGAATATAAGTTACTAAAACAACGTTATGGTGCCTGGAAAAATAATGTATTGCCTGTTGACAGGGCAAGACGATGGGAGTTGGGGACGGCGGAGGAGCCAGAACCGTCGTGGATCCGGGGAGGCGACGGGGGTTGCGGAAGAATGGACGAGGCACAACCCTGGTGGTGATGGGCGACGAAGGATGCTGCGACTCTCCATGGGATGGAGTGGAGCCGGGGCAGGTTTTGTTTGCAAGAGGATGGCCAGACGTGATTGTGGGCAGAAGGGATTGCATAAGAAGTGTCGGGCTCCCTTTTTAAGGGGTCTGTTCGAACAATCAGCGCAAGGGAGTTAGTAATACAATTAATGTTGATCGCGACCTACTTCCTCCATCACGGTTTACTGGGCGCCATTCCAAAATCATGCATTTCCAGATGGAGAAGGATTTTAGGCGTGATTGCATTAATTGCTGGTTTAATTAGGGCGTGATTAATGGAAATTAGCATGCAGTTTCCTCTCCTCTCTATTCCTACGCGCGGTGGGATTTCTGCATGCAATTCGCTCCACCAATGCATGCACAAAAATGGCTCGGTTATTGGGCAAGGAGAGTAACTAACGACGTAATTGCCATTTATTAGGCGCGGGGATTTATAAGGCGATGATGAAATTACTTCCTGGGCAACAGATTTTACAACCAATTAGAGTTTACCTTGGGCACAGAGAAATTTCATGTGTGCCGTGTAAACAGTGATTGTGTAAATAGAATTAATGCTGATTGCCGGTAAGAAACCAGGCGGAAGACGTACGCAAAAGTAATGCTGATTGCGAGCAGTAATTGTTGATTGGTTAGCATAAAGCATGCGGGATTGATTTCCAAAATAATGGTTGCACGTAAGGAAAAAAACCAGGCAGAGGACATACAGAAAAAATAACGTGGGGACGTAAGGAAAAAAAACGTTGGGGTTATTAATGTGGGGGGTGAACGAAGGATTTGTTGGACGAAGGACGAAGTTTTTGACGTACGAGAGGAACGAATTCCTTCTTTTAAATATTTTTTCTTATATTGTTTGCAATGGTGAAATTAGAAAAAAGTGCGCATGTATCCGACAATCTTTGTCTGTTTCCAGTCTGAATCTGCCCCGTTTCCGATCCGATTTCATAGTATAATATAATCTGCATTCAAATCCGCATCCGGTCATTATCCGCTACACTCTAAATCCGACGTATGGTAAAAATATTTTTTTACGAAAGGCAGACAGCGCTGCGTTTTAGAAGGTTGGCTCATTTTATAAGGTAAACCAGGTAGCAAGGCTAGAACACGGTCACGCACCCACGAGGTAGTTGTCACGCTGTCATTTTCTGTAAACTCATGAACCAGTTTGTATTTATTTTTTATGGGTCCTTGTGTGTGCTGTCCTGTCATGTTTATCTAATGCAGTGCTGGTCCCTGGGACCTTCTCGTGTTCAAAAATTATAAATATTGCAAATACACCACGTAAACCCAATAGCTCCAAAAATGACGTTTTGATGTTAGCGCTCGAATCTAAACACATAATAATCCGTACACACGGCAGCAGGAAACACGGCGCTTTCAGTTTATCGAATTTGAAAAAGACGATGGCCCCACCGGAGGACCGCTGGCACTATAGACGGAATGCGCCAAAATGCACAGACCGACGGCGAGGGAACGAGGCTGACCACGCACCTGTCGCGCCACCTCCCCCAACATCACGGCCGTCGTTATCGCATCGCACGACACCACGCCTCCCTCCCAGAGTCCCAGTCCCCGGGCCGCGTCGTCGTTCCCATCCGCCTCAGCTACCCAGTCGGCCAGACCATCCAACCATCGACAAACACCTCAGTACACTTCCCCACCTCGGGTTTCTCTCTCCCTCTCTCGTCGGAGTAAGTAGTGAGAGGAGCTGCGTGCCATGTGGGCCTCGCCGGGAGGCTGCCGGCGACGGCGGAGTGCGAGGACGGTGAGACGGACGTGAACACCACCGGGAAGATGGCGTCGTGCTGGGGCCGCTTCGGGCTCGCGGCGCTGTGGGGCAGGCTCCGGCACCTCAGCCTGGCGCGGCACGGCCGCTCCATCCTCGGCGCCGGCGGGCTCAACTACGACCCGCTCAGCTACGCGCAGAACTTTGACGACACCGGCCTCGAGCTCGAGCATCACGAGCCGGACTTCTCCGCCAGATTCGCGCCCGCCCGCAACGCCGCCTCGCCGAGGTGGCCATGAGCGACGACGCGCGACGTGCGTACGTACGTACTTCTTGGCGAATGGCGCGCTGGCATGGCAAAGTTATCCATGTGCACATGGAGAATCCCTTTTTACCGCTGATTGGTAAACTGCCATTTGCTCGACATGTTTTCAGAAAATTGTACATGGTGGATGATGCAGAGTAGTTTTGGCTTAGTAGCTACAGTACGTGCTACGGTGTTTCTTTGAGTAGAACTATAATTCGAAAGAAAAAGTATATACTCATTGTGATTGTTAGTTTTCAGTCATGCTAAGTTGCATATGGATCGTCATGAACTGCTAGCTCAGAGCATGCCAATTTTGTTGTAATCAGAAAATTCAGAACAAATTTCTCCGCTTCAAATGTGGCACTTGTCAGCTTCGGCTTAGCCGCGTTAAGATATCTTTATCCGTCCTGTGTTTTTCCGGTACGCACCAAATAAGCTGCTGAAAGTTTTACAGCTTTGGTGGTGTGTCTGGATTTCCGTAGGGTGATACGTGCTCCCTGGAATGCTTTTACTACCAATCGTCCAATACTACTTCCGTCAAGCTTACTGCGATGTATTAATCGATTTTTTAATATTTGGGTGCCTGCCTGTTGGAAGGACGGATATGCCCGTTTTATCGGGGATTGTTTCGTACAAACTGTAGCTTAGCTTTACTAGGGAATATTCGTTCAAAAAATCTATGGAATTGGCTATCGATTTGACTTGTTCAGACCATCTCCACATGAAATTTGTTCGTTGGAAGGTGTCGGACACATGTCATAATGAGGGTGCAACTCGAACGGCGCTCCAAAATCAAAAATAAGAAAATTGAGATCGAATTAAAGCAAAATATTTGAATTTTATTAAAAGTTTATTGATATTTTTTACAAGATTTTAAATGAAAATTAAACTGCGGAGGACGGCGACGAGTAGGCGGCCCGATACGCGGTAGTCAAGGTGGAAGCGCCATAGGAGGAGGCCTGCTGCGACATGAACTCAATGGTCATCATGAAGTTGGGGACTCCTCCTTCATAGCGTTGGTCGACGCTACCAAAGCCCAACTAATGTCCGGGAACTTGTCCGTCCCAACTAATTTCAATCTATTTTTTCTTTTTGTTTTTTGCAATGTAGACCCAACGGGTGGGCCCAGAGTGTCGGTTTAAAGTTTAAACACGGCCAAACACGGGATCAGTGATGTGTTAAAGATCTGCCCCAATGTACGTTGGTTTTCTTCATTTTGGTCAAGGGTGGTGGTTCTCTGGCATATAACTGCCCCAGTTGTGACGGTTTTGTGTCATTTACTCGGCCATCGTTGATTCGGTAGGTTATTTGCTCCTGCGAAAAGTAAATAGTATAGGTTTTTGGGACGCCTCTAAATTTGGCTTTCCTCGTGGCCTTTGGGCTAAGCCGGCCCATGTTTTGGCTTTGCTCAGTGTTGCTCGTGGATCTTTAACTCGCAGCTACTTCAAAATCAAACGTTCCGCCTGATATTCAGTCGCTCGCATGTTTTCTTCACCTAAACCGGGTACCTGCAAAAAATGGGTGCTAACACTTAATTACTAGCGTACTTTGGCGTAGCGAATCATGGGGCAGGGTTGCGGCCTGCCAGACGCGAGGAGAACAAGACCGGCAAATGCCCACCCGTAGAATGATTTGAAACCGCCCGATTGGCGATGAACGGGCAACAACTCCATCCCAATTCCCAAGTTGTCACTTGCGCCCGAAAAGTCGCAAACTAAACTTTGCAACTAGTTGCACCCGCATCTCATTTGGCATATCGCACTTCTAAGTTTTCAAAAAATGTGAAATAAATCGTGGACATTTTCATGTTGTGACTCGTGCATCCACAAATTTTCATCAAAAAATGTGACAATATGTGGCATGCACAAAAAATCAAATGATGTGTGAATAGTATGTGATACTATTCACTTGTGTCTTTTCTTTTTTTGCATAGTACACATATAATCATACTCCCTCTGTCCCAAATTATCCTGCGTTTTGGGATTAGTCAAAGTCAAACTTTGTAAATTTGATTAAACATATATGAAAATATATATTAATATCTATAATATAAAATAAATATAATTAGAATGATCACAAAATATACTTTCGTATTGTATACATTTCATATTATAAATGTTGATATTTTCCTACTCCCTCCGTACAAAAATAAGTGTCACAAGTTTTTTCAAAAGTGGAGGTATCCAGACATGTTTCATGTATAGATACATCCACTTTTTACCAAATTTGAGACACTTATTTGTGGACGGAGGGAGTACATGATTAGTCAAAGTTTACAAAGTTTGACTTTGACTAATCCCAAAAACAGGGTAATTTGGGAAAGAGGGAGTATTTTGAGATAAAAATTTGTGGATGCACTACAAACAACATAACCAATGTTCATGATTTATTATTCTCAAAGAAAATATCCATGATTTATTTTACATTTTTTGAAAACTCGAAAATAGGATATCCAATAATTGGGTGCCTAGTTGCGGAATATTCGCTCAGCCAAAAAGTTCAGATTTCACAAGAGAACCGAAATTCCCCAAAAACAGAGAGGGGAGCCAACTTTAATGTGGCCTCAGCTTTCATCTACTCTACGTTCTAAATTAATTGACATAG
Organism: Poa pratensis; assembly: GCA_947311845.1. NCBI lineage: Eukaryota > Viridiplantae > Streptophyta > Magnoliopsida > Poales > Poaceae > Poa > Poa pratensis. The sequence continues at coordinate 63,840,950 of CAMZMU010000107.1, forward strand.
TTTTAGTACAACTTTGTTTTAAATCTGCATCAGTTAATTTGGAACCGAGTGAGTATCAAATTGAATCGCGCTCAGGTCACCGCCGCTCCCCAATTCCTGTGCTTCTCTCTACTCGCCTCCGCTCTCCACGCGCTCCAAAGCTCTCCATGGCGGGGGGCTCGCTCGCGCCGGGCCAAGCTGGAGCCACGCCGAGCCGCCGAAAGCGCAAGGCCCCCGACTCCTCCGACGCCGCCGCCACCTCCTCCACCGCCTCCTCCACCTCCGCGGCGGCCGCGGGGGAGGAAGAGATAGAGGATGAGGAGCTGGAGAGGCAGGTGGCCGATCTGGGCCGCCAAATCCTCGAGCACCGCCGCAACGCCGCCACCCGCTTGCTCGACGCCACAGCATCGCGCCTCACCGCCCTCCGGCCGCCCCCCTGCCCCGGTACGTCGCGCTCTCGGCCTTTGCTCTAGCGCTAGGGTTTCCGGTTAGTTCGTCCCCTTGTTCGGGGTTTCTACGATTGCGCGTGTGTAGGCCGTTCTTGAAGTACGCGTAGAGAAATGCCCCTCTTTATGATTTACGGCGAGTCAGCGCTCGGAGTTAGGGATACAGGGGCGGAAGCCATCTTTCCGGATCTAAGTTGGCATTTTGAGCATGGTAGAGAGAGAAATGGAGGGACGGATTTGTTCCTTTTGCGAAATTGTTGACCAAAGAATCATTTGTGGAATCGGTGATTTGTAGTCTGGGTAGGTTGTAATCGGGTCTCTGGTTGCCACTCGCAGCTGACAATATTTTCTGTGGGCTGTGGCTCAGTCTGGGTTGATAAGCTGTGGTGTGCTGTGTGGAACCTACTCATAATCTGTTCTGAAAAAATGCTGCGAAAATAAGCAAAAATAATTATGCACACATGATTGTATGTACCGCAACGCGAGAAAAACCTACAAATATATGCTCATGTCTTCTTTTGATGATTTATAGTAACTCAACTTAGTTAAAGTACGAAACAAAATGCTTGGAAATTTTATCATTTGACCTTATTACCTTACATGATGTGCTGCTTTGCTCCAAGCAAAAGGAAATTATTTAAAGCTTGACATATTATATGTAAGGTAACATGCCGCATGACTGTTTGGTAAGATGCAAGATAGCATAGTATATTTCATTCTGATCGGCTGTATTGTAGTTTTAGCTGAGTTTCTTATTTAGTTAGAAATTGCTGAGAATTGTTTGCTTAAGTGCTTAACTGTAAGCCGGAACAGTCTCCCCTTTCAGATGTCAAACCTAAAACATTTACAACTCTTCCTTTTACCTGTTTTTCTCCTTTGCGAATGCAACCAAGTACATGTGCTACTTAATCACAAGTTAGCCCCCCTACTGATTTCACTGCCATCTGCTTGACACTTGACTACATGCTCAATCTGCTACTTCGCAGTACATTAAACCTCACTTAGCATGGGATGAACACGCGGCAGATCTAAATGATACAATGAGAAATAATTTATGCAATTTTGGTAGTTCAACATAGGCTGACACCAATATGGATATTGCAGAAGTTCCAAGTGAACAACAGTTGGTTGCTGGAACCTCGCATGCCGAAGCAGAACAAGATGTGCTTGAAAAGCTAAAGATCTTCAAATCCGAGACAGAGGCTAATATTGCAGCTCTGCCCAAGGTTCTGATGAAAGTGAACCAGTGTGTCGCCCAGATGGAGAAGCTGGAGCAGCTGAATGTGAATATACATCCTGTTTTCCAAAAAAACGGTAGCAGTTGACAGTGATAATCTGCTTTATTTTTATTTATTATGCATTATTTATGAGGCCACATGTTCGCTCGGCAAGTGTACTACCACCCGTAACATTTTGGTATTGAAATAGCCTGATTTGGTAGTGTTTAGCAGGAGATCGGTCACTGACAAAGCATCCATCGTTGCAGCTTGGATGTGACATGTTGTCTAGCTGTATTTAATCAGAAAACACTGTGTGTAGCTGGTTTCATCATTGCTTCTCCATATTGCACTCTTGATTACCAAGTTGTTTCTGAATTTGTTGGAAGTGAAAGACTGCCTCTACAGTCGACAAGCCACGAAGTTGCTGGTAGTCTAGTGTGTGACACTATATTCAACTGCAGCTGAGGGAGAAGACGAGATGTCAGTTTGTACAGAGTCACTATTATTCCTGGAGCACAAGAATTGTGAATATATTTCACCTTTTCTCATCAGCCCAAAAAGCTCTGAATTAAGAAAATAGCACTTGATGGAAGGAACATATTCTCACGGTGACACTTCTGTTTCAAATACAAGGCACAGCTGTCTGGTATTCATGTGCTATTTGTTAGAAGCAAATTATTTTGTGCATACATGTAGAGGAAAACCTCAAAGCGAATCAACATGTGACACTTCTGTAAGTTACACTTCTATATATAATCTCACCGCTGTCACGCCTGACGCAACCCTTTCAGGTTAATATACATAATATGCTGCATCTTGGCTAAACGTGTTACACGTAGTAGATAAAAAATAAATAGGAAGGTGGCACAGCTCTTCTGCACCTCTCAAAGCTTTGGCCTTGGGATTTGTCCAGGTATCTTGGCCCTCCTAATCAACGCCTCTTGGGTCAGTGACACGACGAGCTGACAATTTAGGGAGAGAATCGTAACAAATTCGACGACAAAAATAGTTAGAAGCATCACTGGCGAAGCTTTGAGACAACAAATGCGCATACCTCTCCTTGCCGGTTGAACATACGCCCGTTAACGAATCCCCTACCACCGTGTGCAGATGGGCTGTCAATCTGTGTTCATCAAGGGAAGATGATGTTGAGATAAGAGCCTCTTGAAGAAAGATCATTTTTATATCGGCGTCAACTGAAAGATACAAACCAATAGCTTACCACATATAACAACCAATCGTCAGCTTTCACAGGCTTGTGGAACCATATCCTGTGAAACATGAGCGATAGACCATTTACTTGTGGGACGAATGTTGTAAATTAAAATCTCGATACTGAGTGCATATTCTTGGAACATACGAGTGGTCAAGACTGAGACAGTATGTCTTCAACCCCTCTCCCGGTGGGGATTTAGGCTGACGCCCGAAAATAGTAGATCCGAAGCATATGCTACAACACATCTGTAATACCATAGAATAACTTCATTGGCATACCCAACTATGTTAAACATGAACAATGTACAGTGATAAAAGGGCAAACCTATGCAGAGCTGGATCATCCGAAAGTTTTCCTCTAGCTCTAAACCAGTAATACAGGCTGCAAAGAGTCAGAAGCATTACTCAATCAGACAAAGATATAGTATGCAATACGATCTATATCAATAATTTGATTCTGGAGGATTCATAATGAAGCTTAGTATTTCTATATAAAAAAAGACCTGTGAGCTTTTGCAGTGGATGTAAGGATTAGTGAATCTTAAAGCCACAAAGAAATTTCATGGTGAACTTACCTTGGTTCATGTTGAGATGTAGAATTTTCGCAGAACCTCATTTCAATGGGCCAAGGAACAAACTTCTTCTTGGCAGCCGAGTTCCTATAGTGCCTGAATATTACTAAACTGTCAATACTTCCAGCATGTGATACAGAGATGAACAAACTGTCAAACCAGATAATATACATAAATAATCATGCTTTTCTAACAGCACGGAAGATGCTACTTCTGAAAGCGAATATGTTTAAGTTAAAATGGATCATCTGAGAACAATTGATGCAGCTAAATATCAAAATATATGCTTAGAAGCAAAGAATTTACATTGGAAACCGTGGATCAGTGAGTCTTCTTTCTCGTATCTCTTCCATATTCAGGAGCTGCATTTGATTACTTATTAGGTACAATACTTTTTCACACGGGCATCGAGGGAAGTGATAAAAAATCCTAGCCTGTTCTGGAGGAGGAACAACGGGCATGGTTGCAGCCTGATGCTCAAACCCTGGTTCTTCTTTCTGTAACAGAACCAGAACAGAAGTTAGACCACCTTTTTACTTTGTCTGTTGGATTGATGTCGCGACGCTGATCCTCCCATATATCTCAACCTAGTTGTATCACTTCGCGTAGTTGTACCATAGGACAAATTTATTCCCTGGGCTGTGATATATGTGCTAACTGATGTTTCGGATGAAGAATAACATTGATCGGGCGATAATGATGAGCAAAATAACTCTAGGTTAACTTAAAGAACTTAAAACTTTGTAAATATAGTCAGGTTTGATTTGATTAGCGTGGAAAGCTCTTAGGATCATTGGACCTGCTATTTAGACAGTGCACCAAATTCTCTGCTGAGTCTGGCACACTCATACTTTGTTTCATTTGTGCACAAGAGTTTGGACAGATGCTAAAGTTTGGTTAGACATTAAAATAAACAAAAGGAAAAACAATTTGATACGACATTTTGGAAGCTACATGTAAAAAATGGCCATTTGAGCTACTATCTTTAGTATAATCCTCAATAGGAACAAAGCACATGCTTTCCTGGTTATATCATTGGCTTAAAAAAATTTAATTAAAACGATTGTTATAACTGTTTAAACAAGCTATAAAGGATAATCACCTGGAAAGAAACTATTAAAGTGAATATAACAAGGCCTTTCTGTTTCGCCTCCACTTTTCTTGTTGCAAAGCTGGTTCCATCACGCTCCCGATGTACTTGATATATTATTGGCACTACAACAGAGGACATAGCAAAGACAGATGGCACAAACTAAATAAGACAATTACTGAAACTTGAGTTCAGTTTCTGCTTGACCACCTAGTTATGGACAGAATGAGCAAAAACGTTTTAACTTTTCTTACTATTATTGTCCCCGGCAATAATAAAAATTGCATGCAAACTATGCACTAGTTTCAAGCAATCGACAGTCTTGGATGCTGCTGCTAGTGCCTGCATGAAGGTTAAGACATAGTGTAAGCCATTTGAAATGATACAGGCATCTTTTATGCTACCTATTTTAGTAAATGGTTTCCCTCTCATTTGGGAGTGTAGGGGAGTGACTTATGATGATCACTGACCAAGCAGTGCATAAGCACATATGATTGGACCGGAATAAGATCGATATAATGTTTTAGAAGTATGTTTGGGCAACAAAACCTTACGATATACTTTGTCTTGGTGCATTCACATCCATGTCAATATGACATCACAAAACTGACAAATTTCCATCTTATATTTTGAGTGAACATCATTTCAATAAAAGGGAGACCAAGACTTACCTAGGTTTCAAGTATTGTATTCAAAATAAATCAATAGTGAACAGCAACCATGACAAAGCTGCTTTCAAATTGATGTTGTATTCTTCAATGTTGGGGATATCGCTTATCGGAAACTTATCGGTCGACCTAAGATAAGGGGTAAATCGGCAGGTTTATCGACATATCGGCCGATTTATCGGCATATCGGCAGATTTATCGGCCGATTTATCTTATCGGTCAGATACCGAGAAGCGATAAATCGGCCGATTTACCGGAATATCGGAAGATATCTTGAACAGTGGTATTCTTGTTACAAGAATTCCTATGAAACCTACACTCACCAGTAAGAGAGTTCCCATAGATGAATTGGCATGGATCTTGATCTAAATTCAAATGACTTCTTACAGGCATTAAAAGGAAGGCTAAGTAGCAATACGGTAGATAACTGGGATGTCTCCCTTGGTTAAACACATCATGAAAGATTATGCCAAAAGGACAAGAACAAATCATGAAAGATTATACCAAAAGGATAAATATCACCAACACTAATGCACCATAGGATGTCTTGAAGAAAATTGACTACATTATTCAAACATAAGATGCATATTTGTTACTGAACTTGTTGGTTGTGGAGATATTTTCATGTGAACTATATGCTCTCTAAAAGTTGAGGGAATTCAGAAGCATGCTTAAGAAGCTTCCTTTTTAGCATTGAGTCAATGATTCACTTATTTCTACTTATATACGGGACCTTAGGATCCCTTCAGAGCATAGAAATGAAGCGGTCAAATGCACGCATTTGGCAGATGAAGATAACAGAAACTAAGATAGAGTGGTTGAAACATACCTGCCCAATCAACTGTCCTCCAAAAACTTGCCTAAAAGTTGGAGCTTCTGGCAAAGTAAATCCACGGAAGATATCAACCTATAAAATAGACAAGAATCTTTCCTTGTATTTTTTCCTTTAGGTAATATAAATAAATGGCGTGGCCAATATGATATTAAATCAAAGTTTAGCCTGTAACTGACAGTAATCTAGGTCCGGTTTTAACAGAGTGGCAAAAACTAGAACACATAGCATATATGTTACAACATTTGAGGAATTAGTATTTCTGATCATTATTCCTCCAGTTCAGTGAGAAAATTGCAACACAATACGCTGCTCATTAGCAAAATGAAAACATAGACACCAACATACATCTAGAATTACCTCTAATTTCTCTAAGTGCAAAATTTGTTCCATCAAAGAATGACTTTCAGGTGTTTCCTCTGCATTCCAAATTGTCTTTGTTTGCAGAAGATGTCCATGTTGACTTGGCAATACAAAGCAGGTCAGCTGCAATACATGACTAACAATAAGCTAAGAAAAACTGTTGGATTTGGAAAAGCCATCAGCTTATATCATTGCAACAGGGATTCCTACGGCTAATAAAATGTCAAGTTGAAAAAAACTAATATAATGTCAAGTTAGGAAATAGAAATATGCAAAATGATACCTTTGTTACTGCAATAACATTCACTTGATGGACAGAACTATTGGTGCCTACAAAAACGATGCAAAACATTCGGATTTACGAACTGTTGTCTTTTAATGCAAAATATGGACACACTTTCTGAAACTACAAACAGTAAGCAAAAAACTAAAAACCATGAATAGAGATGTCTTACCATAACCAAAGTAGTCATACTTATTTAACACATAGTCTGGGCGGTTTGCTTCTTCCGAAGGAGCAGAAACTTCAGCCTGCAAGATAATGAGAATGTCTTTCAATTAACAGAGAAGGTTTAGCACTACGAATTCAGTTGGCCTCAGATTGTGAGTATACTTGACATAACAATACTTTGTTGGCATATATATAACAAAAATAGCAGAGGATGAAGTATGACAACGTGAATAAACCAACATAGCAGTTAAGTAGTTGGCATATATATCAAACAGACAGTTGTAGCAGGAGATAGGTACATAATAACAGACCACAGTTTTACTCTGAAGGACTGAAACTAAGAAACTCGGACTGAGTCTTTCACCCAGAACATGAATGCAAATAATCAATGTTACATAAATTGACCAACGTTATTGTCTTCGTATAATTTCCCAGCAGCTTAGAAAGAAAGAAAAATCCTAACAAAGTCTGCTATATCTTTTGAAAAAAACACAAAAGCTGTGCGTCTCGGTGCATTGATCTATAAGTAGGCCAATCAATGATCTTCTATCTGTAATTCCCAAAATAATGCGCTCTATCCATTAAAACTGAGTACTGATATAGTATTGCCTTTTTAGGTGGTAATCAGGATCTCTGAAAGTGAATGATAGCCTTATAATAAAGTAATAAACTAAAGGAAAATTATCTCCGTGGAAAAATAAAGAACTAGCATGATTTATACCTGTCCATCCAATATGATGCAAAGGCCATCTACGGGTTCACCTTCACGAGCAACGTAATCACCAGATTCTGCAAAACACCACCATAAAAAACCAAAATCATAAATCATATTGATTCTACACCTTTCTAGATAAGCGCATACACTGAAGAGTCAAGGGCTAAACAACGTGAATCAAATGGACTCTATTACCTCGGCATCGAAATTTTTCATGGGACAATATAAAATTGGAAGCTGCCGCCCCTCAATTCAAAAAAACAAATACTAGGTACTGAAGGCAGCGCCGAACTTTTGGCTGTAAGTGTGCATTTTCTGCTTATATTCAGATCTATGTTTTATTTTGCAGGTATATTTACATCTATGTTTACTACGAGAGCTGCAGTGCACACTAGTAAATCGCACATAGTCAGTGAGCTGACACAATCATGTACGCAATATGCGAATACAACGAATTATAAATCTACGGATTCAGTGACTAACATAGGGAAGCATCCTTCATCAATAAGCTAACAAACAAAGTACACCTGACAAACCGGAGAGGGATTTAGTTGTGCTTCAAAGCTGGCCGATTTTGGCAGCCATGTTGGCGTGCATTAGCTGCTTGATATTTATAACTGTGGTGACTACGGCCGCTGGAACAGTACACGCTCCCCTAGTAAATCTCACATTATCAGTGAGCTGACAAAATCATGTATGCAATCCGAGAACACGGTAGATTATTATAAATAAATATGGAAAGTCAATGACTAACATAGGGAGCATCCTACAGTGAGCTAACAGTAGGCAGTACTCTTAATCGAAGACAGAGATTTAGGATGCGCTCGCCGAACCTAGAAAACCCGGTCGATCGATCGATCTACTCACCGTAGTGCTTGACCTGGACGGCTTCGGCGATCCTGCGGATGGAGGAGCTGGGAGAGACTGCAGAGGGGCACCTGGCCCAGGAATTCCGTCACTGCACACCAAGCGCAATCAACATCCCCCAAATTAGCCAGAGTCGCTCCCAAATTCGGTAGGCTCTGCGCTGCTTTACCTTCTTCCCGATCCATTGGCGGCGGCGCGCGGCGGGGCGGGGAGCTCCGGGACGGCACACCGAGGTAGCTGCGCTTCAAAAGTCTCGAATTTAAAAGCGAAAGATATTGGCAGGACGTGCGAGTTGTGGGGAGGAAGAGACCAGGGAAATACAGATACGCACCTAAAACCGAGTTATCATTAGCATTAATCTTTACGCGTGTGACAGGTGTGAACGGGCGAAACCGCAGGAAGACGACTCATATCGTGTGGGGCCAAAGATTCTTAACCACGCGGATTTTTTTTTCCCAGATCAGTCAAGAGTCGTGTTTGCTGCCACAAAAATCATGAATCGTACTACGAGGGAGTCTACAACAGTAGATATATAGTCTACATTTCGCAAAAAAAAAAAAAATATATATATATATATAGTCTACATCAGCGCAAGTGTGTAACACGAATTGTTTGTCTGTTTAACCACATGTCCGAATTAAGTGAGATTCAAGTTTGTAACATGACAAGTTTTACTCCCTCCGTCCTAAACATTGTTGTTAGTTGTAATATGACTCTTGTAATATTCCCTCCGTTTTTATTTACTTTACTTTCTGAGTTCTGTCAAAGTCAAACTTTATCAAGGTTGACCAAGAAAATTGAAAAAATGTCAACATCCATAATATCAAACATATATATAATATGAGAATATGATGATTCAAATACTAAATTTTACATTTGTTTGAGATTTTTTCCCAAACATTTGGTCAAAAATTAATAAAGTTTGACTTTGACTAAAACTTGAACACGAAGTAAACAAAAATGGATGGAGTAACATATATATATATATGACGACACGAAAGGCATAATTATGAAGCTAGATTATTGTTGATTAACTTTTTCTAGAGAACGAGTACGCTTTATTAATCTACCAGATATAATGTCAATACAAATAGTTTTCCGGATACAAACCGGAGGCACACCATGACACACCCGAAAAATTAGAAAACTCTAAAGAACGAGCTAAAACAGTGTGCTACCAGTGTGCCACATTCTGCAAGTGACTAACATGACGAGTAGAGCAAACCCTAAAGGAAGCATCCAAGGTTTTGATGTCTTAATCACCAGACAAGTATTGATGCGTTGAACAACCGACATGCAATCCGAAGCAATAATCTAATTATTCATGCCTTCATCAGCAACAAAAGAAAATGCACATCTAATCAGAACCGCTTTAGCAATTTGAGGGTCTGTAACATCCTAACGACGATCGCCACAGGCCGAACTCCCCGACATGGTACTCACCATAATACGAGTGCCCATGCATGGAGAGGAGGCAAATAAAGTTGCATCAACGTTAATCATATGCAAACCTTCCGCTAGATGGCGATGATAGTAAATTACCGACGAACATTGCCCGTTGACATGGGACCACAAGCACCATCAAGGAACAAACCACAAACTCGCCCTTCTGAGACCGCAACGAGGGCCTTCTGAACAAGAGGTAAGGAGAAAAAACATTGGGACGAACGTCCAGGTGTAGATCAGTCCCATCTAGTGGTACCACCTCTTTATATGCTCCATGTGCTACCATTTGAAACAAACATACTTCTATATTAAAAAAATTATACGAAAAAGCGTGAGTGCTGACAAGGTATGTGTCTATAACCTCCAGAATTTTCAGATGAAAATTCAAAATGAGTATTGAAAAATTGTGACACTAGTGACACTATTCAATCTTGTTTTGTCTTTTTTTCCTCAATGCTAATTTCGAATTTAGATCTGAAAATTTTAGAGGTTGTAGACACATATGTTCTGAACACTCAATATTTTTGTTAGAATTTTTGAAACATAAAAAATGTTTTTTTCTAACGGTAGCATGGGGAGGAGCTAATGAGGTGGTAGCACTAGATATTCCCTCCGTCTCCTCTCTGCGCACATGGTGTTAAGAAATAATCACACCATGAAATCTATAAAGAAAACTTGAAATTGCCTCAAACCAACTTGACGTGGTATCGAACACGGCAATGCTACACGGGTAGCTTGAGTAGAGGAGTGGGAGCAGCGTAATGCAGCGTCGGCATCTGAAGGCAGGATTGTGCCAAAGCACTAAGACACGGTGTACCCAGGTTCGGGCCCTCGCTATGGAGGTAAAACCCCTACTCCTGCATGATCTCTCTAGTATCGGTGGGCACAGTACAGTGGTGCTCCTTGAGCTATGCGGGAAGCCATCCATGGCGCTAGTTCTACTCTCTTATGGGGGGTGGAAGAAGATGAAGTGTTGAGTACCCTCTACATGGGTATCCAGACAGCCTTATATAGGCCCGGCTGTCTGGTTTTACAGGCGGGGCCGGCTGGTCGCCTTAGCCAGTCACGTCAGTCTTTTCTGTCTAATCTGCTACAGTGGCGGTCTTGTCTCCTTAGTCCCTGCGGATCCTCGCGGCGGCCGGCTTGCTGCCCACGGCCAGCTGATCTGGACCAATAGGAGAAATCTGACTTTGGCACCCTAGCCGTCTAGAAACCGTTGGGGCGTAGGGTGCAGGTTAGATCCCCTTTTGCCCATGCTGGCCGGGGTAGACGGCCAGCCGGCCGAGATCTTGGGTCTTCACTGGTCTTGTCGAAGTGTCTTGTCAGTATGGGGGTCGCGGATAACCGGGACTAGCGGTCTGTCGCCTGTCCTTGCTTGCTTGATCATCACGGCGGGCCGGCTGCACTCAGGACAGGCGGTCCCGGCTGGTATGCGAGAGTGAGGCCGGCTGCACTCGGGGCAGACGGTCTCAGAAGAGGGGACGGACGGGCCGGCTGCACTCGGGGCAGACGGTCCCGGCTGGCCTTTCGCACCCGAACAGGCAATCATGACGTACTTGATTTTCCTTCGAAAGATCTTCTGTGGCACTTTAGCCACCCGGGGGTCATCCCCACGACACAACTCGTATGAGAGACCAAGAGAGAGGCATGAAGAAACATCACGCAGGGGAGGGGTAGAAACAACAAATCTAATCCGACAAGAAAAGCTAAAAAATATAGGGATTTTTATTGGAATAGGAAAGGAGGATCTCACCTGTTGTTCGTCAAGACTACAGATTTATTGGGATAGCGACTATGACACTCGTCTCTGCATCTTTAGCGACAAGGACAACCGACATCCTAGAAGAGCGAACGAAAACCACAGTGAGCTCGACAACATCTTCAACCACTCCATCGCATAAACCACAGTACGCAACTACTATTCGAGAATATATACAGTGCAAAGGGCGGCAGTCAAGCCCTGCCCATCCCCTCCCCGTTTGGACTACCCGGCGGAGGAGAAGGGAGGGAGAGGATGGGTCAGAAGTTAGCAGGAAGGAGGAGAGCGAGGAAGGGAAAAAACCCCGATGTAGAGGTTGTAATAATTTGGGTTTGAACGTTCTTGTTCAGGTCCGCGCGCTCTATTTTTGTCGGCAAAATAAATAAATAAAGGAATCGTGAGCAGAGTCGGTTTCCCGAGTCGGTTCATCTTGGACTGAGCAATGGACGCCGGCACACGGCAACGCGTTCCGCTTTCGATCGGTAACCGACTTGGGATCTCCTTTTTATCATCCCGGTCTTCCAACGCTTTTGATCTGGCCGCGCCAATGGCAAAGACAAGCGCCGCCTCCCCCGCCCGGGAGACCACGCGCCCGTCGAGGTCGCTCTCCAAGGCCGTCAGCCGCCGCGCCGCCGCCGTGTCCGAGAAGCTCGCGGCGCGCGGCCTCGGCGCCTTCGTCTGGCACAAGAAGCTGGACCGCGACCTCGCGCGCGGCCTCCTCCCGGGCATCGTCTCGCTCCGCTCCGAGCGCCGCCGCTGCCTCGCCCGCCGCAAGGAGGCCGCCGTCGTCAGCTCGTCGGCCGCCGCGTCCCGGAGAACCTCGCCGCCGCCCCCGATCACGCTCGCCAGGGCGGAGGAGGAGGCCAAGGAGGCCGCCTTCCTGCTGGAGCAGAGCAGGATCCGGGCCGAGACGCGGTTCGGCCACGGGCGGCCCAAGCCCATCGACGTGCTCGTGAAGTCTCTCGACGGGACGCGGCCCCGCGCGGTGGCGGCGTTCCGCGGCGCGTCCTTGGAGGACCTGAAGGAGCTCGGCAAGGAGATCGCGGAGCACGCCGGTCTCGATAGGGCGAACGGGCCCTTCTGGGAGGCCGCCAAGGTATTGTGCGACGCCGAGATCGCCAAGGCCGCCGGGACGGCCGGGCACGGCGAGAGGTTGGTGCACTCTGCGATCTTTGATGATGTGAAGGGCGTCGTCGAAGACAAGAGCATCGAGGAGCTCGACGCGATGCAGGAGACCATAGCCGCGCGGATGGCCGCTGGCGAGTCCATGGTCGTCGAGCACTGGCAGGGCGTAACAGAGCTCATCCGGGTGGAGAAGGCCAAGAAGTACCTGCAGCAGAATTACTCAGCAGGCGACGAGGAGCCGCCGTCTTCTGACGACAAGGACGAGGAACCCGAGAGCGCAGACGACGGTGACGACACGGCCGACGCCGACGAGGAGGGGTCGGAGGCGCTCTGCCCCATCGTGTTGCCGCCGCAGACGCCGCCCGGGCTGGAGACGAGGAAGCCCAAGTACATCACGCGTGTCCGGTCGGGGTTCGAGTGGAACAAGTACAACCGCGTGCACTACGACCATGACCACCCGCCGCCCAAGATCGTCAAGGGCTACAAGTTCGTGGTGTACTACCCCGACCTCGCCGGCACGAAGCCTCCGGAGTACACCGTCCACCAGGACGGGGAAAGCGACGAGACGTGCATCATCAGGTTCCACGCCGGGCCGCCGTACGATGACATCGCGTTCAGGATTGTGAACAAGGAGTGGGAGTACTCGAGGAAGGCGGGATTCAAGTGCACCTTCGAGAGGGGTATCTTGCACCTAAATTTCCACTTCAAGCGCTTCTTTTACAAGCGATAAGAGTAATTTTTTGTTTGCTGGATTTCTTGATGCGCCACGGAGAGAAATTAACGAATTCAATTTGTACTGCCGACATACAGTTAGTCTAAAATGTAGATGAACATACACGCGGTGGTTTCTATGTTAACCTGCTCTGAATTACAAGCAAACTAGTTTATTTCTGGAAAAATATATCAGCAAAATACTACCGCTGTCAGTACAAATTTTGCTTCCATGTTGCTTATTTGTTGTTCGATGAGTAATGTCTTTTTTTTAACCTGAACGGCAGACCCTCTCTGCCTTCGCATTATAGATAGGAAAATACAGAAGAACAAAGGAGGGAAAATGTCCGGTCGCTAACAACGCTGGCTGTATATAACCACTACACTACGTTTTGGAGAAAGCAGCAGGTAGCAACTGAATATCACTGTTCATAAGACCAACAACAGAGTAGACAGTGGAGCCAGATTGTTTGAAAATGCGATTATTTCTTTCCTTGAAGATTTTGCCAGGCGAAGTAGGCGGCAGCAGTTGCATCTTAGGGCTGGCAACAATTTTTTTCTACCAGTCTCGGGTGCAGGCTTGGAGGCGTTGAATTTGAACCAAGCTTCACGGGCGAAGGGACAGTGGCAGAACCGCAGAAGAAGTGTACAGCCGACTCCAAAACCTGATCAAAGAGGGTTCATTTTTCGCTGTGATCACTGCCTCGTGTGCGCGAAGTCTGTCAGCTATCATGCCCATCTTCCGGATTGCGGCAAGTTGAGAGCACGCAATTTTGGCTGTGAATTGACTGTCCTAAGCCGATTTCGCCGAGTAGCGACCTGAAGCTTGACTGATATGCTGTTATGTTCAGAAGTAAGCTAAACCCTCTGAATTTCGCTGCCAGAGCGAGATGAAAGATGTGAGCTCGTCAGCAGTAAGCCGATTTTGCCAGGTAGCGACCTGAGGCTATCCAGTTCCACAATATGGTGTCATGTTCAGAAGTAAGTTGCACCCTTTGAGGAATGTCTTTTACGATGGATCATCTCTGTTATCTAGTTAGTGCCTAGCTGTTCTCTTTTCAGTCAGCACGCATCGCTGGTGAAGATCGTTTTTCAGAACGTGGTGCCATAGGGGGTGAGTGTGGAAGTCGGGCGATCCGATGCATCTGTTTCCGTCCCTTTGTTTTCCTTGTTTCTCTTTTTTCAGTCTACCGATCAGCCTTGCTGATCACATTACTTCTATATGCAATGAAACTGTTTGTTTTCCACTTCGTCGTTCAAACTTTGGTTTGCGAAAGCATGATGTGGTGATCGTTAGAGCATAGCTCTGCGTTTTGGTCTTATCCTTGCCCAATATAATCTTGGTAAATTACATTATATTATTTCTGCAGTGTACTAAATAAGCATCATTATCTGGACATGTTAAATTTTGTTTGAGATCAACTCTTGCAGTTCAACACCCTTGCAGTTTCCAAAACAGAGCTACTACATTCATGTCATCCCCACGGTGGCCCTCGCAAACCGCCATCCTTTCGTTTTGAGAACTTCTGGACAAAGATGCCGGGGTTTTTGGAGATCGTGACTTCCGCCTGGAATCAGGGTTCCACTCACACGCAGCCGGCGCACATCCTCAACCACAAGCTAAAAACTGTTGCCAAGAAATTACGGGCTTGGAGTAAGGGACTTTTCTCCAACCACAAGCAGCAGCTGATTATGGCTATGGAGGTCATTCTTCAGCTTGACATTGCGCAAGACTCAAGGCATCTTTCTGATGCGGAATCCACCCTCAGGACCGCTCTTAAGCGCCGCGTCATGGGCCTGGCCGTCTTGGATAGGACACGCAAACGTCAGGCTTCAAGGATCAATTATCTTCGTGAGGGTGACGCCAACACCAAGTTCTTCCACCTTAGGGTAAATTCTCGGCGCCGAAAAAATATCATCCAAAGACTTAGGAGAAACGGAGGATGGGTGGTCAACCACACTGAAAAGGAGCAGCTTATTCACGACCACTTCATGTCAACTTTGGGTTCACCGCCTCCTCGACAGCTTGACTTCAATTGGGACGCTATCGACCCAAGCATTCATGACCTGGATGCGTTAGGGCTGCCTTTCACCGAGGAGGAAATCAGAGGAGCATTTTTTGACCTCCCAATTGATAAGGCCCCTGGCCCTGACGGATTCACATCCAACTTCTTCCGCTTTTGCTGGCCGATTATCAAGGATGATATCATGAATGTCATGAATGGTTTCTCTGAGCTGAGCATCAATAATTTTCATGTCCTCAACAGCGCCAACATTGCCCTTATCCCGAAGAAGGAGGGTGCGGACTGCATTAAGGATTATCGACCCATCAGCCTCATTCACATGATCCCAAAGATCATAGCCAAGGCAATGGCCACGCGGCTGAAGCCAAGGATGAGCGATATTGTCTCCTCCTGCCAGAGCACCTTCATCAAGAATAGAAGCATACATGATAACTTCATGTACGTCAGAAACGTCGCTCGGAGACTACATCAGAAGCACACGCCTGCTCTGCTCATTAAACTCGATATTGCCAAAGCTTTTGAACGGTGCGATGGGACTACCTTCTAGACCTCATGCAACGTCTTGGTTTCCCCCCACGCTGGCGCGCCTGGGCTTCGCTCATCTTCTCCACCGCCACATCGCGGGTGCTCCTCAATGGCATCCCCAGCAAGGAGATTTTTCATGGGAGGGGTTTGCGACAGGGAGATCCTCTATCTCCGTTGCTTTTCGACATCGCCATTGACACGCTTCCAAAAATTCTTGAGCTCGCCACAGAAACTGGGCTCCTTCAGCCGCTGCCGGGAAATTTCATCAAGTCCCGCATCTCTCTGTACGCTGACGACGCGGTCATTTTCCTGAAACCTGAGCTTCAGGACATCAACAACCTGTCTGCTCTCCTGCAAAGCTTTGGTGAGGTAACGGGATTGATGACAAACATAGAGAAGAGCGTTGTTGCTCCCATCAGATGCGAAGACATTGACATCTCCGCCACTCTGATCAGCTTCCCGGCTGCAATCTCCCAGTTCCCTCTCAAGTTTTTGGGATTACCCCTTTCCTTGGGGAGACTCAGACGGGTGGACCTTCAACCTTATATCGACAAGGTGGCGTCGCGATTAAACCCTGCAAAGGTCAGATTCCTCAATAGGGCCGGATGCGATACTATCGTCAAATCGGTTCTCACTGCCATGCCGATCTTCCTCCTCACGGCAATTAAGGCCGACAAGGCCACTCTCAAGGCTTTTGACAAGCTACGTCGAGGCATGCTTTGGGCGGCGACTGACAAGGTTTCCGGAGGGCAGTGTAAGGTTGCCTGGGCAAAGGTGTGTCGACCCAAAAAATTAGGCGGTCTGGGGATCCTGGAACTCGACAAATTTGCTCGTGCTTTGCGTCTGCGCTGGCTGTGGTATGAATGGAAAGCACCAGACAAGCCTTGGGTTGGGCTGGAAACCCCAAATGACGACACTGATAAAGAACTGTTCAATGCGGCCACCAGGGTCACCATCGGGGATGGCTCGACAGCAAGCTTCTGGTCCTCCTCCTGGCTCAACGGCACCTCGCCGAAGTCCATAGCCCCCAGGATTTACCAGGTCTCCAAGAAGAAGAAACGTTGTGTCAAGGATGCCTTGAACAACCATACTTGGGTTGCTGATATTGCGGTCAACGAGTTCACTCTGGAGCACATGTCGCAGTTCGTGTCCCTGTGGGAACTTTTGCAGGACATTACACTCCACCCAAATACCGCGGACTCAATAACTTGGACACTCACCTCGGACGGGATCTACTCTGCCGCCTCTGCGTATAAGGCACAATTCATCGGATCCAACCTGTGCTCTTTTGATAACCTGGTCTGGAAAACTTGGGCGCCTCCCAAGTGCAGATTCTTTGCTTGGCTTGTGGTGCAGAACAGGCTCTGGACGTCTGACCGCCTCGCCATTAGGGGATGGCCGCACACTCCCCTCTGTCAGCTCTGCAAATGTCAAGGGAGACTGCAGGACACATCCTTTTTGACTGTCGATACTCGAGGCGCATTTGGCTTGCGGCCGCCTCCTGGCTTTCATGCCCATCTCTGGTGCAGGACTTAGGCATAGGACGTGCTACTGTTCTCGACTTCTGGAAGGCGGCTATAAAATCCCCCACGGCTCACCCAAAGGGACTCAAGTCTGCTGTAATGCTGATCACCTGGGAAATCTGGAAGGAACGCAACGGTCGCGTTTTCAACAACACCTCCCTGATGCCGTCGGCCCTCATCCAGAAGATCAAGGACGAGGGCAAGAATTGGATCCTCGCCGGCGATAAACATCTAGCTGCGATTATTGAGTGAGAAGTAGTTCCCATGTGATACTGGGTGTTTTTTACTTTTGGCCTAGGCCTGTCGTGTTTGTTTCTCCTATATCAATATAAAGGCAAAGCTTTTGCACCGTTTCAAAAAAAATACATTCATGTCATCCAAGGAAGGATGCGAACACGGAGTACATGCCCTAGCGGAGCGGACAATGAGGAGATCGTGAGGATGGCTGGTCACCGGCGAAAATCCATGGCGCCGCCGCCGTGGACAGCGCCAGGGTCTCGCTTCGCTTGCCTCGCCGGGATCACCGCGGAGACGGCCGGACTTGACGGCCTCGACGGAGCACATGTCGCCGTTCAAATGGCCTTGGATGCCGTCGGGGAGGGGAGAGGGAGGAGATGCTCGAGACGCCGCCAGATCGTCGACCGCGGCGCTCGGAGGAGGAACTCGTGCAAGAGTTTTGGGAGGACGCCGGCTTTCCGTCGCCGTCGAGCAGATATTGGGAGCGGGAGTCACCGGCTAACCCAGGTGAGGTGTCTTCTGTGTGCAGGTCGCCGACGCCATCCAGGGAGACGGTGGTGGAGCCACCGGTGAGACGGCCCTACCGCCGTGGGGCGGTGTCTACCGCGGCTGGACTCCGGATTGGACATGCCCTAGCAGGAGCGGACAATGAGGAGATCGTGAGGGAGCGGACTTTGTGCCTAATCCGGAGTTCATCCCGTTTTTCTGGCAAGGCGAGGGTGATGATGCTGATGATGAGAGTGGGGGTCTAGAGGAGGGCATCGAGGGCCCAATGGATACTTCTGGGTTGAATGCGTCTCAAAATTCTAGCATGGAAGTGGATGCTAATCAATCCTCCGGAGCTACAGTCAATGGAAAGCAAGCGGCTTATTCTACTCCGACAAAGACCATGGTTTTAACTCCCTACAATCCTAACCCGCAGACTCCACGTGGAATTGAGATTGTTTCTCGGATCCGTCGGGAGTCGCCGGAGTTGCTGCGGGTTTCCATCGTTCAGCAGGGTTCACTTGGAGGTGCTGCCTCGCCTGGATGTCCGTCTGCTGTCGATGCGGGGCTGGGCGTCCTCCATGGGCCGGCAGAGGCGTCTGCTGCTGCCCGCGCGGCGGATATGCGACATGGCGCTGCTGGGCTTTCGGCCCAAGGCGAGCTGGAGGAGCACTGGGAGGCCGAGCTAAGCTGGACTGCTATGGCCCATGACGCGTCCGGTCCAGCCACTGGGGCCGCTGCTGGGCTGTCTGCTGCGCCGGCTTCCCAGGCGGAGCAGGCTGGGCTGGGCACCACGGCCCAGGTGGCCGACGCGGCTGTGATGGGCCTGGGGAGGCGTCTTCGACGCTTGTGCCTCCCCTGGGCGCTTCGGTCTTCAGCGACAGTGGGATGGGGCGGTCTCGACTCCAACTCTGACCCCCCCGTCTCGTACTTCATCGCCACCTGAGGATGGTATGGTTGGGTCGGCTGCTACGCCAACTATGCCGACCCATGCCATGTCATCTCGCACACCTCCTCCTATTGCGGCGAGTTTGGTCGAGGAGATCACTCCACTCCGTCGTAGTGGGAGGTTTGGGGTGGACGCGGATGGGGCTTCCGCGACAGATGAGGATTCCTTGAAGAGGGCCATGCGCCGCAAAGCGGCTCTCAAC
The DNA here is from genome assembly GCA_947311845.1 of Poa pratensis. NCBI lineage: Eukaryota > Viridiplantae > Streptophyta > Magnoliopsida > Poales > Poaceae > Poa > Poa pratensis. The sequence continues at coordinate 63,860,355 of CAMZMU010000107.1, forward strand.
TTGGATTCCAGCGGTACGGAATTTAAATCAAAGTCCTTTCTTTCGTTTACTCTGCTTTCAATTCAGTCTAAACTCAATAGTGTAGGTTTTAATCTTGGTAGTAGTAAGAGTATGGTAGAGATGTCAACTAATGTCTTGAGGCATATGGAAGTTGACCGTCTAACGGTTATTCCTAAAGCTTCGACGGTGTTGACAGCCACCTATTGGATGATGAAGATGCGAGTACCTCTTCGGATGGTCACCTTCTTTCTCATCTGATTGGTGAAGTGTCGGGGGAGGGTTTGGATGACGACGGCTTGAGCTCATTGTATGAGCTAAAGGCGACATGTCGGAAATCTAAATCCACCTCCAACAAGTACCGGAAACGGTCCAAGTTATCCAAATCACCCATTGTTTCCCAATGAATGGCATGTTTGCAAATAGCAGAGGTTTTGGTGACCTGGCTAAACACTTGCATTTTGCTGGTTGTATTCGGGATCATAACTTGGATTTTTTAGCTATTTCTGAGACGGGTAGACGTGAGTTCCCGCAATCTCTATTGAACCGACTTTCGAGCGGTATAGAGTTTGACTGGTACTCGCGTCCCCCTCATGGTCGCTCTGGAGGCATTTTACTAGGCGTCAGGACTGATACCATGGAAGTGTTGGATGTTACGGATGGCGATTTTCATATTAAAATGCACATCCGTAATAAATCTGATAATTTCATTTGGAGTCTTGTTGCTGTGTATGGGCCGGCTCAGGAGGTGGCTAAACCCTCTTTTCTCTGTGAGTTGGTTAACCTGGCAAAAGATAACCCTCATCCTCTTATCATTGGTGGGGATTTCAATTTGCTACGTTTCCCATTCGAGAAAAGTAAGGGGCGGTTCGACAACCGTTGGCCTCTTTTGTTCAATGCGGTCATTGACAGCTTGAACTTAAGAGAGATTACGATGGTGGGGAGACAATTTACTTGGGCTAATTCTCTCCCTGAACCCACATACGAGAAACTAGACCGTGTCTTGATGGATACTGATTGGGAATCGGGTTCCCATTGGTGTCTGTCCGGGCTCTAGAACGTATTGAGGGGTTGTCGGATCATGCTCCCATTCTTTTGACCACTGGAATGCCTAGACCGCCATGTAAACCACGGTTCAAGTTCGAGCTTGGATGGTTGCACCGCGAGGGTTTCCATGAGATGGTTAAAAGAATTTGGGAAAGACCAGTTGTGGGTGACACGCCTATCCAGCGGTGGAACAATAAGATACGTGCTTTACGCACTCACCTTGTTGGTTGGGCTCGCCATACGACTGGGCTACTTAAAAAAGAAAAGATACGTCTTTCCTCGATAATTGATGCTCTAGAAGCATTAGCAGAAGTTCGGCTTCTATCCGAGCAAGAGATTGAGCTAAAGAGCCAATCAAATGCACAGATAGCGAAACTACTGCGCGAGGAGGAGTTAAAATGGTATCAACGTTCTAAAGCACAATTCATCCTAGAAGGGGACTCGAATACTCGTTATTTCCATAGCATTGCCAATGGCAGGCACAGGAAAAAGCGTATTCATCTCTAGTACAGGATGAAGGAACGATTGAGGGCCATGAACAACTAAAGGCGTATATTACAAATTACTATAAGGGCCTGTTCGGTGACCCAGAGGAAGGCAACTTCACTTTGGATGAGTCCAGAACAGAGGATATTCCCCAGGTTTCAGCTGAGGAAAATAGCCTACTCACTAAACTCTACTCAGAGGAAGAAGTGAGAAAGGCGGTTTTCCAAATGAAACATAATACTGCTCCTGGACCTGATGGCTTCCCGGCTGAGTTCTACCAGAACTTTTGGGATGTTATCAAGTCTGATTTGTCTGCACCGTGGACAATTAGATTTGTTTCGTCTCAATTTTGGTGAGATTATTTTATTACCTAAAGTTAACGAGGCGGAAAGGATCCAACAATTTAGACCTATATGCCTCCTTAACGTTAGTTTTAAAATTTTCACCAAAGCAGCGACGATTCGACTGAACAGTGTGGCAGATCATGTGGTTCGTCCGTCTCAGACGGCTTTTATGCAAGGCCGCAACATCCTAGATGGGGTCGCGGTCCTGCATGAAACAGTGCACGAACTACATAGGAAAAAGTTGAATGGGGTAATACTTAAAATTGATTTTGAGAAAGCTTATGACAAAGTTAAGTGGTCTTTCCTTCAACAGACCCTCAGAATGAAAGGTTTTTCTACTGAGTGGTGCGCGTTGATTAATAGCTTTGTTTCGGGAGGAAGTGTAGCCATCAAAGTCAATGACGACACTGGCAAATACTTTCAAACGAAAAAAGGCCTCAGACAGGGTGACCCACTATCGCCAATACTATTTAATATAGTGGCTGATATGTTGGCTATTCTGATCGAACGCGCTAAAGTTGAGGGCCATATTGAAGGGGTGATTCCACATCTTGTTGATGGTGGCCTATCGATCCTACAATACGCTGACGATACAATTCTTTTCATGGAACATGACATCGAAAAAGCTCGTAATCTAAAGTTGATTTTGTCAGCTTTTGAGCAACTTTCGGGTCTGAAGATAAACTTCCATAAAAGTGAATTGTTTTGTTTTGGCGAGGCTCAAGAAAACGCCGCCTTGTATGCTGAGCTTTTTGGCTGTGAGCAAGGACAATTTCCTATCAACTATTTGGGTATTCCGATTCATTATCGGAGACTTACAAATGCTGAGTGGAAAAAGGTGGAGGAAAGACTTCAATTACGTTTAAATAGCTGGAAAGGCAAACTCTTATCCCTGGGTGGAAGACTGGTTCTCATAAACTCAGTACTAACGAATATGGTACTGTACATGATATCATTCTTCCAGTTGCCTAAAGGAGTCTTAAAAAGATTGGATTACTTCCGATCTAGATTCTTTTGGCAGGGGATTGTGAGAAGAAAAAATATCGACTGACTAAGTGGAGTGTGGTTTGCTGCCCTAAAAACCAAGGAGGGCTCGGAGTTCATGACCTTGAGGTCAAGAACAGAGCCTTGCTAGGTAAGTGGCTATTTAAACTTCTGTCGGAAGATGGAGTTTGGCAAACCCTCCTTAGGAGAAAGTATGTGGGAGATCAAGCTGTTTCTCAGGTTCTTTGGAAACCTGGCGATTCACACTTCTGGGCAGGACTTATGTCCACAAAGAAGTTCTTTTTCCCACATGGATCTTTCACAATTAGGGATGGATCGGAAATTCGCTTCTGGGAGGATAAATGGCTAGGCCAATCTACCCTCAAAGAACAATATCCGGCTCTGTATTCTATTGTACGAAACAAAAGCGACACGCTCGCGAAGGTGTTAGGTTCTTACCCACCAGATGTTTCGTTCAGAAGAAGTTTACTTGGATCAAGACAAGCATCCTGGAATGATCTGCTCATTCGATTGGTTTCAGTCCAACTATCGGAAGGTCCAGATAAATTTCAATGGAATCTTACGACGAATGGTAAATTCTCGGTTGATTCCATGTATAGAGCACTAATTCTACCTGAAGTTCCAGTCGATAGTAGAAATAATAATAAAATTTGGAAGATGAAGATACCACTAAAAACTAAAGTGTTTGCGTGGTATCTTCGTCGAGGAGTAATTCTTACAAAAGACAACCTTGCCAAGCGCAATTGGCACGGAAGTAAAAAGTGTGTCTTCTGTCATCATGACGAGACTATTACTCACTTATTCTTCCAATGCGAGTTCGCAGGTCTATATGGTCAGCCATCCAGATAGGTTCTACCTTACATCCCCCAATATCGGTTGCAAATATATTTGGCAGATGGTTAAATGGGGTGGATCCTAGGTTTAAACTCTTCAGTAGGGTGGGAGCGATTGCTGTTATTTGGTCGCTATGGCTATGTCGAAATGACAAGGTTTTTAATGATAAAAATGCTTCTGTTATGCAGGTTATTTATCGGTGTACAGCTACGCTACGAGCATGGGCGGCCTTGCAGCGTGTGGAGCACCAGGATTTCTTTATGGAGGTGGCGTCAAGACTGAAGGCTGCGGTCAGGGAGTTATACTCCGACATGGATGGCAAAATAGACTCCGGATTGAGCTACCATCATCTTAGCCGGATCTACAATTTCTCATTTTGATATGTAATTCGTCTTTTATTTTTCACGTCGAATTGAGTACTGGTGGATTTGTGGCTGTGTGCATCTTAGCTATGCAGAGGCCGGGTGTAATAATTAAAACTCTTAAGTAATAAAATCCCTTTATCTAAAAAAAAATGTCATCCAAGGAAGATTACAATGCAGCATGTGATTGTTGCGAACAACTATGGATGCAAATGCTTGACGCTCGAGGTATCCCGTACCATTCTGAGCTTTCTTATGACGAGTTGACAGTGCGGGTTCTGCTCATGGGTCTCCATATCTCTTACACTATTCTCCACTGAATGTGGACACCCAAATTAACTGCAGTCTGCAGAGGAACAGCACGAGAGTGAGACTAGTCACAATGGAGAGTAACTTAGACTAGTAACATGCATACGTTACCACTTTAAGTTACTAGCTCCATAGTGGAGAGTAACATGTGTGTAGTGTCATATTTAATAGGTTATACACTCATCTTGCCTTGAAATGTGTGATGTTATGGTAACATAGCTAGTTACCACAACCATCTCTCTCCTCATTAATTACCCGCCATATCAGATTTTTTGACTATGTGGCACTGATGTTACTACTATGTTACTCCTCATTGTGACTAGTCTGAGGGCGAGGAGAACTTCAGTCCGTTGACCATGTGGCAAAAACGGTTGCCTGATTAAACCAAGCAAATGCAGATGAGAATCTCTGTGCAGCTTTGACGAATTCTTTTTTTTTTTTGAGAACTGCATATGTATTATACTAAGAAAGAGTACAAAGACTCACGCAATACAGAACAACATACACAGGAAGCAAAACTACGAAGAACAACGCCGCCGCCGTCGCCGGAGACGATGAAGCCGAACCGCCTTCTAACCTTCACCCGAGAGCACCTCCGCACAAGGAAAGGGCCGCAGAAGCCGTCCGCCACCCGGTGACGAAACCTCGCACGATGAACACGCTCGGCCAGCGTCCTCCACAACCTCCAGCTCCACCTTCCGTCAGCCACCGATCTCGACGAAGCCAGCCGGATCTCCTCGCGAACGCCGCTTCTACCTCCTACACACCACCACCCCAGCTCCACACCGCCGCTGGAGGACGCGCCGGCGTGACGACGACGAAGCCGGGGGACCGGAGTCCCAGAGCAGCAGGTCAACGGCGCCGTCCCGTCGACCCGAAGCAGGGGCCTGGCCCGCCCGAGGAATCCGAAGATCCGCGGACGCCAGGACGACGGCGAGCGCCCCGCTGCACACGCAGCAGAGAGGGGAAGCGCCGCCCCCAAAAACACCACCGACCGTGTGCAGCAGAGAGGGGAAGCGCCGCCCCCAAAAACACCGCCGACCGCGCCACCACCTCCACAGCGCCGCCGGCAGCAACACCCCCTAACTCAAACCTATGTACATGGCGAGATCCGGAGATTCCCAGCCTCCCGCTGCCGGAGCAGCCGCCGGAGCCGGAGGAATCCCACGGATCGCCGCCGCGCGAGGTGGAGTTGACGGTGAGCTCTCAAAAATCGCCCCTGAGCACTGTAGCTAGGGGATAAGGTTGGTCGCGGTGGTTTCGTCACAGCGCGTAGCTTTGACGAATTCTGTTCACTTAAAACACAAAAAGTTATAAACTCAAGAACAATAATAACAAAATCCATGCTAGAAATCACCGCAAAGCTCACAAACAACAACTAACATGGATTAAAACATATGGAGTTCTGAAAAAGTAGTAAGATATTGAAACGTGGTCTGCACTGCAGTGGTGTGTGTCCCCGAGGAGACAGGGGAACACGTACGCGAGTATATAGAGACACTGGACGTGGATCGTCTTCAGTATATCGGATTGCCTCTCCTAACCTTCTTGCTTCTTGTTCTGTTCAGATTTACAGTGATATCTAACATCTTAAATGCCTGCTTATGACTGAACACGGTACAATTGTCAGTACCATTTGAGCACTGAAAATGTCTGAAATAGTTGTCCATTATGTCAAACTATATAATCAAGCTGTAGTTTTGTGTACTCTGCCGTTAGAAGTATTTGATGCCTGCTGCCAATTGCTTGCTGTTCAACAATACCCATTGTTTTTCAAAGATCAGTACATCTTCACGTCGCTGAAGAAAGACTACCATGGAGACATAAGCTTGCTGCAAGGAAAACAACTATGGATGCACATGCTTGATGATTGAGGTAGACGCATCATTTCGAGCCTTCTCATAGATGATTAAACAGTGATTCTGCTCACGGATCAGCATAGCTCTTACACTAGCTTGAACTGAATGTTGGCACCTAAATCAACTGGAGATGAACATCATGAGAGTTAGGGTGAGGAGCAGTTCAGTCCAGTGAAAACGTCAGGCAAACTGTAGTCTTATCGAACCAATGAGAATGCAGATTAGCAAATGAGTGATGAATGAATTGCCGTGCATGTTTGAATTCTGTTTTCTTAAAACACAAGATAATTATAGGCATAAGTACAGCCTATGGATCGTCACGTTCTGGAAACCTGAAAAAAAAAGAGCTTTGATCTGATTTTCTGGGGCTAAAAAAATGAGCTTTGGTCTGATTTAGAATGGTTAAATGGGCCAAATAACTGTAAATATTAGGCTGAATCTTAATGGGCTAGGTTGGCGCGGCCTAGGTTAGCTCATTCTCACGAAACTTTTGGTTGATCTCAACTCCAACTAGAGCACCCAAGAAAGTCGACCGAGATTTCATGAAGTTGCAATTGATTCAGAAGAAAGTAAGTTCAGTTTTAGTGAAAAATACAGCAATAAATTAAAGTTTTACTTTTCATAATCAACCGAGGCTCAAGAAAATATTTGGTCGACTTAGAATTAGCAAAACGGTTAAACAAATAGTAAAACATGGAACCTAAAGTAAGCGTTGATCAACTATTTCAAATAGTTAGCTAAAGCATATGCACATGATTCATAGTACAGACCAGATTCAGTAACCCTGCCAAGGCACATCCGGAAAGATGACCTTTCGGAGCAAGGAAATTCAAGGGAAATGCAGGCAGCTCTCGCTCCTTCTTCTTATGGAATCTGCAGCGAGCATGTGGAGCCGTGCTGGCCTAGCGCCTCAACAAACGCTGATCATTCAGCCTTTTTGTCTAGGGGGGAACGCTGATCGATCAATCAACGGTCGCGCCTCCGAATCGATGAACATAGTACTACACCGGATCCGCTGTCGCACGTCCGACAGATCGCCACCGGCGGGCACACGAGTTGAAAGTTGAAACTTCGCCTGCGAAGCTTCCGCGGTCCACAGCGTGACGCGGACCGGTGGCCGGCTTGGAACTTCCCATCCGGTAGCGATGGCTGTCGCAGGATCGTTCCCGCCATTACTCCAGATCCTGGGATCTGCCATGCTGAGACAGCGAGATCACAGTCTTTGCCAAAAGGCGTCGCCAACCTATCCCATCTAGTACCAACTTGCAATGTATCGTCGATCGATCGACCTCCCGCAGGCTACAGTCCTACTCTTTGACTCTTATGGACGCGGAAGCGGACAAGAACACAGGAGGACTCGTCACTGGCTACGTAGGTGCTCCCGGGGTCTCTCACAGAGCGGGGCGGAAGCCAATTTGCCTTTCGGCCGACAGCGCCGCGGGCTTGCTTTGGGGTCGGAGATCGTTGCTGTCCAAGGACGTACGTACACGCTCTCCCGTCCAGTGAACCCTCGGCCGTCCGCCCTCCGCCGAGGCCATGTTACCCTCGTACTCAGCCTAGCTTAGGCAGGGCTTAGCTGTCATGCTTGCAAGCTACTGACGCCAATCCGCCGTCCACGGCGATCAAACTATGCAACTATATATGCCTATTTTTCGTTGACTGCAGAAGAGCCGCTAAGGTAACCTCTTTTCGCTTTGGGCGAGGTTACCATGCATAACATAAAAGCAGGAGTATAAACTATTTTAGTTCAGTACGATCATCAGTACCATAATCCACATAGCATCAAAAACAGACAAGTTATTAAACAGAGTGTAAACATAGTCTCATAATCCATATAGCATAGAAACAGACAAGTTTTTTAACAAGTACCATAAACATAGTCATATAAGCAGACAAGTGCAAATCATCATTCACTATCTTATTTCATCTCCTTCATTCAGTTCTTTGGGTGGTCATGACACTTCTACACCGGCTCACAGCCAAAGTTGTTGAAAATGATCACTCGGTACTCCGTTGCAGAGATCTTCTTAAACATGAGAATGTATCCAATATTCACATTATGAGCAATGGCAAATGCTAGCCACACCTGATCGAGGCATGCTTTTCCATTGAGATCAGCCAGGTTGATTGTCTAGATGCAACTTGTGTTCGTTGATCGACCCAAGCACCTCCCCGAGTATGGACCGAAAGCGTCTGGAACTGGAATGACCCCTAAGCCAGGTACGACCACCACCTTGCATAAGTGGTTAGGGGACACTTATTTCTTGATCCAACCAGCATTGGCCTTCTTTTCGTCTAGCTCTGTCCAGCAACCTCCACAGGGGTTTGAAGCTGCGTACCTACAACAAATCAGACCATAAACATATGTTTAGCAATGCCTCACACATAAAAATGACGTCAAACTACCAACAACTGGTAATGCCTCATACTAACAAGCACACACATGTTAATCAAAAAAACTGATTCCACACTATCAAGAGTTATGCAAAATAAATGTGCTTGTACATTGCACAAGACAATATGAAATGGCTCCTTGCAATGATGTGGTGCCCCATTTTAATCATCGACTTAAAGGGGTCATCCACATTCATAAAAACAGACGAATTCACAACTTTGTACTCATTGGCCTCAGTGAACATAGACACACTAGAAGCAGACCCAACTTTGCTCCACCAGACTGGAGAACAAAATCAAATAGAAGACACATCTAGTTGTGGCTGGTTCTTATTTTATTTTGCCGTTTGCTGGAGACACATCAGCCCCATGTCGCAGGTGTCAAGAAAATCATCTTTGACCAAATCAGATGCTCATACATGAAAATTTGGGCCTCAAAGTTACATTGCACACACAGAATAATGCCCCGAATCAGACAACACTTAAAAGATGACCACTTAGTATCAACTATTATGCACAAATAATTGCATGTGTGCACAACAATAGTTACTAATTAAAGGACACCCCTTAAATGAAAAGATGCTCATACACCAAAGCTCAAACAGATTGTCCACAAGACTAGGTAGTAATACAAGCATTGTCCTTGTCTAAATTACCTGGTACTGTAGATAATCCCCTTACATTCAACATGACACAGTTAAATCATTAGCATATAACAAGGAACACATACAAAAAAGCCTAGGTTTAATTATTGGCCTCAGCAAATCTAAGCATAACAAAATAGTAGACTTGGAGCAAGTATACCAATATGTTGATCGCGGATGACAGTGTCAATTTGGCTCCCGGAGCCCAAGTTCATTGCAGCCTTTATTTTAAAATTTCAATAATCGTACTTTGGAATCTCAACAAATTCTGAGAAAAGGCACACGAGTAAATCTACATATCTGGTGTGTACTGCACAAGTTTTGTCAAAATGTATCATCATCCGTGATCTACACAAAAATGATAAAAATGGGGATAAAAAATGTGTCTTTACTTACTTAGGGCTATAAATTTCTTATTTCTATGTATTCCAAAATACACCGTATTTTGCAGCAAAACATTGTAGATATGTAGATCATATTAGCACACATCCATAGTACAAAACATCATGTTTTTTATGGAAACCTCTAAATAATATTTATACTTGTCCCAAAATACTGAGCTGCATGGAGCCCAGGATCCAAATTGTCGCACTCGATCGCTGCTCCGCTTCTATCATACACATGATAAAAAATAGCATGCTAGAAAAATAGCGACAACCTCCTCCGGGATTATACACGCTATGCTATAGCATGCTAACAACGTGCTATATTTCAATTACTGTTTTGGAAGAAATATCAGATGTAGCTAAAAAATAAAGAATTTCATCAAGAATAAAGGGTAGAATTCAAAACTCTCAGAACAATATATGCATAACCATGTACAAAAAAATAGTTCTTCTCTTGTCTAGAAGCATAACATCAACATCCCACGAGTCAACAATGTATAATAAATTACTTATTCAAGATCATCGACATTAGCGATGCCATTTTCCGATTCAGAAGAGAAACCCGCATATTGCGGTTCATCACCACGACAAACAGGAAGTAAGGTGAAAATCTCTGGGTCTGTATGCCGATAGGTTTGGAAAATAACACGCTAATACTATTGACGTTTTAGGGCGATACAGTGCCTAAAACCTGAAGGCGGGGTAGAGATCATTATATATGCAGTTGAGAAGGCCATGTAAAATCACTAGACGATAGACACGTAAATGACGATGGTAAATGCGATCACTAAAATTGAAGTTTTCTTGCTGTTTTCTTGCGTCGTGACTCGTGACAGTGCGTGTGTAGCTTGTCGTCTTCCCCGGCAGTGATCAGCTGGGACACGCACGCGTTTGCTACAACCAGCTGTTCGGTTCAAATTTACATCAAACAAGGAAGAAGGCAGAAGAAAAACAATTATGGTAACAAGAAGTCTAACTGTCCAATAACATCGCCGTAGGAACGACATGAGTCCTAATAGATAAAAGGACAAAGAGCTAGCACCCAAACTATAACTCCATTTCCTTAATGACTCGTCTAGTTCCATAAGCGTGACGGCATAAAAGTCATTTATGTTGAAAGCAAAGTAGTAAGACGATCGTGAGGTGGAAAGGCTCACATCGCTACAAGGCTGTGTTGAACCGTTTCTGATTGGCTGCTCCCACCACATTCATTTTCTGATGACTCACCGTATGTCCGTAGCGTATTTGTTGTCGATGCATATTACTGCTTAGCTTACAAATCAGTCGTTCTCAACTTTGATTTTGGCGTGGTCAGTGATGGCGACATTGCTACTTCTACGATTTGACTATTTGTGCACGTTTGGTTGTGTACCTCTCACAGGCTCAAGCGAGTGAGCGTAATTTAAATAAAGGCGGAAATTAATGCATAATAGAACCTGGGTTACATTGTGGCTATTTTAAATAAACTGACGAAATATTTAAAATCTCAAAATTCTCTGAAGTTTCTTGTATATACGTATATATAGATGTGTCTACGTACGTTGCAAATGTCATTGATACACATTTCATTTGCAGGCCACAAAAAAGGAAAATATGTAGGTAAAACAGATATGCTATTTGCTATTATGGATCAATAAATTTCTCTTCCTGTTGTGTAGATTGAGAATTAAAGGAGTATTTAGTAAAGTTTACATATGTATAGAAGACATCAACATGTATGTGTGGAGAAAATGTCAAAAAATTGAAAATCTAAATATGAGTTTTGTTGTAATTATGAATGTACGGGTTAGACGGAGGTAGCTATGTAATCGTGGTCATGATTTATTCATTAAAAATGGCCACATTTATCTCCTGCATATTGTGTTTCATAGATGAGCTAACCCATTTCATTTGAAAATATGTGTTTAAGAGAATTCCTAGAATAATCATCATGTGAGTGTACACTAGAAACAATTAATGCTTCAATAGCCCACTGGTTCCGTTGGCTGCAGATTTTTGGTCATCTTTGTTGCCAAAAAAGAGAGAATTGGTCAGCTTCGTTTCACATATATTATTTGATTACACAATGTTTTGGCTGTTTGTAGGAACTGTTTCATTAAAAAAGGAGTGTTTACAATTTTTTTAATACATAAAAATTACAGTTTTTACAGGATGTTCGGTAAGCTTTTGCGGAAAAGTGTTCCAGAAGTTCAAAGATAGTGGTGTTTCGTTGTTTGTCGCAACTTTCAAGTATTTATAGGCTGGACAGTTTATATAGTTCATGGCTTGGCATGTTAAGAGTTTTATGTTTCATTTCATTATATTATGATTATAAACCTTTGTTTTGTCCATCTATCTTGATGCATAGGACTAAACTCAACCCCTTTGAATACTTAACAAGGGACATTGACCTAGACAGTTATGGCGTTTAGTGGACTGTGTGGCCCCAGGAAATTACGCAAATTTTCTTTCATATAATTGTTCTAGAAAAACTAAAACGGGTACATTTCAAGATTGACGGGACTTACTTAGCAATAAAACTTCTAGAATTATGAAGGTGGTGTGGTGGGCCTTCCATGATGAGAAGCAAGAATGTGACGGGATGTAACTGAATACAAGTACAAAAAGTCACACTCACTCTAGCTAAAAAATAAGTCCCTCACGCTAGCTCAAAAAATAAGCCATTTTTCTTGTTCGTTGGCCTTCTAAATTAGTTATGGGATAATTAGTCTAGAAGCCATAAGTAATAAGGTAAACTGCTTATGAAAGAAACTTGGCAAGGGTTTGCTTATTTTTGTAAGCCGCCAGAATAACTGAACGTAGGAGTAGAACGTTGTACTACTCTCCCAGCTCCAGGTAACTCTTTATAAAAAAAAAAAAAAAAAATTTTTAAATGTAAAATTCTGAAAAATATACGGGTATATATAGATTTATAGTATGTATGACCAAATTTTCATTGAAATATCTTTTCATTTTAATCTACACAGAAAAGGACAAATATAGGGACCAAATCATTTCCCCCCTTTTAGAGCCACAATTTTGTGTAGCCCAATATACACCATAGTAGTTAATAAAACTTTCCAAACATGTAGAACATATTTGTATGTACCAAGAGAAAAATTCAGAATTTTTTGAAACTGCTCAATATAATTTTCGAATTTGTTAAAATCCCCAGCTCAGTGGAGCTCGAAAGCCAAAACGCTACACTCCTCCTTTAGAGCTACCTAGGGTCCTTGCCTTCTTGATGACACTTGATTGAAAGTAACCATTGCCTTTGGCCCACTTATGTCTTGTCAACCTCGGTTATTTTGTTGATATATTGTTCCGACACTCATAAAATACCACTATCTCTCACTTCGTCATTGTTCCGACGCTTCTTGGTGGGTGGGTGGGGGGGGGGGGGGGGGGGTATTGGATACCAAGCATACATGGATTAGCAATGCACTAGATGATTCATTAGCAAGTGATACATGCATAGATCAATGTAAAGGACGGGGTTGGAAGGAAATAAATGTAAGGGTTTTCAACAACAAATTCACAGCTCCTTTGGCCCTTTTCTAGAAGATCAAAGAAGAGAGTAAGGAATGGATCTTGGCAGGCGCTAGGCACTGGCAGAAGCTATCACTTAGAAAGTTTTTTGTGGACTGAATGGCCTTTTTTTCTTTTGGTTTCGGCCACTCCATGTTTTCTCCTACTATATCAATATAAAAGGCAAAACTTTGGACTCGCTTCAAATCAAAACGTAAAGGACGGGGCTAATCCTTCATTCCGGAAAAATTAGGTTATTTGATTGTAATGATAATTTATGGATTTTTTTGTACCACATCGACACAACATACAACTACCTTGTCTCAAACAGACTCATGGCTCAAGAAACAAAATTGACAATTCCAACTCTGAATAGTAGTTGTATGATACTATTCAGTATTCACTCTAGAACTGAATTTGGTCTTGTTCATAGTCTAATTTGTCCTTTTTGTTTCTTAACCTGTTAGAAAATTTTGAATGTGAAATATTCAGACACGTTAGATATGCATTGTGTTTATGCTCTATTTTTTTCAAAATTATTTGATGACATTTGGAGGCGTTTTTGATGACCCAGTAAACTAGAACACCTGTAAGGTGCTACTGCACCCTACATGTCCCCTTCGACCTCACCCTCAAATATACACTGGTGAGGACATCCCACATGTTACTTATGTTGGATAGTTAGGCAATAATTTCATGATTAATTCCAGAATATTAAACATGACAACAACAGCTACTAACATGTGAAATACGAACATACTAGACGTACTACTCAACATGAACAACAGCAATACATACGCCAACATATCCATAGTAAAAACGCATTTCGGAATACGTGGCACGTACCGAACGTTTGTAGAGGAAGCAGCAGTCGATGAAAGCAGGTTCACCGTGGCGAGAGTAGCGGTGATGTTGTTGATGATGACGTTGGTGAAGACGGGTCGAAAAAGATGACGTCTGCGGAGACGATCTGCAGCTCCATCTGGTAGACGACCCGTGGTGAAAGCGGCGAGCAGTCGCGCGAAGCGCTTCCCAAAAACCTAATTCGCCCTCTCCCGTACAGAATCACAAAGGCGACTAGTTCCGGAGACCTGCTCTCCCGTTCGCCGGTGCACGCCGGCGCTCGGGATGGAGTAGACTACGGTGGCGGTGCAAGGCACGAGATGTGGCAAAACCTAGATTGGTTCTGTGTGTGACGGCGCATGCAGTGCACGACAATATATAGTACGGCTCGGGAAACCCTAAGCGGCGTGTTGTGACGAGACGAGGGAGCGGCGGCGGAGGAAGAGGAATGCGCGAGAGAGAGCCTTCTGTTCTCACAAGCACACCAAGTAGCACAACACTCCACCTTATAAGGTGGTGCAACTCTGATCCAACTAGCAATATGGGACTAAACTTTAACACCTCCACAAACTGTCATGCACATGGGCCAATTTGAGATTTCCAGTATTTTCTTATTTGGGTTGTCCACAAAATGAGCCCAAATTCTAACAACTTACTCCACTATTACTAGGTATATATAGACAAATCAAGCAAGCATGCATATTACAAAACCTAGAAAATGATAAATATATGTTGGTGTAAGGTGTTTGAACATACAGTACTTTGCTGTTGTATGGATGGTGAAATATTCGGGCACGGGAGGTATGGATGGTGTTTATGCTCTAATTTTCACTTATAAGGTGCTACTGCACCCTACATGTCCCCGTCAATCTTACCGTCAGATATGACACTGGTGAGGACATCGTACATGTTACTCCATTTTTACTAAGCATATATAGAGAAATCAAGCAAAGCATGCAACTACAAAACCTAGAAAATGACAGCCTTAAATATATGTTGGTGTAACAGTGTTTGAACATACAGTGCTTTGCTGTTGTGTACTTGCACGTAGCGGTCATCATTGCTCGTCTGCTGCAACATCTATATATCATGCCTTGGATTCTTGGTACACTTGCATATATAGTAGCTGCATCTTCCTCTGCGACGTCAGGTTGCTTCTGGCGTAGTATGTGGAGACGTACGGTTGTTGGGACCTAGCTTCTTAGCTGCTTGGTAATATCCAAAGATCAAGTAAAGCTCAACTCTTTTTTTAGTTGGAACTATTTCTTCCATTCTTGGCTTGCTTGATTCGTTTCAGTTTCTGTACTCTCTTTGCTCCTACTTTCTACCTTAATTGCTCTCTGTACTTCGTTGAGAAATCTCTACAGAAGTTTCTTAGCACAGGTGCAACAGAGCAAAGAGGTTACATTATGAACTGAATTCTAACTATACAAAACAACCATATATTTATTGTTTTGCTCCTTTGTTTGCTACAGAAAGTAGATGATGCTAACCAAACAACACAACCATACCTTTCTTGATTTTATTTTATTTTGCTGCTTTGTTTGCTCTAGCCTCGCCTTCTGAATTCTGCATGGATATGCAGGAAGGAAATAGTGTGCCAATGGCACTATCCGCTCCTCCAAGTCAGGAAGAACCCACCCAGCTGCCGTCGCCGGGGAAGCAATTCAGCAGCCAGCTCGCCGCTGCTGTGAGGAGCATCAACTGGAGTTATGGCATATTCTGGTCCATCTCACCCAGCCGCCCAGGGTAATAATATACGGGCCACTACTCAGATTCATTTTCATGATCACTCAAGCTACTGACGAACACCGGCTGACCACGCACGTAACTTGCGTCTCCCGTCTCCGTTTGCTTTGCAGATTTCTGACCTGGAAGGACGGGTTCTACAACGGCGAGGTAAAGACGAGGAAGATCACCAACTCGACGGACCTTAACGCCGACCAGCTCGTCCTTCAGAGGAGCGAGCAGCTGAGGGAGCTCTACGAGTCGCTACTCTCCGGCGAGTGCGA
This sequence comes from Poa pratensis, assembly GCA_947311845.1. Lineage (NCBI taxonomy): Eukaryota > Viridiplantae > Streptophyta > Magnoliopsida > Poales > Poaceae > Poa > Poa pratensis. Next base: position 63,876,384 of record CAMZMU010000107.1, read on the forward strand.
CCACCGGGCGAGAAGGCCCGCCGCGTCGCTGTCGCCGGAGGATCTCGGTGACGCCGAGTGGTACTACACTGTCTGCATGACCTACGCCTTCCGGCCTGGCCAAGGGTACGTACGTGGTTCGCCCACAGTAGCTTAGCTAGTATATCATGATAAGATCTACTGTACTGATCGCCGGAGACTGAAGTGTGTGTTGTTCTGCTGTACACGTACGTACGATCAGCTTGCCTGGCAAAAGCTTTGCGAGCAATGAACATATTTGGCTGTGCAACGCTCAGTTCGCGGACACCAAAACTTTCCAACGCGCGCTCTTAGCAAAGGTACGTTTTGCGTATGTACGTCTTCAAGTTTATTTCTTTAATTTTGCGCAAAAGAATGTATCTCTCTTTAATATCTGTACCCGAACTATATTTATGTATTTTAACTGATATATATCATGATTGCCATTTTGCATGGCCATGCTATCTGCCGGTTAATTCAGACAGCGTCTATTCAGGTCAGTACACGCCATGCTTTGATCACATCATGATTAGCACCGCATGTGACGTGTTTACCGTTCAGATATCTGACCCAACTGCACGTTTGTCTTGGGTTACTTATTTCAGACAGTTGCTTGCATCCCCTTCATGGGCGGTGTGCTTGAGCTGGGGACGGCTGATCAGGTTAGTTCATGGGAGTGTGCATATGACTTTCACCCTTTTTTCACTATATAACTCTTCCATCCATTACTAGTTGCACCTCCCAAGTTAAACCATCTTACGGTAGCTATGTGGCGACATGGTGTTTTGTAAATTGTAACCTCAGACTATCACTAGTAGAAAAAAGCCTATCAATGCCATGACAATTTTGTCCTTAGTGGCGCGTTTTTGACACATCACTTGTTATGTGCCACTGCTAATCGCTACTGGTGGTGCGCGGCTCACACGTCACCATTAATTTAGACCTCAGTGGTGTGCATGCGCCACACGCCATTGGTAAGTGTTTGCAGTGGCGCGCATGAGCGTATCACTAGTAGGAAAACCCCTACCGCTGGCGGATGGAAAAGGGCTACCGCTGGCGGGCACGCGCCCGCCAGCGATGACTACGCCAGTGGTAACATATACCGCTGGCGGGCGGGCTGTCCGCCAGCGGTAAGGGTGGTTACCGCTGCCGGGCAACACGAGCGCACGCCAGCGGTAGATGCGATACCGCTGGCGGGCACGGCGTCCGCCAGCGGTAAGTTATTAGGAATTAAAAAAACAAAAAACAAATTAGTAATACATTTATTTATTACGAATAGGACCCTAGATCTATTAGCAATTACAAACATCCTAGAAAGCAAACAAATTACAATCCGGTCCCTGCGCCCCTCTGCCGTGCTGCCCATCTCGATCTCCCCAATCCCGCCGCCGTCGCCCAGCTCGCCGGCGACCGGGCTCCGCCTCGACCCAGCGCCGTCTCGCCGGAGCTGGATGGGCGGAGGAGCTCCAGGAGTTGACTGTCCGGTGAAGTTCAACGAGGGCGGCGGCCGGCGGCGCCAGCGCGGTCTCGGTCACGATGAGCTTCTGCTCGACCTCCTTGGCGATGGAGATAGTCGATGGCGTCGAGGTTGGAGGTGACGGAGGCGGTGGCCGAGGAAGGAGCAGGTCGGCGAGGGCGCGAGGGCGGTGGCCGGGGAAGGAGAAGGCCGGCAAGGGCGCGAGGACGGTGGCGAGGGCGCAAGGACGGTGGCCGGAAAAGTAGAGGCGCACGCTGGCGGCGCCTCGACCCAGCGCCTCCGGCGGACAGCGGCGGCATGGAGAGCGGCCTGCCCCTGCCCTCGCTTCGCCTCCGCTGTGGACAGCAAGCAGCAGGACGCTAAAGGGCGGCGACCGGCGGGCCCTCCGCTTCGCCTCGAGGCGGTCGAGCAAGCGCTCAAAGGGCACCTCCATCTCGATGGCGACGGCGTAGACGAGGCCCACGAGGTCAGCGGTGCGGCCGTGCTCGGAGGGGGTGGCGTTGGGATGGCGCGCAGGTGGAAGACGGCCGGTCTCGATCTGCGCCGGAAGCCGGCCAGGTCGGCGAGCACGGCCGGCAGGCGAGCGGCGCGGTCGAGCAGGGAGGCGCCGCGGCCATCGCCAGTTCGTGCATCCGAACCGTGCGTGTGTGTGAGAGAGAGAGAGAGGAATCGTGCCTCAACTAGCTCCTATGTGTTGCGTGTGTGTGGCGCAGAGAGAGCCTGCAGGTCACATGCTGCGCGTGTGGATGCGTGTTCGATCCTATGGCTCACAGCCTTTCTGAGAAAACACATGATCCGTGGGAATTGTTGAACTTGCTTCTGATTGGCTCAGCTCCTCCTAGTGGACTTGCTCCTGATAATACATGTTTATAGATGATTTATTTTTTTGTGAAGAAGTTTCTTGAAAACTTTGTAAAAACTCAAGTATATTATTTTTTCTATCAACTACTACACATAAGAGGACTCCATGCCAAAGAATTTCATTTCTTGAGTATTCTTTTACTTTATTTGATTTTTTTGAAAAAAATGGTCAAAATGGTCACCACGGCTAATCGTCGAAAGGGTCAAAATTATCGACGGTTTTGTGATATAACCATTACTTGTGTATCTTAAAATGATTTTTGTAAAATTTTCAGAGCAAACTATCACACACTTGTAGTTCAAATTTGAATTACTTTCGAAAAATCGGCATAAAGTCGTTTAAATAGGCGAAATTAGGTAGAAACTGAGAAAAATTAGTAATATTTCTAAATTATCCATCAAATATGGTCTACTTTGTGTGGACATTGGATGGGTGCCATTTTGCACCATATTTGTTGTACTTGCTTAAAAAAAAGTCATTTTTGACATTTAAAAAATAAAAAAAAAATGATATTTACAAAAATAATTTGAAAACACTCAGTTCTGCAACATTGTTTGCCATACCAAGGTACACCTATGTGTCAAATATGGACACATTATCACAAACTATGCCATAGGAATGATCATATCTAGGTCATTTGAACCGAAACTTATACATGTTTATAGATGATTGATCTTTTTATGAAGAAGTTTTTTGTAAACTTTGTAAAAAACTCAAGTTTATCATTTTTTCTATCAACTACTATGCATAAGAGGACTCCATGCCAAAGGATTTCATTTTTTGAGTATTTTTTTTCACTTTATTTGATTTTTTTGAAAAAATGGTCAAAATGTCCACCATGGCTATTTGTCGAAAGAGGTCGAATTTTTAAAACTATCGACGGTTTTGTGATATAACCACTAATTGTGTACCTTAAAATAATTTTTTTTAAATTTCCAGAGCAAACTATCACACACTTGTAGTTCAAATTTGAATTACTTTCGAAAAATCGGCATAAAGTCGTTTAAATAGGTGAAATTAGGTAGAAACTAAGAAAATTACTAATATTTCTGTATTATCCATCAAATATGGTCTACTTTGTGTGGATATTGGATGAGTGCCATTTTGCACCATATTTGTTGTACTTGCTTCACAAAAAAGTCATTTTGATATTTAAAAAAAAATAAAAAATGACATTTATAAAAATAATTTGAAAAAACTCAGTTGTGCAACATTGTTTGCCTTACCAAGGTACACCTATGTGTCAAATATGGGCACATTATCACAAACTATGCCACAGGATTTCATTTTTTGAGTATTTTTCACTTTATTTGATTTTTTTTTGAAAAAATGGTCAAAATGGCTTCCTAGGTTACCGCCGGCAGGCAAAAATAGTGCCCGCCAGCGGTACTATAATTACCGCTGGCGGACGGTTTGGCGTGCCCGCCAGCGGTAGTTTGCTCGTTTCTCAGCCAACTACCGCTGGCGGGCACGTCAAAACGTCCGCCAGCGGTAATTATAGTATCGCTGGCGAACAAGGAGGCTGTCCGCCAGCGGTAGTTAGCCCCGCGTGCTCGGTTCTGCCTGAAACTACCGCTGGCGTACACTATTGGCCGCCCGCCAGCGGTATGCCTCGTACCGCTGGCGGGCACTGTAAACCGCCCGCCAGCGGTAATAGCGCTGGCGGGCGCCCAGGGCCGTCCGCCAGCGGTAGCGTGGTGGCTATAAGCACATTCCTACTAGTGTATGCAACTCATGAACTCGCCGGAGGGAAACTGGCGGCGCCGACGGGAAACTGGCGGCGCCAGGAATGCACAAATCGGTCGGCTACCCAAAACACACAAACAACGAGTAAGCAACGCCAACGAAATTTCATTCATTAAAAAAACTGATTTGCATCATTTTTTACATAGAAATTTGTGTACATAGAAATTACAAATCTGAATGACATTTGTCATTAATTCTAAGCCTAAGGACCTAAGACTAATGACCTAGATCCTAGTGGCGGTGGCTACCGAAGCTGCACCAACGACCTGTTGGCGGCCAGCCATGACCAGGTTGTCTCCATTATTATACCGAAGCTGCCCACCTCTCCTTCATCCCTACAATAGGGTGGCGCCATGGAGCTCCCATGGCAATCCCTACCAGCGGTGCTTAGCGACCAGTCTTCCAGCACCCTGTAGTATGTCGGCTATGGTATGTTGCACCTGCCAAGGAAGTGCGCGTCTTGCAAAATAATGGGGGGTGGCCGTCCGGCGCAGACGGCACGCCTTGGATCTCCTTACTCGGATCCCGTCGGGCCATGTAGTCTGTCTGGCCCGGCGGAGAAGGCGTGCCTTGGATCTCCTTGCTCGGATACCGTCTGGCCATGCAGTCCGTCCGACACGGAGGGGAAGGCGCACCTTGGATCTCCTTGCTCGGAAGGCGCACCTTCGATCTCTTTGCTCGGATCTCCTTCGGGCCCGAAAGACGGATATCGCCATCGCCCTACTCGATCCGCTTCTCTCGCTCGGTCGTGTCGCCGTCAAAGGCCATGGAGGGGAGAGGGTAGGCCATCTAAGAGAGGAGAGGAAGGGAACCGAGGTGGATTGGGGTTGTTCACTGCGGCGATGCTGCCCGGCTTTTAAGGGGCACGTGGGTGAGTGTGTGCATTAACGGCAGGGAGCGGGAGAAGCTGCGAACGCATTAACGACTTGCCACCAACCAGTGGTGTGCGGTCGCAGCACGCGCCACCCCTTGCCACCAACCAGTGGCGTGATCCACGCGACACCACGTGGTAGCTACCTGTCAGGCATACCACGTGCCACCAGCACGTTTCGCCCGTACCGGTGGCGTGCCATCCTTATCTGCGCGCCACTGATACACGAACAACAGTGGCACGCCCAAATTCAACACGCCACTGACAATAGCAGTGTCGGGCGAAAACAAAGAACGACACTGATAAATACATACTATTGCTGTACAAACAAACCCAACACACGATAAGGCCGATATGCATGCCCCGTCAGTGCAAAAATAAACCCGAGTCATGTGAAGGAAGAACGAACAAGCATCAACATCATCTCAAGAGATAGAAACACCGACTATAGACATAGACGCACCGACGTCGGTGGGACAACTCCGCTCCTCTTTCAATTTTGACAACCAATCATGAGAAAACTATAGAGTAGGGATGTCTATAGGTGAATGTCCCCATACACATGACAAATTTGACACGTCAACGATTTTTTAATAGATTTGGCCGCCTTGTGGAGCGCCGCCTACTCTTATGTTAGGAGAGATGACGGGGAGTCATCGAGAATAGACAAAGCGTGAAACAAGACCACTTCAAAGATCCCTCGACGATTTAAACATTGCTTAGCCTAGGACGTACATCCATGTGACCACTTCCAAAGCACTCTCTCTTTCCAAGACCCCGATCTTACAAGGCCCCTCATATCTCAACACCCTGTTCCAAACCTTACAAGGTCCTCCGGATGGGCGAAAACCATAGTATGTCCAAATAGATGATATTGGGGCAATTTTCCCAAAAATTCCCTTGAGTATAGTTTGGATTCTATGCGGTCCCTATTCAACTATTGTCATGAGAATTTTACCACATGCTTCCGAGGCGACTGCAGCCTCAAAAAAAAATTTACCAGTAAAAAATAGACTACTTGATGACGAAAAGTAAACAAACTATTGTCTTGCACAAGCTTCAATATGTTTTTATTCTTGTGGTACTCCCTCCGTCCTAATTTTCAGGGCATAATCTCAAAAACGATTTGTCCCGTAACCCTCCACCTCCTAGGCACAATTATATTTAATTCCATCTCAATTAGTGGTTGGTTGCCTCCTCCACCAATGCACACAAGATTTTAGACCCATTCAAATATCACCTTGGACCAAGATATTCGAAAATTATGCTCTGCGTATTAGGACGGAGGGAGTATATAACTTTATCAGAGGGCACCAGTATCACCGATACCGATTACGGGCGATTACCAAGACCTTGTGCCACGTATAGCAGACAAACTGAAAGTTGGGTACTACTATATCACTAAAATTGCACACGTCCGAAGAGCGTAATTTTAAGCTCAGTAGTAGTATTTGATTTTAGGTGACTGCAATTTTGAAAATTTCAGGAAAACTAACAAAAGCAAAACAAAATAAATTGTGCGCGGGGTTAAAAAAGACGGGCTACAAATTGTTGTACTCTGTGCGAGTATTATAATATGTTTATTTTCTTTCATTCATTTTACACTGGTCACTCGTGACCACTGAATTCATCCACATGTTATTTTTGTATACTCCTAGCTAGCTGTTCACCCAATAATTGAAGTGATACTATTGCTGATCTGGTAGGTTTTGGAGGACACGGACATGGTGAACCGGGTGGGTACATCTTTCTGGGAGCTACAATTTCCGACACGCTCTGCGTCGGAGGCGCCGAGCTCAAGCCCATCAGAAAACGAAACCGGGGAGGACATCGTGTTCGAAGACCTGGATCACAACGCAGCCGAGGCGATGATCTCCGGGGAGTTCGAGTGCCTGTCCGACGGCAACCTGGAGCGGATCACGAAGGAGATCGACGAGTTATACGAGGAGCTGGACGTGCGCGCTCTCGAGGACAACTGGATCATGGACGGGTTCATGTCTTCCCGGAAGCGGCGGTGGTGCCGGACGCAGACGGGATCACGGATGACGCTATCACTCTAAGTTGCTCCGTTGAATCCTCTCGACCATCGTGTTTCATGGCTTGGAAGAGGCCATGGGACTCGCCGGAAGAGGTGGCTAAGTCGGTCGCCGGAGAGCCGCAGAAGTTGCTGAAGAAAGCCGTGACCGGCGGTGCATGGACGAATGGTGGTGGTGGTGGCACAGGCAGAGCTCAGGAGGGTAATGTCAAGGGCCATGTCATGTCGGAGAGAAGGCGCCGGGAGAAGCTCAACGAGATGTTCCTGATTCTCAAGTCGTTGGTCCCGTCCATTCAAAAGGTAGCGCACAGCACACACATTTTTCAACGGCATTATACTCAATTTATTTAGGAAGTATTTTTTTTCTTTTTTTTAGCATAAAGACATGTTTCATGTGTGGACTGTTAAATGTTGCAGGTGGACAAAGCATCAATCCTAGCGGAGACGATAGCGTATCTGAAAGAGCTGCAGCAAAGGATAGGAGAGCTAGAATCCAGCAGGGCGCCGACGCGGCCGGTCACCACCGAAACAGCAGGCCGGAGGCGCCACGACGCCGCCGCGAAGAAAATCTCAGCCGGATCCAAGAGGAAGGCGTCAGAGCTCGGCGACGCCAACAGTACCGAGAGGGAGCGCCTCTCCAAGGACGACGGCCCAAGCAACATCGTGAATGTCACCGTGGTGGACAAGGAGGTGCTCCTGGAGGTGCAGTGCCGGTGGAAGGAGCTGCTGATGACGCGGGTGTTCGACGCCCTGAAGGCCCTCTGCCTGGACGTTCTCTCCGTGCAGTCGTCGACGCCGGATGGCCTTCTTTCTCTCAAGATACGAGCTCAGGTCTAGCAATTGAAATGCACGCAGCGCTAACGCTCATAATTATGCATGGTTATCGATTTACTAATGATGGACGTGCTTTGGTGAAATTTTGCAGCACGCCGGTTCTGCCGCCGTGGCGCCTGGGATGATCAGCGAAGCGCTTCAGAAAGCTCTAGCCAAGCGCTGAAACATGCTGACAGCGGAGATGCGTAACACACTTGTAGCTTGGTGTTTGCTCCTGCACTACCTCGTGGTGTAAACCAAGGGCGAGAAAGGCTTGAAGACGGAGTAGTGAAGATCTAGATGGTGCTGAAGGAGGTGCAGTCCAGAGCTCATGGCTGGGCAACCATTTCGGCGAGGACTATGAACTAGTTCCTGTTGGTGTTTCTACGATGTTAACTCTGATTACTTTGAGTTGACGCTTGTGCCTTAGGGTGTTGTTGCCTGGATGTAGGCTGATGCTAGTGCAGAGGCTGCAAGGGGGGCAGAGCGCTTAAAAGTGTTTCTCTGCTACCAACCATTCAGTTTTCTGTTGCAGTTCATTTCCCTTCCTTTGTTTTCTGCTTTCTTTTGTAATTCCGTATGTAGACAAACTGATGGTTTCTTTATATGAAATCGACGAGGTGGCTCGTTCCTGGGCAGCCTGCAGTGGGAGGCGCATACGGTTGGTCTGGGATGCTTCAAGTGCAAAATATTAGCATGGTTGGCCCTACAGAACAGACTTTGGACTGCAGATTGTCTAGCTAACCGGGGTTGGCCGCATGACCCAACGTGCCAACTTTGCAAATGTGCTCCGAACAACGTTTCGCATATGTGCTTTTCCATTGCCGCTACTCCAAGCGCATCTGGGCTGGCATCGCCAGCTGGTTGGGAAACAACGATCTTTTTGCCCAGCCAACGCGACCCTTGAGATTCAGCGGTTGAGGGATAATGCCTGCAATTATGGTCCAGACATACTTAGCAGCAGAGCAGGTGAAGAATAATGCCTACAATTAAGTTTTCCTTCTGCATTTCTCTGAACTGAACCTGCAGCTGCACTGGCAACCATCCTCTGAAAGTTAATCTTCATCTAAGTTGTGCAGCTTCAACAACTATGACATTGTTCTCATTGCAAATCTCTGAACTGAATAAGCATCATTATCTAGACAAGTTAAATTTTGTTTGAGATCAACTCTTGCAGTTCAACACCCATGCTGTTTCCAAAACAGAGCTACTACATTCATGTCATCCAAGGAAGATTACAATGCAGCATATGCTTGTTGCGAACAACTATGGATGCAAATGCTTGACGCTCGAGGTATCCCGTACCATTCTGAGCTTTCTTATGACGAGTTGACGGTGCGGATTCTGCTCATGGGTCTCCTACACTATTCTCCACTGAATGTGGACACCCAAATTAACTGCAATCTGCAGAGGAACACCACGAGAGTGTGGGCGAGGATAACTTCAGGAGTCGGATTGCAGCCGACTTAGAGTTTTACCACCATATATACCTCTAGTAAGTAAGGTTTTGGTTCCCGAAAAAAATAATTTCCCGGGGGGCTCGGGATTTCCGGTTACCGCGGTAACCGAGAAATCCCGGATGGTTACCGGACAAATTTAAAAATTAAATTTTGAATTCAAATTTTCCCAGAACAGGCTATTAAGTGTTTAAACTTCATTTGGACACAACTTTGAGTGCAGTGTAGCGGCGGACATCATTTGGTTGGGTACGCGCCTGTTAGGTCGTAGGTTCAAATCTTGTTTGGCCCTTTTTTCCAAAATTCTGAACATTTAATCTTTCACAGGAAGAATAATACTCAAAAATTGTTTGGCCCTTTTTTCCAAAATTCTGAACATTTAATCTTTCACAGGAAGAATAATACTCAAAAATAGAAACGGGCTAGAGAGTCGAACCCGGCACCTGTGTGCGAGAACATGGCGTCGCTGCCATTGGGCTACGCCATCAAACATGCATGGAAACGAACATATGTACTGTTAACCTGTGTTTAGGCGTTTAAATTCAAAATTTTCAAAAATTCACGAGATTTTTTGACCGGTAAGAACATTTCCCGTGGGTGCTCGGGAAGCTCGGTTACCGGTCGGTAACCAGATTTACCGACCGGTAACCAAAACCTTGCTTGTAAGTCGCCGGTTGGGATAAGTCGCAAGTTGTAAATCTCCGGCGTTTGTAACATCACCCGATCATAGTGTAGATTTGCTGGCTGACGCCCGTGGTTTTTCTCTCCCATTGTTGGAAGGGTTTTCCACGTTAAATCTCGTGTCACCGTTGGTTTGATCTTGCTTTTCTTCGTCGTTTATTTGCCTATCGTTTATAACAAAAAACGGTTGTCTGATTAAACCAAGCAAATGCATATGAGAATCTCCGTGCAGTTTTGACGAATTCTTTTTTTTACGAATTCTGTTCACTTAAAACACAAAAGTTATAAACTCAAGAACAATAATAAGAAAATACATGCTAGAAATCACTGCAAAGCTCATGAATAACAACTAACATGGATTGAAACATATGGAGTGCTGAAAAAGTAGTAAGATACTGAGACGTGGTCTGCACTGCAGTGGTGTGTCGCCGAGGAGACAGGGGAACACGTACGCGAGTATACAGAGACACTAGACGTAGATCGTCTTCAGTATCTCGGATTACCTCTCCTAACCTTCTTGCTTCTTGTTCTGTTCAGATTTACAGTGATATCCAACATCTTAAATGCCTGCTTATGACTGAACACGGTACAATTGTCAGTACCATTTGAGCACTGAAACTGTCTGAAATAGCTGTCCATTATGTCAAACTATATAATCAAGATGTAGTTTTGTGTACTCTTCTGTTAGAAGTATTTGATGCCTGCTGTCAACTCCTTGCTGTTTAACAATACCCATTGTTTTTCAAAGTTGAGTAGTACATCTTCACGTCGCTGAAGAAAGACTACCATGCAGACATAAGCTTGCTGCAAGGAAAACAACTATGGATGCACATGCTTGATGATTGAGGTAGACGCATCATTCCGAGCCTTCTCATAGATGATTAAACAGTGATCCTGCTCATGGATCAGCATAGCTCTTACACTAGCTTGCACTGAATGTTGGCACCTAAATCTACTGGAGATGAACATCATGAGAGTTAGGGTGAGGAGCAGTTCAGTCCAGTGAAAACGTCAGGCAAACTGTAGTCTTATCGAACCAATGAGAATGCAGATTGGCAGATGAGTGATGAATGAATTGCCGTGCATGTTTGAATTCTGTTTTCTTACAAACACAAGATAATTATAGGCATAAGTACAGCCTATGGATCGTCACGTTCTGGAAACCTGAAAAAAAGAGAGCTTTGATCTGATTTTCTGGGGGCTAAAAAAATGAGCTTTGGTCTGATTTAGAATGGTTAAATTAATGGGCCAAATAACTGTAAATATTAGGCTGAATCTTAATGGGCTAGGTTGGCGACGGCCTAGGTTAGCTCATTCTCACGAAACTTTTGGTTGATCTCAACTCCAACTAGGCAACTAGAGCACCCAAGAAAGTCGACCGAGATTTCCTGAGTAACCCTGCCAAGGCACATCCGGAAAGACGACCTTTCGGAGCAAGGAAATTCAAAGGAAATGCAGGCAGCCCTCGCTCCTTCTTCTTACGGAAAATGCGGCTGAAGACACACATCTGAAGCGAGCATGTGGAGGCGTGCTGGCCTAGCGCCTCAACAAACGTTGATCATTCAGCCTTTTTGTCTGGGGGGAACGCTGATCGATCAATCAACGGTCGCGCCGCCGAATCGATGAACATTGTACTACACCGGATCCGCTGTCGCACGTCCGACAGATCGCCACCGACGGGCACACGAGTTGAAAGTTGAAACTTCGCCTGCGAAGCTTCCGCGGTCCACAGCGTAACGCCATCGCCGCCGTGACGCGGACCAGTGGCCGGCAGCGATGGCTGTCGCAGGATCGTTCCCGCTATTACTCCAGATCCTGGGATCTGCCATGCTGAGACAGCGAGATCACAGTCTTTGCCAAAAGGCGTCGCCAACCTATCCCACATAGTACCAACTTGCGATGTATCGTCGATCGATCGACCTACAGTCTTTGACTCTTCTGGACGCGGAAGCGGACAAGAACAGTGCTCCCGGGGTCTCTCACAGATGTTCATATATGAAACTTTGGGCCTCAAAGTTACATTGCACACACCGAATAATGCACCAAATCAGACAACACTCAAAAGATGACCCCTTAGTACCAACTATTATGAACAAATAATTGCATGTGTGTACATCAATACTTACTAATTAAAGGACACCCCTTAAAAGAAAAGATGCTCATACAAGCCTCATAATACATTGCCAACAAAGCGCAAATAGATTATCCACAAGACTAGGTAGTAATACAAGCATCGTCCTTGTATAAATTACCTGGTACTATAGATAATCAACTTACATTCAACATGACACAGTTAAATCATTAGCATATAACAAGGAACACATACAAACAAGCATGGGTTTAATTATTGGCCTCAGCAAATCTAAGCACAACAAATTAGTAGACCTGGAGCAACTATACCATTATGTTGATCGATGCTGACAGTGTCAATTTGGCTCCCGGAGCCCGAGTTCATTACAGCCTTTATTTTAAAATTTTCAATAATCGTACTTTGGAATCTCACCAAATTCTGAAAAAGGCACACGAGCAAATCTACATATCTGGTGTGTACGGCACAAGTTTTTTCAAAATGTATCATCATCCATGATCTACACAAAAATGATAAAAATGGAGATAAAATGAGTTTTGACTTATTTAGGGCTATAAATTTCTTATTTCTATGTATTTCAAAATACACCGTATTTTGCAGCAAAACTTTGTAGATCTGTAGATCATATTAGCACACATCCATAGTACAAAACATCATGTTTTTTATGGAAACCTCGAAATAATATTTATACTTGTCCCAAAATACTGAGCTGCATGGAGCCCAGGATCCAAATTGTCGCACTCTGATCGCTGCTCCGCTTCTATCATACACATGATAAAAAAAATTAGCGACAACCTCCTCCGGGACTATACACGCCATGCTATAGCATGCTAACAACGTGCTATATTTCAAATAGTGTTTTGAAGAAATATCAGATCTAGCTAAAAAAATCAAGAATGAAGGGTAGAATTCAAAAATCTCAGAACAATATATGCATAACCACATACAAAAAGTAGTTCTTCAGTTGTCTAGAAGTATAACATCAGCATCCCACATGTCAAGAACGTATAATAAATTACTTATTTTGTATCATCGACATTAGCGATGTCATTTTCCGATTCAGAAGAGAAAACCATCATATTGTGGTTCATCACCACGACAAACAGGAAGCAACTCTGGACGTTTGGAAAAATAGCACGCTAATACTACTGACGTTTTAGGGCGATACAGTGCGTACCTGAAGGCGGGGTAGAGATCATTATGCAGTTGGGAAGGCCATGTAAAATCACTAGACGGTGGACACGTAAATGACGACGGTAAATGCGATCACTATTGATACGTGTAGGCTAAAGCGACCGTCGAATTGAAGTCGGAGAAGACCGCCTAACCCGTGCTGTTTTCTTGCGGGAAAAAGTCCAAAACCAACCTTAAACTTATAGATGAAAGCTAAATCAAACCCTCAACTTTGAATCCTGGAAATTGTTATCCCAAACTTATGAAATCCCGGTCTATCCTAGACCCTCGACCTATTTTGCACATGAAAAATAAATAGTTTACTAATTAAATAATTTGATGCTCTCACTGACAAACAGGGCCCGCCTGCCATCTACGTCTTCAACCTCAGATCTCTCTCCCAATTCAATCTCTCTCTATCCACGAGTACGGGGATGCATCGGAAGACCGGGCAGACCGGAGGATCCACTGACGCGAGTAGGGGATGCATCAAATTGGCCCGGCGGACGACGGTGCACTGCTTTGCCGCGTAGCTGTGTCAGCGCCTTCCATACCAAGCACCACCGGCAACTGAATCACGCCTCAGATCCCGAGCACCAGCTGCGGCAACTGAATCGGCGCCTCAGACCCCGAGCACCACCGGCGGCGCATGCCCCCGTCTAGGGCCGCATCAGCCACGGAGGCGACCCCTTTCGAGAGCTGCAGCAACCCACAGTGGCGCCTGCGGGAGACGGCGACCTCAGTGTGCAGGATGTGGGCAAGCGTTTCCTCCGGCTGCTCGTCCTCAGCCGCCACGCTGGGATACCGCGACGAACGGCCTCCAAGGCCATTTGACATTAATTATTTATTGCCGTGATTGATTTGAGCTAGTAGCAAATTTGCTTGATCCATCTGTCTTGATTGATATTGCTTCTAGCTAGCTTAGTCAATCTATTAATTGGAGGCCGATATCCTTGCGGAACGTGTCTTCGAGCAGAGCACCAATTCGTTGCCCTTGAAGAACACTGGGCCACGTGCTGCAACAGTTCAAGCAGCATTGACATGGAGCACCTCGAGACGTGCTTAGCAGGGGCATGGGCAGGGACATGGAGCACCTCGTGACTCGTGACAGTGTGTAGCTTGTCGTCTTCTCTGGCAGTGATCTCTACGGGTGATCAGCTGGGACACGCACGCGTTTGCTACAACCAGCTGTTCGGTTTAAATTTATTTCCCGTACATATATACTCCCTGGGGATTTGGGAGTTTTCCTCGTTTGGAAAAAATGAAATGGCTAGTGACGCATGCCATTTCTTCAATTTTCATAAAACCCACTGTATGTACAGTAAAAACTCTTCATGAAAATGTGCTTGCACTTTGGCCCCGACATTGGCATAGTGTATTACACTTTGGCCACGCAAACGACAGCATCTAAAGATTCTAAACTAGTAGTAGATCCACGCATCTCAGGTTTCAAGTGGCACGGGTCGTCCCGCTACGCCGCCCCGCAAATTAGGCCCGCAACACGCCGCTGGGCTGACCGCGTAAACGCGAGCGGGCTGAAGCAGCACGCCGCATACACTCCGAGCGGCCCGCAAGAAATGCATAACCCGCCATCTCCGGCGCCGGCCTGGCTCCTTCGTCCCTCCTCCGTTGCGCTTGCCCTCGACGCACATGATCTCGCCGCGGTGGAGCTTCTCCCCGCTGCGCTTGCCCTCGCGCCTGTACTACTACGGAGCGGACGGGGACCTCGTAGAGGTCAAAGGCCATGCGGCTGACGAGGTCGTCCCCGCCGGCGAGATCTCTGTCTTTCACGGCCACCTCGAGCAGGGGCGACTGGAGGTGCGTGGCGGAGAAGACGATGACCTGGCTCCAGGACGGGCTGTGGTTCCCGCCGTGGACGGCGGTGGTGCCCTTGAAGTTGCCGAGCTTGACCTCGACGAAGGGGTCGATGGAGCCGGCGGCAGAGACCGCGTGCCTTGACGGCGTGCACGTAGAGGAAGCGCATCGGCTCGACGAGGTCGTAGGTGGAGGAGATCTTGCCGGCCGCGTTGGCGGCGGCGGCGGAGGAGCTGAGGCCCGGGATGTTGAAGCTCCAGCGCCTTTTCGTTGTAAAGTTGTTCTCCCGCAAGCATCCGCAAGCATCCACCAGCCCGCCAGCGAAGCGTGGCGGACAGCCGCAACCTGACACGCATCATGTTGCTCGGACGAAGGCAGAACACCCGGTCCTCTCATCCTTTCCCCATCTACAGTGTCAGGAGGCGATTTTTGGGCGACTCCCGTGCGACCAGCTCGCCGCCGGCGATCCGCTCGATTTCTCGCCCTCCGCGGCCGCTCCGGCGGCGGGAGGACGGGGAATCGACGGATCCCGGCGTGTACATAGTCTAGGTGTGCGTGGGGTGCTTGCCGGCGGCGCTGTGGAGGTGGCGGCGTGGCCGGAGAGGCTTTTGGTGGCGGCGGTCCTCTCCTCTGTCCTCGGTGCTCCGGTGGAGGCCCTGGGCAGATCTGCCGTCTCTGGCGCGTCCGCTGCTTCTCGGAGCCGCGGCGTGCTTCCCCTCGAGCCGGCGTCCGTGATGGCGGTGCTGGCTCTTGTCCTTGGGGTCCGGCAGCCTTCACCTCGGTGCAAGGTGGTGCTTTTGCTTAAGATCTTTGGGAGTTTGCAGGCGGGATGCTCTCCCTCGTCGGTGGTCACGGCTGGTGCTGTGGAAGACGGGTGGCGCCTTCGTTTTCGTCTCCGGCGTGAGACGGCGATGGCGATCTGGCGGCGGCTCGAAGCCGATGCTCCTTCAGCGTTCAGATTCTGGCGCCTGCGTCAGATGGCTTCTGCGGCATCTCAACAAGGTTGTTCGAGCCGGTTGCTTCGGTGCGAGGTGAGCTCGCTTCCTTCTTCCCCGGCGGCGTGCTGCTGGTGCTCGAAGGTGGTGTGCTGCTTGGTGGTGCCGTGTTCGCCGTGCGGGGTGTGGTTCTTGCCTCTGTTCGTGTGTGTTTGTTCGTTTTCTTGCTGATCTTGTACACGAACTCCCTTCAAAAAAAAAAGGGGCCAGGTAAGGCACGTACGTGGCGAGCCAAAAGACGACCCAGCAAGATAAGGCTATGTGCATGTAACCTGTGTGGCAGGCGTGGCCCAGCTATTCCAATGATAATGGATGTGTTGGACAGATTACTATACTAATATGCATGATAACCATTTCACTTCCGCATTTCACTAAAGATATACAGTGACATGTCTGAACTTAATTATCTGAAGGTGTATATAGATGTCATGATATGCGTGTGTAAAATGCAAATGGCAAGCATACAATAAAATTGCATATATACAACCGAGAGAAGATTTTGGCTCCCGGCTACAGTGATCCTTTCGTTTATTTTTTTCAACTAAAATCATACTTATAATTTTCAAAAAATTCTGAAAAAAAATCAGATGTAACCAATGGTGTATCCTAGAACCGTGCAAGATATTAATTTAAAAGACTTTGTATTTGGAGCTACACAAAAATGACAAAAGTGTGGATCTTAATACGCATATTTTAAAATCTCTAAATTTTATTTTTTTCGAAATTTTTCCAAACTCATAAATCTCTTTTTTTTTTTTTAATGGAGAGAGCACTTGAGCTTGGGAGCCAAAAACACTTTCTCACTATAAAACCCTACCTGGAATATTCTACGGACTCATAACCTCTCGCAGCACACCGAGCCTCTTACGAAAAAGGCGGTCTATTTGATAGTATGTTGCCATCTCAGGTGTGTCCGGCGTCAAACTTTATAAAAAAAAATGTGTCGGTACTTGTCGATATGAGATAGGCGTAAAAGTTTGGCATCGATTTCGGTGGGAACCACATGTAAACTAGTCAATTAACCTAACTACAGTCATCTCACCACTTGTTTAATGCATTTTCCAGGCCCTTCGGGCCATTCCTGATAAAATAAATACATTTATCTCACATAAGAAGGAGAGATGGGCTAAGAGCTAAATTTATATGGTCTCAGTGAACTCGATTTCTTTAAAAAAAATACTCGATTTTTTTGTATGGCACACGGTGTGTAGAAAACGCGAAAATTAATTTGGCACAACCATGTGGAAGGCTTTATGCTCCTCCCTGGACGGTGTCGACCTATCTGTCATACACATATACCCAATTAGCAGTGCCCCGTCGATATTTATCACAAAACTCTAACCGGTAGACACTAGCAATATAAATTAAATCAAACAAGCACCACCGAAACGGTACGTGAGGCAAAAGAGAGCCAGTCGATCGTTAAAACCCATCTACGGAACTCGCGGGGGACACTGCTGATCTGCTCCGCCTCCGGTGGCCTTAGGGCCTTGGAGGCGTGGCGGATCACGGCCTCTCGCCGGCGGGAAGGTTACCGACCTTTGTTTAGGTTTTTTCAGTGTTACGACGGCTACATCTTAAAGTCGGAATAAGGTCCTCCCCGTCCCGTCCCCGCTCTGGTGGTGCATCTAGCGCCAGCATAGGGCACGTGGAGGTATGTGTCCGGCGGATCTCCTGAGATCCAGTCCGTTTTCGTATTCGTCCGTGTGGTTGCAGGTCTGGCTCTTCCGATCTACGGTTGTCATCATTGACGATGGTTACTGCTCTGTTGCGCTGGTCCCTCGGGGCCTTAGCACGATGACTTCCCGTCTGTATGCTACAACAAGCTCTACTACGACAAGCTTTACTCGGCTCCAGTGAGGGAGGGGTGAGGACGGCGACGCGCATTCGACTCTCTTTAATGTTTGTAGTCGTCGCTAGTTGGTCTGAAGACTTATTTGTAATTTTTATTATTTTTAAAATTCTTTGTACCGTTGTTGATGATCAATATATTGGTTGGCCTTTTCACCCAAAAAAAAAAACACCACCGAAAGGTGGCACAAGGAAGAAGGCAGGAGAAAAATAATTATGGTAACAAGAAGTCTAACCGTCCAATAACATCGCCGTAGGAACATGAGTCCTAATAGATAAAAGGACAATGAGCACCCAAACTATAACTCCATTTCCTTAATGACTCGTCTAGTTCCATAAGCGTGACGGCATAAAAGCCATTTATGTTGAAAGCAAAGTAGTAAGACGATCGTGAGGTGGAAAGGCTCACATCGCTACAAGGCTGTGTTTATAATTGGGACTTGGTTCCGTTTAACCATTGGTTAGGCTAACCTAAAAAAGAGTCCAATGGGCCGAATGGATAACCCAAAAAAACAATTAGGTTCATTAGGTCCCTCGAACCAATGGTTTTCCCGACAGCAGCGCGTGGCCGCGCCCCGACACCAGCTAGCGCCGGTCGGCCGCCTCCCCGCCCGGCCGCTCGGGCGCCTCGCCGTCCGGCCGCGTGCACCTCCCTCCCCGGTCCCCGAAACCCGCTTCTGGCTGAGCGCCGCCTGGATTCGAGCCGCCGCCGCGGCCGGACGGAGATCGACGGAACCGCCTCGTCGACTTCCACCGCCGGCCGCCTCCTCCTCGATGTCCCCTCGTCTCCATGGTGGAGCATGGCACCTCGAGCACGACCTGGAGCGCGGCTGACCCGCACGACCTCGACAATGGCCGACCTGCGCGACGAAGACGTGCGTTCTTGCAGGCCGCGTCCGGGCTCACCTTGGCCTCCTCTGCTCCTGGATCGCGGGCACGGGCAGCCCCGCCCGTGGAGCTCATGGACGGCGGGTGCCAAAGGGATGGCGGCCATCGACGGCGGCGTTTGCCACGCTCGCGCGTGGGGTGCCCGTATCCAGGCCGGAGCACCCGTTCTGAAACCGCTCCCGTCAGTGCGGCCGTGCCGTTCCTCTCTGAGATGGACCAGCTTGCCGAGGCTGGACAAGCTCCGCGGCGCCGGCTGCATCCACGTGCTGCTCTATGAGATGCCCGCCCAGCTCGCTCGGTGCTAGCTGATCTTGTTTGCTGCTAGCTGATGCGCGTTGCTGCCAGGTGCTTTCTCGTTGATGATGCGTGTTGCTGCTGTTCTGATTGGTTTTCCTGCTAGCTGATTTTGGTTCGAACCTTACTAAGGATCACGGTAATTTTAAATACTAATACATCAGGCACGGGCAATGTGCTAATATTTATAATCATTTCATAAAGGTTCGAACCTTAATAACCATTGGTTAACCTTTTCTAACCCAATTAACCAAATGGTTAACCTATTTATCCATTTAGACAAAATGGCTATTTAGGTTCGAAACCAAAATATAAACGGTTAACCAAATCCCACCGTGAGCTGTGTTGAACCGTTTCTGATTGGCTGCTGCTGCTCCCACCACTTTCATTTTCTGATGACTCACCGTATGTCCGTAGCGTATTTGTTGTCGATGCATATTAATGCTTAGCTTACAAATCGGTCGTTCTCAACTTTGATTTTGACCTGGTCAGTGATGGCGACATTGCTACTTCTACGATTTGACTATTTGTGCACGTTTGGTTGTGTAACTCTCACAGGCTCAAGCGAGTGAGCGCTACTCCAATTAATCTAAATAGAGGTGGAAATGCATAATAGAACCTAGGTTACATTGTGCCTATTTTAAATAAACTGACAAACAATTTTAAATTCTCAAAAAATCTCTGAAGTTTCTTGTATATATATATATATATATATATATATATATATATATATATATAGATAGATGTGTCTAGGTACGTTTCAAATGTCATTGATACACATTTTCATTTGTGGGCTACAAAAAAGGAAAATATGTACATAAATTAGACCTGCTACTTGCTATTATGGATTTATAAATTTTTCTTCTTGTGTAGGTTAAGAATTAAAGAAGTATTTAGTAAAGTTTACATATGTATAGAAGACATCTACATGTATGTGTGGAGAAAATGTAAAATAGATATTCTGAATGTGAGTTTGTTGTACTTCTTAAAGTACGGGTTAGACGGAGGTAGCTATGTGTCAGAAATATAATATATACATTGCACAACCCTTTCCCATCAGTTCGGACTTTTGGGATAATTGGTCAGTGCATCAATTTAATATGGTATCAGAGCCAGAGGTCTAGAGTTCAAATCCTGGCCAACGCAGTATTTAAAATAAATATCTGCGGACACCCTAAATCCACGTAGGCTCGTGAAGAAAAAAGTCCACAGCCTGGACGGACACCCTAAATCCACGTAGGCTCGTGAAGAAAAAAGTCCACAGCCTGGACGTGAGGGGGAGTGTCAGAAATATAATATATACAGTGCACGACCCTTTTCATCAGTTCGGACTTTTGAGATAGATGGCTAGTGCAGCAATTTAATATGGTATCAGAGTCAAAGGTCTAGAGTTCAAGTCCTGGCCAACGTAGTAGGTTTGTCTATTGCGCATGTTGGTCATTCTCGCATAGCTGGTTCTTTGCAATCCCTTGATCTGAAAAATATCCTTCACGTTCCTGACATTAGCAAAAATTTGTTGTCTGTTTATCGCCTTGTTTCTGATAATGACATCTTCATTGAGTTTCATAAATATTTTTTCTTTGTCAAGGACAAGGTCATGAAGAAAATCATTCTTCGCGGTAGGAGCCGTGGTGGTCTTTATCCGCTTCCTTTCGGTCGAGCCATGTCTTCTGTGCGGCATGCGTCCTCCAGCGTCAAGCTTTCATCTCATCAGTGGCACCAGCGTTTCGGTCATCCTTCGAATAATGTAGTCCAAAATATTGTTAATCCAATAATCTCCCATGTTCCCCAAACTCTGAGTCATCCGTGTGTGATGCGTGTCAGCGTGCTAAGAGTCATCAATTACCTTATAATAATTCTTCTCGTGTTTCTCATGCACCTCTTGAGCTTGTTCATACTGAAGTTTGGGGTCCGGCCTTACCTTCGTCCGGAGGTTTTAAGTACTACGTTAGTTTTATTGATGACTATAGTCATTATTGCTGGATATATTTGATCAAACATAAATCTGATGTTGAGGGCATCTTTTACACTTTTCAGAACCATGTTGAGCGTCTTTTGAATACCAAAATCCGTGCCGTTCAGTCTGATTGGAGTGGTGAATACCATCGCCTCCATGCCTTCTTTCAACGCACGGGTATTTCGCATCATGTTTCATGTCCGCACACGTCTCAACAAAATGGTATAGCTAAACGCAAGCATCGACACCTTGTCGAGACGGGCCTCGCCCTTCTTGCTCATTTCTCTCTCCCTCTTCTTTTTGGGATGAAGCTTTTCTTACCGCTTGCTATCTTATTAATAGGATGCCCTCGCCTGTTCTTCGCAACACCGCACCACTCTCACGGCTTTTGAATATGTCTCCTGAATATTCTTTTCTGCGCACGTTTGGTTGTGCATGTTGGTCGAGCCTTCGCAAGTATAATTCACGCAAGCTCGAGTTTCAGTCTAAAATGTGCGTGTTTCTAGGGTATAGTCATATGCATAAAGGTTACAAGTGCCTTGATCGTAGCACGGGTCGCATCTATATTTCTCGAGATGTCATTTTCGACGAGGCTGTTTTCCCGTACGCCACTCCCGGTGTCGTGGTCGATGTTTCTCAGTTGCATCCAGTCTCGTTTCCTCCGCATGAACCAGCTGTTCGGGATACTAATATGCGTAATTATGACATTTCCATGTTACCAGTTGATGCGCCTGGCTTTGTTTCCTCTGTTCCTGTGCAGGTTCCAGCTACCGTGATACTTCGACACCGGGGCAACCGATCACCTCACCAACGACATGAACCGGTTAGGCATCCAGGAGCGCTATCAGGGCAAGGACCAAGTTCAAGTCGCCAACGGTGCAGGTTTGTCTATTGCGCATGTTGGTCATTCTCGCATAGCTGGTTCTTTGCAATCCCTTGATCTGAAAAATATCCTTCACGTTCCTGGCATTAGCAAAAATATTTCTTTTGACTTGGTATCAGAGCCAGAGGTCTAGAGTTCAAATCCTGGCCAACGCAGTATTTAAAATAAATGTCTGCGGACACCCTAAATCCACGTAGGCTCGTGAAGAAAAAGTCCACAGCCTGGACGTGAGGGGGAGTGTCAGAAATATAATATATACAGTGCACGACCCTTTTCATCAGTTCGGACTTTTGGGATAGATGGCTAGTGCAACAATTTAATATGGTATCATAGTCAGAGGTCTAGAGTTCAAGTCCTGGCCAACGCAGTATTAAAAATTAAATATCTGCGGACACTCTAAAATCCACGTCCTAGGCTCGTGAGAAAAAATCCACAGCCTGGACGTGAGGGGGAGTGTCAGAAATATAAAATAGTTTTGGTGTTTAGTGGACTGTGTGGCCCTTGGAAATGATCTTTCATATCTATAATTGCTTTAGAAAAAACTAAAACGAGGACATTTCAAGATTGAAAGGACTTTCTTAGCAATAAAACTTCTAAAATTACGAGGGTGGTGTGGTGTGCCTTCCATTGATGAGAAGCAAGAATGTGACGGGACGTAATTGAATACAAGTACAGAAAGTCACACTCCACAGTTACTCTGACTACTAGAATTAGCGTTTGTAACTCCGTATAGTAGGAGACAGCGGCTTAGTTCTATTAGCGGCTTAAAAATAAGTTTCTCCCGCTCCAGCTTAAAAAATAAATCACTTTTCATGTTCGTTGGCCTTCCAAATTAGTTATGCGATAATTAGTCCATAAGTAATAAGGTGAACGGCTTACGAAAGGAACTTGGCAGGGGTTGCCTATCTTTTTAAGCCGCCAGAAGAACTGAACCTAGGATTAGAACGTTGCACTACTCCACGAATAGTCCCTTTACTCCCCAGCGCTAGGTAACTCTTTATAAAAAATCGAAAACTATATTTTAAAATCTGAAAATTATGCAGGTAGCCGAGTATATATAGATTTATAGTATGTATGACCAAATTGTCATTGAAATATCTTTTTATTTTTAATCTACACAGAAAAAGACAAATATAGGGAGCAAAATCATTTCGCCCTTTTTAGAGCCACAATTTTGTGATTTTTGTGTTGCCCAGTATACAACATAGTTTTTAATAAAACTTTCAAAACATGTAGAAAATATTTGTATGTACCAAGAGGGAAAATTCAGAATTTTTTGAAACTGCTAATATAATTTTTGATTTTGTTTAAATCCCCAGCTCAGTTGAGCTCGAAAGCCAAAATGCTACACACTCCTGCTCTAGAGCTACCTAGGGTTCTTGCCTTGTAACTGATTCAAAGTATCAAAGGCCTTTGGCCTACTTATGTTTTATCAATCTTGACTATTTTGTTGATATATTGTTTTGACTCTCACAAATTACCACTCTCTCTCACTATTAAATTGATGCACTAGCCAATTATCCCAAAAGTCCGAACTGATGGAAAGAGCTAGGCTTTATATTTTAACACTCCCCCTCACGTCTAGGCTGGACAAACGGGAAGACCCTAGACGTGGGATAGATGGGACGGCGCAACTATTTTTATATTAAATAGCGCGTTAGCCGAGGCTTGAACTTGAGACCACCTGTCTCTGATACCATATTGAATTGATGCACTAGCCAATTATCCCAAAAGCCGAACTGATGGAAATGGCTGGGATTTATATTTTAACACTCACCTTGTCAAATGCCCTAGATGATTCATTAGCAAGTGATGCATGCATCGATCGATGCAAAAAAACGTGGCCAATCCTCTTTTCCGAAAAATTAGCTTATTTGACTATAATGAAAAATTATGGATTTTTTGTACCACATGTCCACATCGACACAACATGCAACTACGATATCTCAAACGGACTCATGGCTCAGGAAACAAAATTGACAATTCTAACTCTGAATAGTAGTTGTATGATATTATTCAGTACTCACTCTAGAACTGAATTTGGTCATGTTCATAGTCTAATTTGTCCTTTTTGTGTCTTAACCTGTCAGACACGGTAAATATGCATTGTGTTTATGCTCTAATTTTTTCAAAGAATTTGATGACATACGGATGTGTTTTCGATGACCCAGTAAGCTAGAACACCTGTAAGGTGCTACTGCACCCTACATGTCCCCGTCAATCTGACCGTCAAATAGACACCGGTGAGCAGTTGCGTAGCCAGGAAAATCCCACGCCCCAGGCCACCTTCGAGGCACTGTAGCTACATGTCCCCGTCAATCTCACCGTCAAATAGACACCGGTGAGCAGTTGCGTAGCCAGGAAAATCCCATGCCCCATGGCAGGGGCGGAGACAGGCCCACACAAAACGCAGGCTTGACTGTGGCTACAGTCGCGTACTGTAGCGCACACCGGCAGGGGCGGAGACAGGCCCACACAAATTACCACTCTCTCTCACATTGGTTCTGTTGGCTGCAGACTTGGTCATCTTTGTTGCAAAAAAAACAGAGAATTGGTCACCTTCACTTCACACATATTATTGATTACACACAATGTTCTGGTGGTCTGTAGGAATTGTTTCATTAAAAAAGGGAGTGTTTACAATTTGTTAACATGGAAAAATTACAGTTTTTACAGGATGTTTCGGTAAGCTTTTGCGGAAATGTATTTCAGTAGTTCAAAGATAGTGGTGTTTCGTTATTTGTCGTAACTTTCAAGTATTTATAGGCTGGACAGTTTATATATTTCATGGCTTTGCATGTCAAGTCTTTTATATTTCATATCGTTTTGTTATGATTATACACCTTTCTTTTGTCCATCTATCTCGATGCATAGGACTAAATCAATCTCTTTCAGTATTTAACAAGGGACATTGACCTAAAATAGTTTTGGTGTTTAGTGGACTGTGTGGCCCTAGGAAATGATCTTTCATATCTATAATTGCTTAGAAAAAACTAAAACGAGGACATTTCAAGATTGAAAGGACTTTCTTAGCAATAAAACTTCTAAAATTACGAGGGTGGTGTGGTGTGCCTTCCATTGATGAGAAGCAAGAATGTGACGGGACGTAATTGAATACAAGTACAGAAAGTCACACTCCGCAGTTACTCTGACTACTAGAATTAGCGTTTGTAACTCCGTATAGTAGGAGACAGCGGCTTAGTTCTATTAGCGGCTTAAAAATAAGTTTCTCCCGCTCCAGCTTAAAAAATAAGTCACTTTTCATGTTCGTTGGCCTTCCAAATTAGTTATGCGATAATTAGTCTAGAAGCCATAAGTAATAAGGTGAACGGCTTACGAAAGGAACTTGGCAGGGGTTGCCTATCTTTTTAAGCCGCCAGAAGAACTGAACCTAGGATTAGAACGTTGCACTACTCCACGAATAGTCCCTTTACTCCCCAACGCTAGGTAACTCTTTATAAAAAATCGAAAACTATATTTTAAAATCTGAAAATTATGCAGGTAGCCGAGTATATATAGATTTATAGTATGTATGACCAAATTGTCATTGAAATATCTTTTTATTTTTAATCTACACAGAAAAAGACAAATATAGGGAGCATAATCATTTCGCCCTTTTTAGAGCCACAATTTTGTGATTTTTGTGTTGCCCAGTATACAACATAGTTTTTAATAAAACTTTCAAAACATGTAGAAAATATTTGTATGTACCAAGAGGGAAAATTCAGAATTTTTTGAAACTGCTAATATAATTTTTGATTTTGTTTAAATCCCCAGCTCAGTTGAGCTCGAAAGCCAAAATGCTACACACTCCTGCTCTAGAGCTACCTAGGGTTCTTGCCTTGTAACTGATTCAAAGTATCAAAGGCCTTTGGCCTACTTATGTCTTATCAATCTTGACTATTTTGTTGATATATTGTTTTGACTCTCACAAATTACCACACTCTCTCACTATTAAATTGATGCACTAGCCAATTATCCCAAAAGTCCGAACTGATGGAAAGAGCTAGGCTTTATATTTTAACACTCCCCCTCACGTTAGGCTGGACAAACGGGAAGACCCTAGACGTGGGATAGATGGGACGGCGCAACTATTTTTTATATTAAATAGCGCGTTAGCCGAGGCTTGAACTTGAGACCAACTGGCTCTGATACCATATTGAATTGATGCACTAGCCAATTATCCCAAAAGTCCGAACTGATGGAAATGGCTGGGATTTATATTTTAACACTCACCTTGTCAAATGCCCTAGATGATTCATTAGCAAGTGATGCATGCATCGATCGATGCAAAAAACGTGGCCAATCCTCCTTTCCGAAAAATTAGCTTATTTGACTGTAATGAAAAATTATGGATTTTTTGTACCACATGTCCACATCGACACAGCATACAACTACGAAATCTCAAACGGACTCATGGCTCACGAAACAAAATTGACAATTCTAACTCTGAATAGTAGTTGTATGATATTATTCAGTACTCATTCTAGAACTGAATTTGGTCATGTTCATAGTCTAATTTGTCCTTTTTGTGTCTTAACCTGTCAGACACGGTAAATATGCATCGTGTTTATGCTCTAAATTTTTCAAAGAATTTGATGACATACGGATGTGTTTTCGATGACCCAGTAAGCTAGAACACCTGTAAGCTGCTACTGCACCCTACATGTCCCCGTCAATCTCACCGTCAAATAGACACCGGTGAGCAGTTGCGTAGCCAGGAAAATCCCACGCCCCAGGCCACCTTCGAGGCACTGTAGCTACATGTCCCCGTCAATCTCACCGTCAAATAGACACCGGTGAGCAGTTGCGTAGCCAGGAAAATCCCACGCCCCAGGCCACCTTCGAGGCACTGCAGCTACAGTACCCCCTGCCGGTGCGCGCTACAGTACGCCACCGCCTGCGTTTTGTGTGGGCCTGTCTCCGCCCCTGCCGGTGTGCACTACAGTACGCGACTGTAGCCACAGTCAAGCCTGCGTTTTGTGTGGGCCTGTCTCCGCCCCTGCCGGTGAGGATATCCCACATGTTAATTACTCCACTTTTAATAAGTATAGACAAATCAAGCAAGCATGCATACTACAAAACCTAGAAAATGATAAATATATGTTGGTGTAACGGTGTTTGAACATACAGTGCTTTTATGTTGTGTATGATGATGGTGTTTATGCTCTAATTTTTACTTACAAGGTGCTACTGCACCCTACATTTCCCCGTCAATCTTATCGTCAGATATACACCGGTGAGGACACCGTAAATGTTACTCCACTTTTACTAAGCATAGAGAAATCAAGCAAGCATGCATCTCTACTTATCTATACTACTATTAAAAGAGCAAACATGTTGGGATACTTTAAATCTTGTCCGTTTAATTTTCGATCAATGATCCAGATTGTCCCGATGTCGAGCACCAAACACTTTAAATCCTGTCCGTTCAATTTCTGATCAACGATCCAGAAAAGTCACCGTCGTTCGATTCGTGTACGTACATGGTTCGAATCCCGTTGGAAAAAAGCAATTCGGATCTTCGGATCCGGTGACACACGGGAGGCGTTGGGACGAGGCTCGAGCAGTTGCGCAGGGTGTACGCGCACGACGTGGGGAAGCTGCGCGAGCAATATGACTACGAGACGCAGCTGCTGGAGGCCGAGCGGTAACGCAAAGAGGAGGCGCGCTCTGAGGCCGTCCACGTGCAACGAGGAGCGCATGGGCCGCCGCCATGTAGACCAGGTCACCAGGGCCGCCGAGCGCCGCGCCTTCGAGGTGGACTTCCGCCAACGCTGTCGACCTTCCTTCGCGATGCAAAGGTCGTGAACGCCTCCCGCATTATCGAAGACCTAAACCTGCAATGTCGATGGTGAACTGACGGGACCTGATCTGAGGCAGCGGCCGCCGGCCGGCAGGGTCGGACGCCAGCGGCAATGCATGAAGGCCAGATGTCATCCATGGCATGGGCCGATGGGTGGTGCCTGACAGATTCCTCGACTAGGTGCTCTTCTATGCCATCGACGTGCGGCGTGTTCGTCCATCCCAGGTGTGCACGTGCACGGCCGGGGTCGTCCAAGGCATCCATGGTGCTGGCCTGCATTGCGTGCATGGAGAGGTCCTCCTGGGAGTGCATATGTATCCTTGTCGCTGGTTGATTAAGTCCCTATGCTAAAGCCTTTATCTTTAGTTCTTTGCGACTCACACAAGTACTATATTCTGAAAATCCATATTAACCATATCATGGACAGTTGAGTTGAGGGGCTATTCAATTAGTTATGCCTTGTCTCACACGTTTTTGGTTTGCCTAATTATATTACCGGGAGTTAAGTACAATTTTAAAAAAATAGAGGCTTAATTTTATTGTCTATCTTCTAGAAGTTTTCTTTTGATTTTTCTATCTTCTAGAAGTTGCCTTCACATTAATACGCTTCATTTTGGTCAAAATGTGCATGCATTTGAATTGTAAAGCTTGTATATAATATTAAAATGTAACATATCGAAACAGGAATGCCATTTAAAAGAATGTATGTTGTGTTATAATTTGGAGACGTGCGTTGCACGTGCAAAGCAACTATACTATAAAACAAGCAAACATATTCTTTCCTACAGCCACCCCAACAGATGTACACAGCCAGATTCTCACCACACGATCTGACCTGGCTAACTAAATTAACCGTCCAGATTAACCAATCCACACGGTATGTGCACCTAGCAATTAAACCAGGCAGACGAAAACTCTGCCAGCATCGCACGCGCGCGTCTGCGGCTCATTCACCCCAATCGTCGCTGGAAAAAAGGAAAGAAAAAAGGGTTAATTGGATAGATGCCACTCCAATTTCCACCTATTTGAGAAACGCCACTACAACTTTCATCTTTCGAAAAACGCCACTGCAACTCTCTGTACATTTCATAGATGCCATTATGCCCACTTTCACTCATATACCGGCCAATATACTCATGTATCTATGTTGTATATACGTATAAAGGGTGGGGCCCACCCATATAAGGCTTAAAAATGCAAAAATGCTATAAAATCGTGATGGAACAAAATCTAGAAAAGCATGATATTAAATTGTGACAAGTAGAAAATAACTCAGTTGCATAAAGTAAGATGCGTGCGGAAACACAGATCAATGAGGTTCATAAGCTAGGTTCAACATTAGGCAGATTCAATATCAGGTTTGGAGCTCTCACTGTCTCGCATGCATACACAAACACTTCACATGCGTACAGGAACAACATAGCTCCAGATTCAATGGCCATAAGAAACATTCAGCAGTTCTCTAGATTCAAATGGCCATCACAAAACATCACAAATATTTGACATGCATGAGGCCATGGCTAACTAAATTATGACTACGCAGAGAGTTGCAGTGGCGTTTTTCGAAAGATGAAAGTTGTAGTGGCGTTTCTCAAATAGGTGGAAATTGGAGTGGCATCTATCCAATTAACCCAAAAAAGATATCCCCAAACGAATCCAGGCCATCGTCCTCCCCGCAGCTGTGCCTCCCCTGGCGCTCCGCCGCCACCGCCGCACCCCCTCTCCCTGCGATGGAAGCGCGGTCGCCGGCGACGCGGCCTCCCTCCTCCTTCCTCGCCACGGTCGGCGGTGCTGTCCCTTGGGCGTGGGGCAGTGCCGCAACGGCGCGGCGGGAGACGGGCGTCGCCAGGAAGTCCAACTCGCGCCTCCGTCCGGCAGTCCGCCGCCCTCCCGTCCGCCTCCGGTCCGGCGAGAAGCGCCCCCGCCCCGGCGAAAGATGGAGAGGGAGCCGCACCCGAGCGGCAGCGCTCGCGAGCCCCATTATAAGCGCGCCCGATGGGGCACGGCGGCGAGATGACGGCGACGGGCGGGGCGAGGAGGCCGGCGGGGGTGGCCGGCATCCTGCGGCGTCACCTGCTGCCCACGTTGTTCGCGTGCGGGCTGCTGTTCTTCATGGACGTCGAGTACACCATCCCCATGGTCCCGGCCGCCGCGCCGCTGCTGGACCTCGGGTTCGTCGCCACCGCCGCGATGTACGTCGGGATCGGCGCCCGGCCCTCGCTCAGCTCGCTCCTCGCTGCGCCCCGCTGGACCCTCAGGTTCGTCGCCACCGCCGCGATGCACACCGGGATCGCCGCCCAGCCCTGGCTCAACTCGCTCCTCCCCGCACTCAGCACGGTGAGCACACCTGGCTACCTGCCTGCCTAGATCCGTTGAACCAAGCCGCTTCTGCCCATCTACCCGTATGCTCCAGACCTCCAGTAATTCCCAGCTTTATTTGACCTCCCAAGTCGCAATGTTACTACGGTTTCAGTGGCACAACATGTCAGCTTGTTCGCCGAAGACAGCGCCCACACAAAGACAATCTGGCGTCCATGGCAGAATTCATGTCGATGCTGCAGGTAGTTGTAGCTTGGGGCTCTTGCCCTTTGAGATGCCCGCCGAAGACAACCAACACGAAAAATTTGTTTTCAGTAGTTTGAGCAAATTTGATATTACCCATATATGATCTAGCGTAATTTTCGTTTGTAAACTCATCTTCTTTTCAGAGTTTACAATGGTATGAAAATTTGTCTATTTTAGAGTACGTGCAGGCCTGTTGCGAGACAATCCTGCACCTCCTCGGCGTTGACAACATCGACCTCTACTACCAGCACCGCATAGACACCATCATCCCCATCGAAAACAAGTTTTGGCCCTTTCTTTCATCAGTTCCTTCATTGTCTTAATGTGGATGCACAGATTGGTAATGCGGATAAAAGTGTCTCAGTCATGTCCTGCCCATACCATTCGTTCCCCATCAATTGAAATGGTGATCACCGAAGGTTGAAAACGTGGGTACTTGCTTCTGTACTACTGATATTTATAGACCTTTGTGAAAATTCCAGTGAATATTTGCTTCTGCACCTTTTCCTCTTTCTATTCTAATCCAACCCTTTCTCTTGGTTTCCTAATGAAGTGATGCACCATAGTAGTTATTTCCTTGAACTGATCTAGAGCGTCTTTCTTTGCTTTCACACATTATAGTACTACCTCCGATCCATATTAGTGGGCACAAATTTGTCTAGATACACATGTATCTAGTCTAAATATTTAACTAGATACATATGAATTTAGACAAAGCTATGCCCACTAATATGGATCGGAGGGAGTACTAATAATTGACTATGCCCTTTGTGTTTGCTACTTATAGATGAAAGCATCACTCTCATACCCTCGGTTGGCTATTTACAGATTCGAGCACATATAAGCAAGTTACAGTGAGGAGGAATCCTTTCTGTTATCTTTGTTTCTACTGCCAGCCATGTTGCTGTTTTTTGAGTTGTTGCTGCAGGCGTGCTGCTTTTACTTGATAATTGGTACATGTTGTGAGTTTAAGATTTTTATTAACATCCGCATTTTTTTTTCTCATTTTCGGACACATACATATATTAGTTTTTTGAACCTTTATCATGTTTCTTCCTTACAACATATTTGTCCTATGCAAAACATTTGTTTTAAAGATTATTTTTCAGATTCACTTGATAGCACAAATGCAACTACCCTGACTTTTGAGCCACGCCCAACATGCTCGTAGTTTAATATTCTACTCCTCCGTTCCATAGTATAAGATGTTTTAGATATTCAATGTTGACTATATACGAACCGAAATAAGTGAATGTATATACTAAAATGTGTCTATACATCCAAAGCTAAAACATCTTTTAATTTGGAACGGAGGAATTGGAAGGTAAGGATCAAATACACACAAATATTTTCTGTTATTTCCGACAATATTTTCATTATGTTTTAGGTGTCAGAGCGCACGTTCTTATTGATACGCCAATTCTGAAGAATGTCAAAAGAGTGGTGTTACGTGAGGGATATGTACAAGGAACACGTCAATCCCAGTGAAGAATCTCCACCGAAGTAGACAAAGTTTGATGGTGGACTCATTGTGCGCATGTTTCCTCCATGAGCATCTCTTTGGTTATATGATTAAGCACATGGAGCGAGTGGGATTGACGAGATATGAGTCTAGCCTCCTTTTAGCAATGAACTTTTACAGGCATCATACTTGTATGGAATGATATTTCTTTTGTGTGATTGTCATTTTCTTATCACCGCTAATATATACTCCATTTGGATCCGAAAACCTTGAATTTTCTCCTTCAAAATTTGGTCGATGATGATTCTGTGATTTGATGAATAAATTGACTTTGCATAGATAAGGAATTTACGTTGTTATTTGGTTTGATTAATAAAATTGGGTTCACCTTCGATATGATTTGTTATATTGTTGGTTCACTTCGATGATTGGATTAGACTTATTTAATAATTGTAAATGGAAATATAAAAAATACTTCACTAATATCACTCTTATATGTTGTGAGTCTTTTCTATGAGATGATATGGTCTTGGTATGGATTGGTATGGATTGCACAATGTCTTTCACAATTATTTACTGACTTATGTTAAAAGTGTGTTTTCAATTCTAGCTTGGGTCGTTCGGTAGGGTATGTTTAGCCTGTAACGGTTATTTTCAAGATGAACTTTAAAAACATGAAAACACGCATAGATCAAGATAGAGAGAGCACATCGTCAATTTTCTTTCAGTTTTGACGGAGAGGTGATCCAAATTTCAAATGCATTAGTTGATTGATGATACGTGTGTTGCACGTGCACGGCTACTAGTACTACAAAGCCTGGAAAATGACAGCCTTAAATATGTGTTGGTGTAACAGTGTTTGAACATACAGTGCTTTGCTGTTGTGTACTGTACTTGTGTAGCGGTCATCATTGCTCGTGTGCTGCAACATCTACCTTGGATTCTTGGTACACTTGCATATATAGTAGCTGCATCTTCCTCAGCGACGTCAGGTTGCTTCTGGCGTAGTATGTGGAAACGTACGGTTGTTGGGGCCTAGCTTCTTAGCTGCTTGGTACTTTCCAAAGATCAAGTAAAGCTCAACTCTTTTTTTAGTTGGAACTACTTCTTTCATTCTTGGCTTGCTTGATTCGTTTCAGTTTCTGTACTCTCTTTGCTCCTACTTAATTTCTACCTTAATTGCTCTCTGTACTTCGTTGAGAAATCTCTCCAGAAGTTTCTTAGCACCAGTGCAACAGAGTAAAGAGGTTACATTATGAACTGAATTCCTATACAACACAACCATATATTTCTTAAATTTTTTTCGCTCCATTGTTTGCTCTAGAAAGGTGATGATGACAACTGAACCTTTACTTTCTTGATTCTTCTTTTTTGTCCTGCTTTTTTTGCTCTAGCTTCACGTTGTGAATTCTGCATGGATATGCAGGAAGGAAATAGTGTGCTAATGGCACTATCAGCTCCTCCAAGGGCTTGTTTGGTAACTGCAATCTCGGGGGGATCCTGGCCTTTTCCCAGGGAGAATTTTCCCCTAATCCGGAGGTCGGGAATAAAATCCCGGAGATATTTAACCCGGACAGCCAAACAAGCCCCAAGTCAGGAAGAACCCACCCAGCTGCCGTCGCCGGGGAAGCAATTCAGCAGCCAGCTCGCCGCTGCTGTGAGGAGCATCAACTGGAGTTATGGCATATTCTGGTCCATCTCACCCAGCCGCCCAGGGTAATAATATACGGGCCACTACTCAGATTCATTTTCATGATCACTCAAGTAGTCAAGCTACTGACGAACACCTGACCACGCACGTAACTCGCGTCTCCCGTCTCCGTTTGCTTTGCAGATTTCTGACCTGGAAGGACGGGTTCTACAACGGCGAGTTAAAGACGAGGAAGATCACCAACTCGACGGACCTTAACGCCGACCAGCTCGTCCTTCAGAGGAGCGAGCAGCTGAGGGAGCTCTACGAGTCGCTACTCTCCGGCGAGTGCGACCACCGGGCGAGAAGGCCCGCCGCGTCGCTGTCGCCGGAGGATCTCGGTGACGCCGAGTGGTACTACACTGTCTGCATGACCTACGCCTTCCGGCCTGGCCAAGGGTACGTACGTGGTTTGCCCACAGTAGCTAGTATATCATGATATAAGATCTACTGTACTGATCGCCGGAGACTGAAGCGTGTGTTCTTCTGCTGTACACGTACGATCAGCTTGCCTGGCAAAAGCTTTGCGAGCAATGAGTATATTTGGCTGTGCAACGCTCAGTTTGCGGACACCAAAACTTTCCAACGCGCGCTCTTAGCAAAGGTACGTTTTGCGTATGTACGTCTTCAAGTATATTTCTTAATTTCCCGTGAAAAAATGTCTCTCTCTTTGTACCCGAACTATATATTTAGGTATTTTAACTGATATATATCATGATTGCCGCTATGCATGGCCATGCTATCTGCCGGTTAATTCAGACAGCGTCGATTCAGGTCAGTACACGTCATGCTTTGATCACATCATGGTTAGCACCGCATGTGACGTGTTTACCGTTCAGATTTCTGACCCCAACTGCACGTTTGTCTATTGTCACTTATTTCAGACAGTTGCTTGCATCCCCTTCATGGGCGGTGTGCTTGAGCTGGGGACGGCTGATCAGGTTAGTTCATGGGAGTGTGCATATGACTTTCACCTTTTTTTTTCACTACATAATTCTTACATCCATTACCAGCTGCACCTCCCAAGTTAAACCATCTTACGGTAGCTATGTGGCGACATGGTGTCTCGAAACTGGCAAACTATTGCCTGGTGGAATATTAATAATTCCCAAAAGGGCTGGAAAAAATACATATTATTGTTGTACAGACAAACCCCACACAAGATAAGGCCGATATGCATGCCCCGTGAGGGCAAAAATAAACCCGAGCCAATATTTAGACGCCCACAGTCAAAACGTCCGCCAACGGTAATTATAGTACCGCTGGCGAACAAGGAGGCCGTCCGCCAGCGGTAGTTAGCCCCGCGTGCTCGGTTCTGCCTGAAACTACCGCTGGCGTACACTATTGGCCGCCCGCCAGCGGTATGCCTCGTACCGCTGGCGGGCACTGTAGACCGCCCGCCAGCGGTAATAGCGCTGGCGGGCGCACATGGCCGTCCGCCAGCGGTAGCGTGGTGGCTATAAGCACATTCCTACTAGTGTATGCAACTCATGAACTCGTCGGAGGGAAACTGGCGGCGCCGGGAATGCACAAATCGGTCGGCTACCCAAAACACACAAACAACGAGTAAGCAACGCCAACGAAATTTCATTCATTAAAAAAAACTGATTTGCATCATTTTTTACATAGCAATTTGTGTACATAGAAATTACAAATCTAAATGACATTTGTCATTAATTCTAAGCCTAAGGACCTAAGACTAATGACCTAGATCCTAGTGGCGGCGGCTACCGAAGCTGCACCAACGACCTGTTGGCGGCCAGCCATGACCAGGTTGTCTCCATTATTATACCGAAGCTGCCCACCTCTCCTTCATCCCTACAATCGGGTGGCGCCATGGAGCTCCCATGGCAATCCCTACCAGCGGTGCTTAGCGACCAGTCTTCCAGCACCCTGTAGTATGTCGGCTATGGTATGTTGCACCTGCCAAGGAAGTGCGCGTCTTGCAAAATAATGGGGGGTGGCCGTCCGGCGCGGACGGCGCGCCTTGGATCTCCTTACTCGGATCCCGTCGGGCCATGCAGTCTGTCTGGCCCGGCGGAGAAGGCGTGCCTTGGATCTCCTTGCTCGGATACCGTCTGGCCATGCAGTCCGTCCGACACGGAGGGGAAGGCGCACCTTGGATCTCCTTGCTCGGAAGGCGCACCTTCGATCTCTTTGCTCGGATCTCCTTCGGGCCCCAAAGACGGATATCGCCATCTCCCTACTCGATCCGCTTCTCTCGCCCGGTTGTGTCGCCGTCAAAGGCCATGGAGGGGAGGGGGTAGGCCATCTAAGAGAGGAGAGGAAGGGAACCGAGGTGGATTGGGGTTGTTCACTGTGGCGATGCTGCCCGGCTTTTAAGGGGCACGTGGGTGAGTGTGTGCATTAACGGCAGGGAGCGGGAGAAGCTGCGAACGCATTAACGACTTGCCACCAACCAGTGGCGTGATCCACGCGACACCACGTGGTAGCTACCTGTCAGGCATACCACGTGCCACCTGCACGTTTCGCCCGTACCGGTGGCGTGCCATCCTTATCTGCGCGCCACTGATACACGAACAACAGTGGCACGCCCAAATTCAACACGCCACTGACAATAGCAGTGTCGGGCGAAAACAAAGTACGACACTGATAAATACATACTATTGCTGTACAAACAAACCCAACACACGATAAGGCCGATATGCATGCCCCGTCAGTGCAAAAATAAACCCGAGTCATGTGAAGGAAGAACGAACAAGCATCAACATCATCTCAAGAGATAGAAACACCGACTATAGACATAGACGCACCGACGTCGGTGGGACAACTCCGCTCCTCTTTCAATTTTGACAACCAATCATGAGAAAACTATAGAGTAGGGATGTCTATAGGTGAATGTCCCCATACACATGACAAATTTGACACGTCAACGCTTTTTTAATAGATTTGGCCGCCTTGTGGAGCGCCGCCTACTCTTATGTTAGGAGAGATGACGGGGAGTCATCGAGAATAGACAAAGCGTGAAACAAGACCACTTCAAAGATCCCTCGACGATTTAAACATTGCTTAGCCTAGGACGTACATCCATGTGACCACTTCCAAAGCACTCTCTCTTTCCAAGACCCCGATCTTACAAGGCCCCTCATATCTCAACACCCTGTTCCAAACCTTCCAAGGTCCTCCGGATGGGCGAAAACCATAGTATGTCCAAATAGATGATATTGGGGCAATTTTCCCAAAAATTCCCTTGAGTATAGTTTGGATTCTATGCGGTCCCTATTCAACTATTGTCATGAGAATTTTACCACATGCTTCCGAGGCGACTGCAGCCTCAAAAAAACTTTTTTACCAGTAAAAAAATAGACTACTTGATGACGAAAAGTAAACAAACTATTGTCTTGCACAAGCTTCAATATGTTTTTATTCTTGTGGTACTCCCTCTGTCCTAATTTTCAGGGCATAATCTCAAAAACGATTTGTCCCGTAACCCTCCACCTCCTAGGCACAATTATATTTAATTCCATCTCAATTAGTGGTTGGTTGCCTCCTCCACCAATGCACACAAGATTTTAGACCCATTCAAATATCACCTTGGACCAAGATATTCGAAAATTATGCTCTGCGTATTAGGACGGAGGGAGTATATAACTTTATCAGAGGGCACCAGTATCACCGATACCGATTACGGGCGATTACCAAGACCGTGTGCCACGTATAGCAGACAAACTGAAAGTTGGGTACTACTATATCACTAAAATTGCACACGTCCGAAGAGCGTAATTTTAAGCTCACTAGTAGTATTTGATTTTAGGTGACTGCAATTTTGAAAATTTCAGGAAAACTAACAAAAGCAAAACAAAATAAATTGTGCGCGGGGTTAAAAAAGACGGGCTACAAATTGTTGTACTCTGTGCGAGTATTATAATATGTTTATTTTCTTTCATTCATTTTACACTGGTCACTCGTGACCACTGAATTCATCCACGTGTTATTTTTGTATACTCCTAGCTAGCTGTTCACCCAATAATTGAAGTGATACTATTGCTGATCTGGTAGGTTTTGGAGGACACGGACATGGTGAACCGGGTGGGTACATCTTTCTGGGAGCTACAATTTCCGACACGCTCTGCGTCGGAGGCGCCGAGCTCAAGCCCATCAGAAAACGAAACCGGGGAGGACATCGTGTTCGAAGACCTGGATCACAACGCAGCCGAGGCGATGATCTCCGGGGAGTTCGAGTGCCTGTCCGACGGCAACCTGGAGCGGATCACGAAGGAGATCGACGAGTTATACGAGGAGCTGGACGTGCGCGCTCTCAAGGACAACTGGATCATGGACGGGTTCATGTCTTCCCCGGAAGCGGCGGTGGTGCCGGACGCAGACGGGATCACGGATGACGCTATCACTCTAAGTTGCTCCGTTGAATCCTCTCGACCATCGTGTTTCATGGCTTGGAAGAGGCCATGGGACTCGCCGGAAGAGGTGGCTAAGTCGGTCGCCGGAGAGCCGCAGAAGTTGCTGAAGAAAGCCGTGACCGGCGGTGCTTGGACGAATGGTGGTGGTGGTGGCACAGGCAGAGCTCAGGAGGGTAATGTCAAGGGCCATGTCATGTCGGAGAGAAGGCGCCGGGAGAAGCTCAACGAGATGTTCCTTATTCCCAAGTCGTTGGTCCCGTCCATTCAAAAGGTAGCGCACAGCACACACATTTTTCAACGGCATTATACTCAATTTATTTAGGAAGTATTTGTTTTTCTTTTTTTTAGCATAAAGACATGTTTCATGTGTGGACTGTTAAATGTTGCAGGTGGACAAAGCATCAATCCTAGCGGAGACGATAGCGTATCTGAAAGAGCTGCAGCAAAGGATAGGAGAGCTAGAATCCAGCAGGGCGCCGACGCGGCCGGTCACCACCGAAACAGCAGGCCGGAGGCGCCACGACGCCGCCGCGAAGAAAATCTCAGCCGGATCCAAGAGGAAGGCGTCAGAGCTCGGCGACGCCAACAGTACCGAGAGGGAGCGCCTCTCCAAGGACGACAGTCCGAGCAACGTCGTCAACGTCACCGTCCTGGACAAGGAGGTGCTCCTGGAGGTGCAGTGCCGGTGGAAGGAGCTGCTGATGACGCGGGTGTTCGACGCCCTGAAGGCCCTCTGCCTGG
Source organism: Poa pratensis (assembly GCA_947311845.1). Lineage (NCBI taxonomy): Eukaryota > Viridiplantae > Streptophyta > Magnoliopsida > Poales > Poaceae > Poa > Poa pratensis. Next base: position 63,914,911 of record CAMZMU010000107.1, read on the forward strand.
ACGTTCTCTCCGTGCAGTCGTCGACGCCGGATGGCCTTCTTTCTCTCAAGATACGAGCTCAGGTCTAGCAATTGAAATGCACGCAGCGCTAACGCTCATAATTATGCATGGTTATCGATTTACTAATGATGGACGTGCTTTGGTGAAATTTTGCAGCACGCCGGTTCTGCCGCCGTGGCGCCTGGGATGATCAGCGAAGCGCTTCAGAAAGCTCTAGCCAAGCGCTGAAACATGCTGACAGCGGAGATGCGTAACACACTTGTAGCTTGGTGTTTGCTCCTGCACTACCTCGTGGTGTAAACCAAGGGCGAGAAAGGCTTGAAGACGGAGTAGTGAAGATCTAGATGGTGCTGAAGGAGGTGCACTCCAGAGCTCATGGCTGGGCAACCATTTCGGCGAGGACTATGAACTAGTTCCTGTTGGTGTTTCTACGATGTTAACTCTGATTACTTTGAGTTGACGCTTGTGCCTTAGGGTGTTGTTGCCTGGATGTAGGCTGATGCTAGTGCAGAGGCTGCAAGGGGGGCAGAGCGCTTAAAAGTGTTTCTCTGCTACCAACCATTCAGTTTTCTGTTGCAGTTCATTTCCCTTCCTTTGTTTTCTGCTTTCTTTTGTAATTCCGTTTGTAGACAAACTGATGGTTTCTTTATATGAAATCGACGAGGTGGCTCGTTCCTGGGCAGCCTGCAGTGGGAGGCACATACGGTTGGTCTGGGATGCTTCAAGTGCAAAATATTAGCATGGTTGGCCCTACAGAACAGACTTTGGACTGCAGATTGTCTAGCTAACCGGGGTTGGCCGCATGACCCAACGTGCCAACTTTGCAAATGTGCTCCGAACAACGTTTCGCATATGTGCTTTTCCATTGCCGCTACTCCAAGCGCATCTGGGCTGACATCGCCAGCTGGTTGGGAAACAACGATCTTTTTGCCCCAGCCAACGCGACCCTTGAGATTCAGCGGTTGAGGGATAATGCCTGCAATTATGGTCCAGACATACTTAGCAGCAGAGCAGGTGAAGAATAATGCCTGCAATTAAGTTTTCCTTCTGCATTTCTCTGAACTGAACCTGCAGCTGCACTGGCAACCATCCTCTGAAAGTTAATCTTCATCTAAGTTGTGCAGCTTCAACAACTATGACATTGTTCTCATTGCAAATCTCTGAACTGAATAAGCATCATTATCTAGACAAGTTAATTTTTTTTTGAGATCAACTCTTGCAGTTCAACACCCATGCTGTTTCCAAAACAGAGCTACTACATTCATGTCATCCAAGGAAGATTACAATGCAGCATATGCTTGTTGCGAACAACTATGGATGCAAATGCTTGACGCTTGAGGTATCCCGTACCATTCTGATCTTTCTTATGACGAGTTGACGGTGCGGATTCGGATTCTGCTCATGGGTCTCCTACACTATTCTCCACTGAATGTGGACACCCAAATTAACTGCAGTCTGCAGAGGAACACCACGAGAGTGTGGGCGAGGATAACTTCAGGAGTCGGACTGCAGCCTGACTTAGAGTTTTACCACCATATATACCTCTTGTAAGTAAGGTTTTGGTTCCCGAAAAAAAAATTCCCGGGGGGCTCGGGATTTCCGGTTACCGCGGTAACCGAGAAATCCCGGATGTTTACCGGACAAATTTAAAAATTAAATTTTGAATTCAAATTTTCCCAGAACAGGCTATTAAGTGTTTAAACTTTATTTGGACACAACTTTGAGTGCAGTGTAGCGGTGGACATCATTTGGTTGGGTACGCACCTGTTAGGTCGTAGGTTCAAATCTTGTTTGGCCCTTTTTTCCAAAATTCTGAACATTTAATCTTTCACAGGAAGAATAATACTCAAAAATAGAAACGGGCTAGAGAGTCGAACCCGGCACCTGTGTGCGAGAACATGGCGTCGCTGCCATTGGGCTACGCCATCAAACATGCATAGAAACGAACATATGTACTGTTAACCTGTGTTTAGGCGTTTAAATTCAAAATTTTCAAAAATTCACGAGATTTTTTGACCGGTAAGAACATTTCCCGTGGGTGCTCGGGAAGCTCGGTTACCGGTCGGTAACCAGATTTACCGACCGGTAACCAAAACCTTGCTTGTAAGTCGCCGGTTGGGATAAGTCGCAAGTTGTAAATCTCCGGCGTTTGTAACATCACCCGATCATAGTGTAGATTTGTTGGCTGACGCCCGTGGTTTTTCTCTCCCATTGTTGGAAGGGTTTTCCACGTTAAATCTCGTGTCACAGTTGGTTTGATCTTGCTTTTCTTCGTCGTTTATTTGCCTATCGTTTATAACAAAAAACGGTTGTCTGATTAAACCAAGCAAATGCGTATGAGAATCTCCGTGCAGTTTTGACGAATTTTTTTTTTTACGAATTCTGTTCACTTAAAACACAAAAGTTATAAACTCAAGAACAATAATAAGAAAATACATGCTAGAAATCACTGCAAAGCTCATGAATAACAACTAACATGGATTGAAACATATGGAGTGCTGAAAAAGTAGTAAGATACTGAGACGTGGTCTGCACTGCAGTGGTGTGTCGCCGAGGAGACAGGGGAACACGTACGCGAGTATACAGAGACACTAGACGTAGATCGTCTTCAGTATCTCGGATTACCTCTCCTAACCTTCTTGCTTCTTGTTCTGTTCAGATTTACAGTGATATCCAACATCTTAAATGCCTGCTTATGACTGAACACGGTACAATTGTCAGTACCATTTGAGCACTGAAACTGTCTGAAATAGCTGTCCATTATGTCAAACTATATAATCAAGATGTAGTTTTGTGTACTCTTCTGTTAGAAGTATTTGATGCCTGCTGTCAACTCCTTGCTGTTTAACAATACCCATTGTTTTTCAAAGTTGAGTAGTACATCTTCACGTCGCTGAAGAAAGACTACCATGCAGACATAAGCTTGCTGCAAGGAAAACAACTATGGATGCACATGCTTGATGATTGAGGTAGACGCATCATTCCGAGCCTTCTCATAGATGATTAAACAGTGATCCTGCTCATGGATCAGCATAGCTCTTACACTAGCTTGCACTGAATGTTGGCACCTAAATCTACTGGAGATGAACATCATGAGAGTTAGGGTGAGGAGCAGTTCAGTCCAGTGAAAACGTCAGGCAAACTGTAGTCTTATCGAACCAATGAGAATGCAGATTGGCAGATGAGTGATGAATGAATTGCCGTGCATGTTTGAATTCTGTTTTCTTACAAACACAAGATAATTATAGGCATAAGTACAGCCTATGGATCGTCAGGTTCTGGAAACCTGAAAAAAAGAGAGCTTTGATCTGATTTTCTGGGGGCTAAAAAAATGAGCTTTGGTCTGATTTAGAATGGTTAAATTAATGGGCCAAATAACTGTAAATATTAGGCTGAATCTTAATGGGCTAGATTGGCGACGGCCTAGGTTAGCTCATTCTCACGAAACTTTTGGTTGATCTCAACTCCAACTAGGCAACTAGAGCACCCAAGAAAGTCGACCGAGATTTCCTGAGTAACCCTGCCAAGGCACATCCGGAAAGACGACCTTTCGGAGCAAGGAAATTCAAGGGAAATGCAGGCAGCCCTCGCTCCTTCTTCTTACGGAAAATGCGGCTGAAGACACACATCTGAAGCGAGCATGTGGAGGCGTGCTGGCCTAGCGCCTCAACAAACGCTGATCATTCAGCCTTTTTGTCTAGGGGGGAACGCCGATCGATCAATCAACGGTCGCGCCGCCGAATCGATGAACATAGTACTACACCGGATCCGCTGTCGCACGTCCGACAGATCGCCACCGGCGGGCACACGAGTTGAAAGTTGAAACTTCGCCTGCGAAGCTTCCGCGGTCCACAGCGTAACGCCATCGCCGCCGTGACGCGGACCAGTGGCCGGCAGCGATGGCTGTCGCAGGATCGTTCCCGCTATTACTCCAGATCCTGGGATCTGCCATGCTGAGACAGCGAGATCACAGTCTTTGCCAAAAGGCGTCGCCAACCTATCCCACATAGTACCAACTTGCGATGTATCGTCGATCGATCGACCTACAGTCTTTGACTCTTCTGGACGCGGAAGCGGACAAGAACAGTGCTCCCGGGGTCTCTCACAGATGTTCATATATGAAACTTTGGGCCTCAAAGTTACATTGCACACACCGAATAATGCACCAAATCAGACAACACTCAAAAGATGACCCCTTAGTACCAACTATTATGAACAAATAATTGCATGTGTGTACATCAATACTTACTAATTAAAGGACACCCCTTAAAAGAAAAGATGCTCATACAAGCCTCATAATACATTGCCAACAAAGCGCAAATAGATTATCCACAAGACTAGGTAGTAATACAAACATCGTCCTTGTATAAATTACCTGGTACTATAGATAATCCCCTTACATTCAACATGACACAGTTAAATCATTAGCATATAACAAGGAACACATACAAACAAGCATGGGTTTAATTATTGGCCTCAGCAAATCTAAGCACAACAAATTAGTAGACTTGGAGCAACTATACCATTATGTTGATCGATGCTGACAGTGTCAATTTGGCTCCCGGAGCCCGAGTTCATTACAGCCTTTATTTTAAAATTTTCAATAATCGTACTTTGGAATCTCACCAAATTCTGAAAAAGGCACACGAGCAAATCTACATATCTGGTGTGTACGGCACAAGTTTTTTCAAAATGTATCATCATCCGTGATCTACACAAAAATGATAAAAATGGAGATAAAATGAGTTTTGACTTATTTAGGGCTATAAATTTCTTATTTCTATGTATTCCAAAATACACCGTATTTTGCAGCAAAACTTTGTAGATATGTAGATCATATTAGCACACATCCATAGTACAAAACATCATGTTTTTTATGGAAACCTCGAAATAATATTTATATTTGTCCCAAAATACTGAGCTGCATGGAGCCCAGGATCCAAATTGTCGCACTCTGATCGCTGCTCCGCTTCTATCATACACATGATAAAAAAAAAATAGCGACAACCTCCTCCGGGACTATGCACGCCATGCTATAGCATGCTAACAACATGCTATATTTCAAATAGTGTTTTGAAGAAATATCAGATCTAGCTAAAAAAATCAAGAATGAAGGGTAGAATTCAAAAATCTCAGAACAATATATGCATAACCACATACAAAAAGTAGTTCTTCAGTTGTCTAGAAGTATAACATCAGCATCCCACATGTCAAGAACGTATAATAAATTACTTATTTTGTATCATCGACATTAGCGATGTCATTTTCCGATTCAGAAGAGAAAACCATCATATTGCGGTTCATCACCACGACAAACAGGAAGCAACTCTGGACGTTTGGAAAAATAGCACGCTAATACTACTGACGTTTTAGGGCGATACAGTGCGTACCTGAAGGCGGGGTAGAGATCATTATGCAGTTGGGAAGGCCATGTAAAATCACTAGACGGTGGACACGTAAATGACGACGGTAAATGCGATCACTATTGATACGTGTAGGCTAAAGCGACCGTCGAATTGAAGTCGGAGAAGACCGCCTAACCCGTGCTGTTTTCTTGCGGGAAAAAGTCCAAAACCAACCTTAAACTTATAGATGAAAGCTAAATCAAACCCTCAACTTTGAATCCCGGAAATTGGTACCCCAAACTTATGAATCCCGGTCTATCCCAGACCCTCGACCTATTTTGCACATGAAAAATAAATAATTTACTAATTAAATAATTTGATGCTCTCACTGACAAACAGGGCCCGCCTGCCATCTACGTCTTCAACCTCAGATCTCTCTCCCAATTCAATCTCTCTCTATCCACGAGTACGGGGATGCAGCGGAAGACGGGGCAGACCGGAGGATCCACTGACGCGAGTAGGGGATGCATCAAATTGGCCCGGCGGACGACGGTGCACTGCTTTGCCGCGTAGCTGTGTCAGCGCCTTCCATACCAAGCACCACCGGCAACTGAATCGCGCCTCAGATCCCGAGCACCAGCTGCGGCAACTGAATCGGCGCCTCAGACCCCGAGCACCACCGGCGGCGCATGCCCCCGTCTAGGGCCGCATCAGCCACGGAGGCGACCCCTTTCGAGAGCTGCAGCAACCCACAGTGGCGCCTGCGGAAGACGGCGACCTCAGTGTGCAGGATGTGGGCAAGCGTTTCCTCCGGCTGCTCGTCCTCAGCCGCCACGCTGGGATACCGCGACGAACGGCCTCCAAGGCCATTTGACATTAATTATTTTATTTTTTTGAGGAAAGGATCTGATCCATATATTCAGAAATGCTCAGTACAAAATACAAGAAAGTCCAGCAAAGAAAAGAAAATACAAAAGGACCCTGCAAATTGCACAAAGCACCCTGAGCATCCTGGAAGAAACACGATCAGATCCACCGCCACGCTCCCAAGAAACCTAGCCGCCGCCGGCGTCGCCGTACCACTTGCCGCCGGGGAGGAGGCGCCACCACATGATGTAGACGACCGCATGATCCATCCACCGCCGAGCGACGGAATCTGGCTCGATGAAAGGATACGGCCACATCACCTGCACCCCTGCTCCACCCATCTTCCCGCCGACGCAGCGCCGTCCAGGCCCACCAACCGCACCACCCGATCTCCAGCACACAACGCTCCCCTCGCCACCATGGCCGGCCGGAGCAGAGACGCCGGAGAATAGCACCACCAGCAGCACCAACCAAAAGCGGAACACCCCCATCCACCCACTTCTCCCCTCGCCTCCACGGCCGGCCGGAGAAGCAGAGACGGATGAGCGCGCCCGACGAACCACCTTGCGGCCACCCGGATCCATCGACAGTCGCAGCAGCCCCTCCATTTCATCACTGGCACCATGCCAACGACAAAGCAGAGGATAACCACCGCCACCGCACGTGCCCAGGTCACCACCAAACTCGAGCTTTAGAACGGGAGCAGTAGAGAGGACATGCAAGCTCGCCGTCAGCTCCAACCTCCGGAGCTCCAGCGACCACCTCTCCTCCACCATCTGCCTAGAGCAGCTCGCAAGCTCCAGCAGCACAACTCCACACGGCAAGGCGCCAGATGAGCACACAGGCCCAAACATACTTCCTAAACTACTGCTGTACAACGAGGCCGGCACCCTAGACCAACTCCACGCCAGCCAGCGCAAACGCCGGCGGCGGGAGCGGCCGGATCTGGCCGGATCTGGCGACATTAATTATTTATTGCCGTGATTGATTTGAGCTAGTAGCAAATTTGCTTGATCCATCTGTCTTGATTGATATTGCTTCTAGCTAGCTTAGTCAATCTATTAATTGGAGGCCGATATCCTTGCGGAACGTGTCTTCGAGCAGAGCACCAATTCGTTGCCCTTGAAGAACACTGGGCCACGTGCTGCAACAGTTCAAGCAGCATTGACATGGAGCACCTCGAGAGACGTGCTTAGCAGGGGGACATGGAGCACCTCGTGACTCGTGACAGTGTGTAGCTTGTCGTCTTCTCTGGCAGTGATCTCTACGGGTGATCAGCTGGGACACGCACGCGTTTGCTACAACCAGCTGTTCGGTTTAAATTTATTTCCCCGTACATATATACTCCCTGGGGATTTGGGAGTTTTGCTCGTTTGGAAAAAATGAAATGGCTAGTGACGCATGCCATTTCTTCAATTTTCATAAAACCCACTGTATGTACAGTAAAAACTCTTCATGAAAATGTGCTTGCACTTTGGCCCCGACATTGGCATAGTGTATTACACTTTGGCCACGCAAACGACAGCATCTGAACTGGTAGTAGATCCACGCATCTCAGGTTTCAAGTGGCACGGGTCGTCCCGCTACGCCGCCCCACAAATTAGGCCCGCAACACGCCGCTGGGCTGACCGCGTAAACGCGAGCGGGCTGAAGCAGCACGCCGCATAGACCCCGAGCGGCCCGCAAGAACTGCATAACCCGCCATCTCCGGCGCCGGCCTGGCTCCTACGTCCCTCCTCCGCTGCGCTTGCCCTCGACCCACATGATCTCGCCGCAGTGGAGCTTCTCCCCGCTGCGCTTGCCCTCGCGCCTGTACTACTGCGGAGCGGACGGGGACCTCGTAGAGGTCAAAGGCCATGCGGCCGACGAGGTCGTCCCCGCCGGCGAGATCTCTGTTTTTCACGGCCACCTCGAGCAGGGGCGACTGGAGGTGCGTGGCGGAGAAGACGATGACCTGACTCCAGGACGGGCTGTGGTTCCCGCCGTGGACGGCGGTGGTGCCCTTGAAGTTGCCGAGCTTGACCTCGACGAAGGGGTCGATGGAGCCGGCGGCAGAGACCGCGTGCCTTGACGGCGTGCACGTAGAGGAAGCGCATCGGCTCGACGAGGTCGTAGGTGGAGGAGATCTTGCCGGCCGCGTTGGCGGCGGCGGCGGAGGAGGAAGCTCCAGCGCCCTTTCGTTGTAAAGTTGTTCTCCCGCAAGCATCCGCAAGCATCCACCAGCCCGCCAGCGAAGCGTGGCGGACAGCCGCAACCTGACACGCATCATGTTGCTCGGACGAAGGGGCCAGGTAAGGCACGTACGTGGCGAGCCAAAAGACGACCCAGCAAGATAAGGCTATGTGCATGTAACCTGTGTGGCAGGCGTGGCCCAGCTATTCCAATGATAATGGATGTGTTGGACAGATTTTTTTTTTAGATAAAGGGCTTTATTACTCAAAAGTTTAAGTATTACACCCGGCCTCTGCATAATGAATGCACACAGCCGCAATCCAAACGAGAAAGAAAAAGTAGTGCAACATAAGGCGAATTACAATCAGCAAGAATTAAGTAAGACGCCTATGTCCTAGGCAAGCTCGACGGCCTATGGAGGTCCAATCCGGCGATCAAGTGGTCACCCATGTTGTGAAAAAATGTTCCTTGCCACCTCCTCCAGTCGTGCACACGCCTCCGTAAAGAGGTCTCGATGTCCCACACGCTGTAAGGTGGACCACGTACGGAGAATACCTGTGCATCGGTAGAGTGCCTGCATATAAGAAACATCTTTATCATTGAAAACCTTGTCATTTCTACTAAGCCAAAGCGACCATATAACGGCAATCGCTCCCACCCTAATAACCGTTCTAAGCTTTTTATCTATCCCATGTAGCCAGTTGCCAAAAACATTGGCAACCGACTTGGGTGGATATAGGTTAGACGCTATTTGGATAGATGACCATATAGAACGTGTGAAACGACACTCGAAGAATAAATGTTTTATTGTCTCATGTTGTGGACAAAATACATACTTAGTACTTCCATGCCAGTTCCGTTTGACAAGGTTATCCTTGGTCAAAATGACACTCCTACGAAGATACCACGTAAATACTTTTATTTTAAGTGGAATCTTCATTTGCCATATTTTTTTATTATCAACGACTGGAATATCCGAATGCACTAGCGCCCTATACATAGAATCTACTGAGAATTTTCCATTCCCGCATAGATTCCACCGAAATTCATCGGGACCTTGTGTAAGTTGGACCGAGGCCAACCGTGCCAGCAAGGCGTTCCAAGATGTTAATCTCGGACCAAATAAATCTCGTCTGAACGTCACATTGGGTGGTGAGCACTGCATAACAGTGGCTATAGTATCCCCTTTGTGTCGAACAATATTGTATAGAGCAGGATATTGCTCCCGGAGGGTGGTATTTCCTAACCATTTGTCCTCCCAGAATCTAATCTCCGTGCCATTCTTAATATTAAATACGCCAAAGCGAAAGAAATGCTTCTTAGTCGCCATTAGGCCGGCCCAAAAGTGGGAATCACCAGGTTTCCAATACACCTGTGATACCGCCTTTGTGCCAATGTATTTTCTTTTAAGAAGTGTTTGCCAAATTCCATCTTCGGTTAGCAACTTAAACAGCCACTTCCCTAAGAGGGCTGAGTTCTTGATACAAAGATCATGAATACCCAGCCCTCCTTGATCTTTTGGTCGACAAACAACATCCCATTTAGCCAGTCGATACTTCTTTTTCTCACCATCTCCTTGTCAAAAGAATCTTGATCGGAAGTAATCCAATTTATTCAAGACTCCTTTTGGTAACTGGAAGAAGGAAATCATATACAGTACCATATTTGTAAGTACCGAATTAATGAGCACCAATCTTCCACCAAGGGACAGTAATTTGCCTTTCCAACTAGACAGCCGTGCTTGCAGACGCTCCTCGACATGTCTCCATTCCGCATTAGTCAGTTTCCGATAATGTATTGGTATGCCCAAGTACATTATAGGAAATTGACCCTGCTCACAACCGAATATATCAGCGTACTGAGCAGCTGCGTCCTGTGCATCGCCGAAGCAAAAACAATTCACTTTATGGAAGTTGATTTTTAATCCTGATAATTGCTCGAATGCTGACAATATCAATTTCAGATTCGTCGCTTTATCCAGATCGTGTTCCATAAAAATGATTGTATCGTCCGCATATTGAAGTATAGAAAGTCCCCATCGACAAGATGTGGAACAACACCTTCAATTAGGCCATCCGTCTTTGCCCGTTCGATCATGTGTTGGACAGATTACTATACTAATATGCATGATAACCATTTCACTTCCGCATTTCACTAAAGATATATAGTGACATGTCTGAACTTAATTATCTGAAGGTGTATATAGATGTCATGATATGCGTGTGTAAAATGCAAATGGCAAGCATACAATAAAATTGCATATATACAATCGAGTGAAGATTTTGGCTCCCGGCTACAGTGATCCCTTCGTTTATTTTTTTCAACTAAAATCATACTTATAATTTTCAAAAAATTCTGAAAAAAATCGGATGTAACCAATGGTGTATCCTAGAACCGTGCAAGATATTAATTTAAAAGACTTTGTATTTGGAGCTACACAAAAATGACAAAAGTGTGGATCTTAATACGCATATTTTAAAATCTCTAAATTTTATTTTTTTCGAAATTTTTCCAAACTCATAAATCTCATTTTTTTTATTTTTTATTTAAATGGAGAGAGCACTTGAGCTTGGGAGCCAAAAACACTTTCTCACTATAAAACCCTACCTGGAATATTCTACGGACTCATAACCTCTCGCAGCACACCGAGCCTCTTACGAAAAAGGCGGTCTATTTGATAGTATGTTGCCATCTCGGGTGTGTCCGGCGTCAAACTTTCTAAAAAAAATGTGTCGGTACTCGTCGATATGAGATAGGCGTAAAAGTTTGGCATCGATTTCGGTGGGAACCACATGTAAACTAGTCAATTAACCTAACTACTGTCATCTCACCACTTGTTTAATGCATTTTCCAGGCCCTTCGGGCCATTCCTGATAAAATAAATACATTTATCTCACATAAGAAGGAGAGATGGGCTAAGAGCTAAATTTATATGGTCTCAGTGAACTCGATTTCTTAAAAAAAAAACTCGATTTTTTTGTATGGCACACGGTTTGTAGAAAACGCGAAAATTAATTTGGCACAACCATGTGGAAGGCTTTATGCTCCTCCCTGGACGGTGTCGACCTATCTGTCATACACATATACCCAATTAGCAGTGCCCTGTCGATATTTATCACAAAACTCTAACCGGTAGACACTAGCAATATAAATTAAATCAAACAAGCACCACCGAAACGGTACGTGAGGCAAAAGAGAGCCAGTCGATCGTTAAAACCCATCTAGGTACCGTCCCTCTCACGGGGGACGCTGCTGATCTGCTCCGCCTCCGGTGGCCTTAGGGCCTTGGAGGCGTGGTGATACGTCCATTTTGCATCACTATTTTATATCATAATTTACTGCTATTCATCGATATATTTCATATTTAGAAGTGTTACTTATGTTATTTTACCTATTTTGCATGTTTGATGAATAATGGAGAATTGGACACCGGAGTCAGGATTCTGCTGGAAAAAGCACCGTCGAGATGCACTATTTCTGAAGATCAATAAATCGAAGGAGACATATGGAAGTTCCTATTTTACCAGAAGATGGAGGAGGCCAAAAGGGGAGCTGAGATGGGCCATGGTGGGCCCTCCTCACCCTTGGCGCGGTGGGGCCCCCTGCCGCGCCGAGAGGTGGTTTGGGGGCCCTGGCCCACCTCAGCCGTTCCCCCTTCGCGTACTTGACCCCCTCGGAACCCTAACACACAGAGGAGGCCATCGAAATATTCCGCCGCCTCCACGAGGCGGAAAACACCAGAGAGCGAAAAGCTCCCCTGCAGGAAGAAATCTGCCGGGGGAAATTCCCTCCCGGAGGGGGAAATCGTCGCCATCATCACCGTCATCGAGCTGGACTTCATCGGGATCATCATCATCATCATCTCCACCGCCAACACCATCATCACCGCCGCTGCACCCGTCTCCGCTATAACATCTAGGGCTGAATCTTGTCTATTTCATAGGGGAAACTCTCCCGGTGTTGATTACTCTTGTTATTGATGCTATTGGGTGAAACCATTGGACTAAGGTTTATGTTCAGATTGTTATTCATCATCATATCACCTCTGATCATGTTCCGTATGATGTCTTGTGAGTAGTTCGTTTAGTTCTTGAGGACATGGGAGAAGTCTTGATGTTAGTAGTGAACTATGTTGAGTAATATTTAATGGTTTGATGCTTAAGTTGTGGTGTTATTCTTCTAGTGGTGTCATGTGAACGTCGACTACATGATACTTCACCTTTATGGGCCTAGGGGAATGCATTGTGTATTCGTTTGCCAATTGTGGGGTTGCCGGAGTGACAGAAACCTGAACACCCGTTGGTATATCGATGCATGAGGGATAGCAGGATCTCAAAGTTTAAGGCTGTGGTTAGTTTACTTAATTACTTTCTTGTATTTGCGGATGCTTGCAAGGGGTATAATCACAAGTATGTATTAGTCCTAGGAAGGGCGGTGCATTAGCATAGGTTCACCCACACAACACTTATCAAAACAATGAAGATTAATCAACTATATGAAGCGAAAGCACTTGACAATATTCCCGTGTGTCCTCAAGAACGTTTGGTCATTATAAGTACAACAACCGGCTTGTCCTTTGCTGTAGAAAGGATTGGGCCACTCGCTGCAACTATTACTACTGCATTTTATTTACTTGTACTTTATTTATCTGTCATATCAAAAACTCCTAAAAACTTGTCTGTGAGCATTTACAGTGAATCCTTCATCAAAACCGCTTGTCAACACCTTCTGCTCCTCGTTGGGTTCGACACTCTTATTTATCGAAAGTACTACGATACACCCCCTATACTTGTGGGTTATCAAGACTATTTTCTGGCGCCGTTGCCGGGGAGTGTAGCGCTATTGGTAAGTGGAATTGGTAAGGGAAACATTTATTGTACGTGCTGTTTTTATTTTTGCCTGCTGCTATATCTCATTATGGAGGGGTCTTCTCTTGAATTCCTATTTGGGAAAACAACTACCACTGCTAAGGTAGTAGAGGAGGCGCAGATGAGCAGGTAATACCGTTCAAAATTCCTATGAAAATTGTTGAACGTGTCACAAATAACCGCTATGCAGGAGATGGAACTGTCCATCCTGGAGATCATTTGTTATTTCTGCATGAATTGTGCGAGTTATTTAAGTGTGCAGGTATCTCGATGGGAGAAGTTAAGAAGAAATTATTCTCTCTATCACTGTCTGGTAAAGCTGCACATTGGTATAAACTGCTGAAGAATGGGTATTCTCTTGGATGGGAGGAAATTGTACCTCTCTTTTACTCCAAATTCTATCCTCCAAGTGAGATTCATAAGGATCGGAACCTCATATATAACTTCTGGCCCTATGATGGAGAGAGTATCGCTCAAGCGTGGGGGAGATTGAAGGCATTAATGCTCAAATGTCCCATTCATGAGCTTCCTGGTAATATTGTTATTGATAACTTTTATGCAAGACTCTCCTTTCAAGATAAAACTCTATTGGATACCACTTGTGCTGGATCGTTCACTCGTAATAAAGAAGAGTTTAAGTGGGACCTTCTTGATCGGATTCAGGAGAACACTGAAGGATGGGAGAATGACAAAGGTAGGGAGTCAGGTATAACTATGACTTTGAGTGTGTTAAAAATTTTATGGATACTGATGATTATCGCAAAATTAGCACTACTTATGGTCTTGACTCTCAAATTGTTGCAAACTTTTATAAAGCCTTTGCTTCCTATTTCGGTTTGCCGAAGGAGGGTTTTAAAAATTATCATGAACCATATAAAGATGAATCTGTTTCTCATATATCTAAAGGTGTTGAGGTTAATGTTGCTGATCGCATTATTCCAGAACCTTATATTGAAAAAGTTCCTTTTCCTAATAAGATTAAGGAACATACTATCATAACTGGTGTTGTTAGTAAAAGTAATAAGAAAACTACCAAACCTGATGAGCAAATAACTGTTGAACCTGTTGTAGCATTGGTTAAAGATCTTGTCACTGAAAATTTAGAAGATAGACACATTATCTTTTGTGAGGATGCTTCTAATATTGTCTCACATCCTAAAAGTTCTAGGAAGTCTAGTGTTCCTGTGCTTTCTGTTGGATAGGTGATCATTGCTATTATGGTTTATGTGATATTGGTGCAAGTTCTAGTGCTATTCCTTATGAGCTTTACAGGGAAATTATGCACGAAATTGCTCCTTGTAAACTTGAAGAGATTGATGTGGTTATTCAGCTTGCTAATAGGGAAACTATCTCTCCAATTGGTATCATTAGAGATGTCGAAGTCCTTTGTGGTAAGACTAAATACCCTGCTGATTTTCTTGTACTTGGGTCGGCTGCCAATGATAGTTGTCCTATTATTTTTGGTAGACCTTTTCTGAATACTTGTGGTGCTGTTATAGATTGTAAGAAAGAGAAAATCTTTACTAAATTTGCTGGTGAATCTTATGAATTCAATTTCTCTAAATTTGCTAAAGCACCTTATGAAACTGAATTGCCTAGTGAGGATTTTGAAATTGCTCAACTTGCATCTATTGTTCTTGCTCCTAACAATGCTTTGCAGCAACATATGGAGAATCATGAAAGTGAGAACTTCAGGGAAGAAAGGAATGAGCTTGATGAAGTATTCCTTCGTCAACCTATGCTCAAACACAATTTACCTGTGGAAGATTTGGGTACCACAATGCCACCCAAGGAGGATCCTGTTTTTGATTTGAAACCTCTGCCTGATAATCTTAAATATGCTTATATTGATGATAAGAAAATATATCCTGTTATTATCAGCTCTAAACTTTCAGGTACAGAGGAGGAAAGGTTATTGGGAGTGTTGAGGAAACACCGCGGAGCTATGGGATATACTCTTGATGACCTGAAGGGAATTTCTCCTACTATATGTCAGCACGCCATCAACATGGAACCTGATGCAAAGCCTGTTGTTGAGCATCAGCGTCGTTTAATACCCAAGATGAAAGAAGTGGTAAGAAATGAGGTATTAAAACTTCTTGAAGCTGGTATTATTTATCCTATTGCTGATAGTAGATGGGTAAGTCCTGTGCATTGTGTTCCTAAGAAAGGAGGAATTACCGTTGTTCCTAATGAAAATGATGAACTAATTCCTCAAAGAGTAGTAGTTGGTTATAGGATGTGCATTGATTTTAGAAAGGTTAACAAAGTAACTAAGAAAGATCATTATCCTTTGCCTTTTATTGATCAAATGCTTGAGAGGTTGTCCAAGAAAACTCACTTTTGTTTCCTTGATGGGTATTCTGGGTTTTCTCAAATTGCTGTGAGAGCGCAAGATCAAGAGAAAACTACTTTTACTTGTCCTTATGGAACTTATGCTTATAGACGTATGCCTTTTGGTTTATGTAATGCTCCTGCTACTTTTCAAAGATGCATGTCTGCTATTTTTCATGGCTTTTGTGAGGAAATTGTGGAAGTCTTCATGGACGATTTCTCCGTCTATGGAACTTCCTTTGATAATTGTTTGCACAACCTTGACAAAGTTTTGCAGAGATGTGAAGAAACTAGCCTTGTTCTTAATTGGGAGAAATGCCACTTTATGGTTAATGAAGGAATTGTTCTTGGACATAAAATTTCTGAAAGAGGTATTGAAGTTGATCGAGCTAAAGTGGAGGCAATTGAAAAGATGCCTTGTCCCAAAGATGTTAAAGGTATTCGTAGTATTCTTGGTCATGCTGGTTTTTATAGGAGGTTTATTAAAGATTTCTCTAAAATTTCCAAGCCTCTTACTAATCTTCTTCAAAAAGATGTACCCTTTGTTTTTGATGATGATTGTAAGGAAGCTTTTGAAACTTTGAAAAAGGCTTTAATCACCGTCCTGTAGTTGAACCACCTGATTGAAATTTACCGCGGGTGCCAAAGGATGGCGGCCATCGACGGCGGCGTTTGCCACGCTCGCGCGTGGGGTGCCCGTATCCAGGCCGGAGCTCCCGTTCTGAAACCGCTCCCGTCAGTGCGGCCGTGCCGTTCCTCTCTGAGATGGACCAGCTTGCCGAGGCTGGACAAGCTCCGCGGCGCCGGCTGCATCCACGTGCTGCTCTATGAGATGCCCGCCCAGCTCGCTCGGTGCTAGCTGATCTTGTTTGCTGCTAGCTGATGCGCGTTGCTGCCAGGTGCTTTCTCGTTGATGATGCGTGTTGCTGCTGTTCTGATTGGTTTTCCTGCTAGCTGATTTTGGTTCGAACCTTACTAAGGATCACGGTAATTTTAAATACTAATACATCAGGCACGGGCAATGTGCTAATATTTATAATCATTTCATAAAGGTTCGAACCTTAATAACCATTGGTTAACCTTTTCTAACCCAATTAACCAAATGGTTAACCTATTTATCCATTTAGACAAAATGGCTATTTAGGTTCGAAACCAAAATATAAACGGTTAACCAAATCCCACCGTGAGCTGGCTGCTGCTGCTCCCACCACTTTCATTTTCTGATGACTCACCGTATGTCCGTAGCGTATTTGTTGTCGATGCATATTAATGCTTAGCTTACAAATCGGTCGTTCTCAACTTTGATTTTGACGTGGTCATGATGGCGACATTGCTCTACTTCTACGATTTGACTATTTGTGCACGTTTGGTTGTGTAACTCTCACAGGCTCAAGCGAGTGAGCGCTACTCCAATTAATCTAAATAGAGGTGGAAATGCATAATAGAACCTAGGTTACATTGTGCCTATTTTAAATAAACTGACAAACAATTTTAAATTCTCAAAAAATCTCTGAAGTTTCTTGTATATATATATAGGGCAGGACTAAATAGGAACCTACCTTAAATAGGAACTACACCTAATTTAACCTGACCCACCCGAACCCACTTTTAGCTCTCCTAACTCGCACCCACCCGACCCAATCCCCTCAGGTAGACACCGCCGCCGGCCGCCCTCGGCGCGACACCGCCGCCGGTCGTCCCCGCGCGCCACCGCGGTCCCCCGCCACCGGCATCCCCCGGCGCGCCACCGCGGTCCAGCGCCGCCGGCCGCCCCCAGCGCTCCTCCGCGGTCCACCACCGCCGACCTTCCTAGCGCCAGAATAGGACCGTCGCCGACCTTCCTAGCGCGCCGCCCCGGCCTCCGACTACGTGGCGCGCCGCGGCCGGCCGCCCTCCCTCCACCTCGCGCGCCGCCGGCCGCCCTTCCTCCACCTCGCGCGCCACCGACGCAGTCCCTCAACCTCGCGTCCACGCGCCCCCGAGCTCCTGCCGGCCCGTCTCCGGCCACCTCCTGCCCGGCGCGGCGCCTCCCGGCCACCTCCTGCCCGGCGGGGCCCCTCCCTGCCCGCGTGGCTCCCCCCACCTCCTTCCCGGCGTTCCCCCGACGACCTCCTGCCCGGCGCGGCGCCACCGCGGTGACCTCCTTCCCAGCGCGCCCCCGGCGACCTCCTGGCCGGCGCGGAACCGGAGCGACGCCGCCCCCAGGCGAAGCACCACCGTGCGCCGCCGTTGACTGCCGTGCAGCGCCCTCGAAACTCCTCCATCCCCGGCGACCCGGCGCCGCCTCCATCCCCAGTGGCCGGCACGCGCGCCCTCCGGTTCCACCCCATCGGAGCAAGGCCACCGGCGAGCAGAGGTGGCGAGGCCGCGGCGCGGCCCTGCTACACCCTGGCGCGGCGGACCTGCTTCTGCCGTCACGGCGGACCTGCTCCCAGCGAACTGCTTTAAGCACTGATGCGAGTGTGGGCTGCTTCAGGCATGGATATGAACCTTTTTTTTACATGACCCTGATGCAAAATACTGTCGTAAACTGTAGATTTTGGGAGTTTGAACTGCTCTACTCCACTGGAGAACTAGAGCGAGCACCGCAGTTCATGTCAAGTGCTAGTAAAGAAAGGTTTATAAAGCTTAAATAAAGGTTCACTTGATAAACTTTTTAAAGTTCACTGCTATTTTTTTGCAGTTCATTCATCCACTTATAATCCCCCGATCTGATTAAAGGTTCACTTCCTTCAGAAAAAAGTTCACAAGTTCACTTTGTTTGAAAAAAAGGTTTAAAAAAAAAAGTTCACTTCGTTCGGACAAACAGTTCATGTGTAGTTCAGAAAAAAAGTTCACTTCGTCCGAAAAAAGTTCAGAGAAAAAAAAGTTCACCTCCTTCCATGCACGAGAAGGTTCACTTGGTACAGAAAAAAAGTTCATGTGCAATTGCGAAAAAAAAGTTCACCTCGTTCCGAAAAAATGTTCAGGAAAAAAGTTCAGTTCATGTTCCGTCTGAAGGTTCACATGTCATGCGCGAGAAGGTTCACTTGGTACAGAAAAAAAGTTCACCTCGTTTCGAAAAAATGTTCAGGAAAAAAGTTCAGTTCATGTTCCGTCTGAAGGTTCACATGTCATGCGCGAGAAGGTTCACTTGGTACAGAGAAAAAGTTCACCTCGTTCCGAAAAAATGTTCAGGAAAAAAGTTCAGTTCATGTTCCGCCTGAAGGTTCACATGTCATGCGCGAGAAGGTTCACTTATCATATCCGAGAAGGTTCAGAAAGTTCCTGTTTAGCTTAAACAGGAATAGGTTCCTTTTAGCTGAGTTATATATATATAGATGTGTCTAGGTACGTTTCAAATGTCATTGATACACATTTTCATTTGTGGGCTACAAAAAAGGAAAATATGTACATAAATTAGACCTGCTACTTGCTATTATGGATTTATAAATTTTTCTTCTTGTGTAGATTAAGAATTAAAGAAGTATTTAGTAAAGTTTACATATGTATAGAAGACATCTACATGTATGTGTGGTGAAAATGTAAAATAGATATTCTGAATGTGAGTTTGTTGTACTTCTTAAAGTACGGGTTAGACGGAGGTAGCTATGTGTCAGAAATATAATATATACATTGCACAGCCCTTTCCCATCAGTTCGGACTTTTGGGATAATTGGTCAGTGCATCAATTTAATATGGTATCAGAGCCAGAGGTCTAGAGTTCAAATCCTGGCCAACGCAGTATTTAAAATAAATATCTGCGGACACCCTAAATCCACGTAGGCTCGTGAAGAAAAAAGTCCACAGCCTGGACGGACACCCTAAATCCACGTAGGCTCGTGAAGAAAAAAGTTCACAGCCTAGACGTGAGGGGGAGTGTCAGAAATATAATATATACAGTGCACGACCCTTTCCAGCAGTTCGGACTTTTGAGATAGATGGCTAGTGCAGCAATTTAATATGGTATCAGAGTCAGAGGTCTAGAGTTCAAGTCCTGGCCAACGTAGTAGGTTTGTCTATTGCGCATGTTGGTCATTCTCGCATAGCTGGTTCTTTGCAATCCCTTGATCTGAAAAATATCCTTCACGTTCCTGGCATTAGCAAAAATTTGTTGTCTATTTATCGCCTTGTTTTTGATAATGACATCTTCATTGAGTTTCATAAATATTTTTTCTTTGTCAAGGACAAGGTCATGAAGAAAATCATTCTTCGCGGTAGGAGCCGTGGTGGTCTTTATCCGCTTCCTTTCGGTCGAGCCATGTCTTCTGTGCGGCATGCGTCCTCCAGCGTCAAGCTTTCATCTCATCAGTGGCACCAGCGTTTCGGTCATCCTTCGAATAATGTAGTCCAAAATATTGTTAAGTCCAATAATCTCCCGTGTTCCCCAAACTCTGAGTCATCCGTGTGTGATGCGTGTCAGCGTGCTAAGAGTCCATCAATTACCTTATAATAATTCTTCTCGTGTTTCTCATGCACCTCTTGAGCTTGTTCATACTGATGTTTGTGGTCCGGCCTTACCTTCGTCCGGAGTTTTAAGTACTACGTTAGTTTTTATTGATGACTATAGTCATTATTGCTGGATATATTGATCAAACATAAATCTGATGTTGAGGGCATCTTTTACACTTTTCAGAACCATGTTGAGCGTCTTTTGAATACCAAAATCCGTGCCGTTCAGTCTTATTGGGGTGGTGAATACCATCGCCTCCATGCCTTCTTTCAACGCACGGTATTTCGCATCATGTTTCATGTCCGCACACGTCTCAACAAAATGGTATAGCTAAACGGAAGCATCGACACCTGTCGAGACGGGCCTCGCCCTTCTTGCTCATTTCTCTCTCCCTCTTCTTTTTTGGATGAAGCTTTTCTTACCGCTTGCTATCTATTAATAGGATGCCCTCGCCTGTTCTTCGCAACACGCACCACTCTCACGGCTTTTGAATATTCTCCTGAATATTCTTTTTTGCGCACGTTTGGTTGTGCATGTTGGCCGAGCCTTCGCAAGTATAATTCACGCAAGCTCGAGTTTCAGTCTAAAATGTGAGTGTTTCTAGGGTATAGTCATATGCATAAAGGTTACAAGTGCCTTGATCGTAGCACGGGTCGCATCTATATTTCTCGAGATGTCATTTTCGACGAGGCTGTTTTCCCGTACGCCACTCCCGGTGTCGTGGTCGATGTTTCTCAGTTGCATCCAGTCTCGTTTCCTCCGCATGAACCAGCTGTTCGGGATACTAATATGTGTAATTATGACATTTCCATGTTACCAGTTGATGCGCCTGGCTTTGTTTCCTCTGTTCCTGTGCAGGTTCCAGCTACCGTGATACTTCGACACCGGGGCAACCGATCACCTCACTGGTGGCTCTAGGTTAATAGTGTCAGAAACAATTGCTTGTACGTCACACGTCAGTTGGAACCCCAAGAGGAAGGTATGATGAGTGCAGCAGTAAGTTTTTCCCTCAGTATGAAACCAAGGTTTAATCGGACCAGTAGGAAAACGAGGTTTGATTCGAAGGTGTTGGTGGAGGAGTGTAGTGCAGCGCAACACCAGGGATTCCGGTGCCAACGTGGAACCTGCACAACACAATCAAACTACTTTGCCCCAACTTAACAGTGAGGTTGTCAATCTCACCGACTTGCTGAAAACAAAGGGTTAAACGTATCGAATGGAAAATGATGTTTGTTTGCATAAAACAGTAGAGAACAATGATTGCAGTAGATTGTATTTCAGATGTAAAAGAATGGACCGGGGTCCACAGTTCACTAGTGGTGTCTCTCCAATAAGATAACTAACATGCTGGGTAAACAAATTACAGTTGGGCAATTGACAATTGATAAGTGCATATAACATGCATATGTGAGCTGTGGTGTCTACTATGAGATTCATTTGGGCATTACGACAAAGTAGATAGACCGCTATCCAGCATGCATCTATGCCTAAATAGTCCACTTTCCGGTTAACATCCGTACCCCTTCCAGTATTAAGTTGCAAGCAACAGACAATTGCATTAAGTAATGTGCGTAATGTAAAACAATACATTCATCCTTGAATAAAGCATTGCTGTTTTACCCCTAGTGGCAACAACACATCTACAACCTTAGAACTTGCTGTCACTATCCCAGGTTAAATAGAGGTTGAACCCAACTATCATGCATAAATACCCCCTCTTGGAGTTACAAGTATTCACGTGGCCAAGGCTTCAACAAGTAACAGAGAGCATGCAAGATCACAAATGACATAGACATGATAATATAATATTCAGCTCCACATAGGTATCAATATAAGTCAGATCCCAGCAAACACAACATGTAGCATTACAATAAGATGATCTTGATCATGATAGGCAGCTCACAAGATCTAAACATGATGGCACAAGTGGAGAAGACAACCATCTAGCTACTGCTATGGACCCATAGTCCAAGGATGAACTACTCACGCATCACTCCGGAGGCGGGCATGGCGATGTAGAGCCCTCCGTGATGATTCCCCTCTCCGGCAGGGTGCCGGGAAGAGCTTCAGAAACCCCCCGAGTTAGGGTTGACGACGGCGGCGGCAGCGAATATGTTCTGGATGAATGGCTCGGTGTTTTAGGGTTTTCGCGTCTCGGGGAATAAATAGGCGAAGGGGCGATGTCGGCGGACCCCGAGGGGCCCAAACCACCTCCAGGCGCGGCTGGGCCCACTGTCGCGCCACCTGGTGGTTTGGCCACCTCGTGGCTCATCTTCGTCTCTCCTTCGGACTCCGTGTACGTGCTGGAAAAATAGGGACCTGGCCTTTTGTTTCGTGCAATTCCGAGAATATTTACAGAAGTAACTTTCTGAAACCAAAAACAGCAGAAAATAGGGAACTGGCACTGTGGCATCTTGTTAATAGGTTAGTCCCAGAAAATGCATAAAAGTGATACGAAGTGTAAATAAAACATGTAGCAAATGGTATAATATAAGCATGGAACAACAGAAATTAGAATACGTTGGAGACGTATCACTCACCAACGACATGAACCGGTTAGGCATCCAGGAGCGCTATCAGGGCAAGGGCCAAGTTCAAGTCGCCAACGTGCAGGTTTGTCTATTGCGCATGTTGGTCATTCTCGCATAGCTGGTTCTTTGCAATCCCTTGATATGAAAAATATCCTTCACGTTCCTGGCATTAGCAAAAATATTTCTTTTGACTTGGTATCAGAGCCAGAGGTCTAGAGTTCAAATCCTGGCCAACGCAGTATTTAAAATAAATATCCGCGGACACCCTAAATCCACGTAGTCTCGTGAAGAAAAAGTCCACAGCCTGGACGTGAGGGGAGTGTCCGCGTTCGTCAGTTCGGACTTTTGGATAGATGGCTAGTGCACCAATTTAATATGGTATCAGAGTCAGAGGTCTAGAGTTCAAGTCCAGGCCAACGCAGTATTAAAAATTAAATATCTGCGGACACCCTAAAATCCACGTCCTAGTCTCGTGAGAAAAAGTCCACAGCCTGGACGTGAGGGGGAGTGTCAGAAATATAATATATACATTGCATAGCCTTTCCCATCAGTTCGGACTTTTGAGATAATTGGCTAGTGCATCAATTTAATACTATGAAATTGTGGTCGTGATTATTCGTCAAATGGCCACATTTACCTCCTGCGTATTGTGTTTCATAGACGAACTAACCTATTTCATTTGAAAATATCTATAATAATTATTGTGTCAGAGTACACTAGAACAATTAATGCTTCAATAGTCCATTGGTTCTGTTGGCTACAGACTTGGTCATCTTTGTTGCAAAAAAAAACAAAGAATTGGTCACCTTCACTTCACACATATTATTGATTACACACAATGTTCTGGTGGTTTGTAGGAATTGTTTCATTAAAAAAGGGAGTGTTTACAATTTGTTAACACGGAAAAATTACAGTTTTTTACAGGATGTTTCGGCAAGCTTTTGCGGAAATGTATTTCAGTAGTTCAAAGATAGTGGTGTTTCGTTATTTGTCGTAACTTTCAAGTATTTATAGGCTGGACAGTTTATATATTTCATGGCTTTGCATGTCAAGTATTTTATGTTTCATATCGTTTTGTTATGATTATACACCTTTCTTTTGTCCATCTATCTCGATGCATAGGACTAAAATCAATCCCTTTCAGTATTTAACAAGGGACATTGACCTAAAATAGTTTTGGTGTTTAGTGGACTGTGTGGCCCTTGGAAATGATCTTTCATATCTATAATTCCTTTAGAAAAAACTAAAACGAGGACATTTCAAGATTGAAAGGACTTTCTTAGCAATAAAACTTCTAAAATTACGAGGGGTGTGGTGTGCCTTCCATTGATGAGAAGCAAGAATGTGACGGGACGTAATTGAATACAAGTATAGAAAGTCACACTCCACAGTTACTCTGACTACTAGAATTAGCGTTTGTAACTCCGTATAGTAGGAGACAGCGGCTTAGTTCTATTAGCGGCTTAAAAATAAGTTTCTCCCCGCTCCAGCTTAAAAAATAAGTCACTTTTCATGTTCGTTGGCCTTCCAAATTAGTTATGCGATAATTAGTCTTGAAGCCATAAGTAATAAGGTGAACGGCTTACGAAAGGAACTTGGCAAGGGTTGCCTATCTTTTTAAGCCGCCAGAAGAACTGAACCTAGGATTAGAATGTTGCACTACTCCACGAATAGTCCCTTTACTCCCCAGCGCTAGGTAACTCTTTATAAAAAATCGAAAACTATATTTTAAAATCTGAAAATTATGCAGGTAGCCAAGTATATATAGATTTATAGTATGTATGACCAAATTGTCATTGAAATATCTTTTTATTTTTAATCTACACAGAAAAAGACAAATATAGGGAGCAAAATCATTTCGCCCTTTTTAGAGCCACAATTTTGTGATTTTTGTGTTGCCCAGTATACAACATAGTTTTTAATAAAACTTTCAAAACATGTAGAAAATATTTGTATGTACCAAGAGGGAAAATTCAGATTTTTTTGAAACTGCTAATATAATTTTGATTTTGTTTAAATCCCCAGCTCAGTTGAGCTCGAAAGCCAAAATGCTACACACTCCTGCTCTAGAGCTACCTAGGGTTCTTGCCTTGTAACTGATTCAAAGTATCAAAGGCCTTTGGCCTACTTATGTCTTATCAATCTTGACTATATTTTTGATATTGTTTTGACACTCACAAATTACCACTCTCTCTCTCACTATTAAATTGATGCACTAGCCAATTATCCCAAAAGTCCGAACTGATGGAAAGAGCTAGGCTTTATATTTTAACACTCCCCCTCACGTCTAGGCTGGACAAACGGGAAGACCCTAGACGTGGGATAGATGGGACGACGCAACTATTTTTATATTAAATAGCGCGTTAGCCGAGGCTTGAACTTGAGACCACCTGTCTCTGATACCATATTGAATTGATGCACTAGCCAATTATCCCAAAAGTCCGAACTGATGGAAATGGCTGGGATTTATATTTTAACACTCACCTTGTCAAATGCCCTAGATGATTCATTAGCAAGTGATGCATGCATCGATCGATGCAAAAAACGTGGCCAATCCTCTTTTCCGAAAAATTAGCTTATTTGACTATAATGAAAATTATGGATTTTTTGTACCACATGTCCACATCGACACAACATACAACTACGATATCTCAAACGGACTCATGGCTCAGGAAACAAAATTGACAATTCTAACTCTGAATAGTAGTTGTATGATATTATTCAGTACTCACTCTAGAACTGAATTTGGTCATGTTCATAGTCTAATTTGTCCTTTTTGTGTCTTAACCTGTCAGACACGGTAAATATGCATTGTGTTTATGCTCTAATTTTTTCAAAGAATTTGATGACATACGGATGTGTTTTCGATGACCCAGTAAGCTAGAACACCTGTAAGGTGCTACTGGACCCTACATGTCCCCGTCAATCTGACCGTCAAATAGACACCGGTGAGCAGTTGCGTAGCCAACAAAATCCCACGCCCCAGGCCACCTTCGAGGCACTGTAGCTACATGTCCCCCGTCAATCTCACCGTCAAATAGACACCGGTGAGCAGTTGCGTAGCCAGGAAAATCCCATGCCCCATGGCAGGGGCGGAGACGGGCCCACACAAAACGCAGGCTTGACTGTGGCTACAGTCGCGTACTGTAGCGCACACCGGCAGGGGCGGAGACAGGCCCACACAAATTACCACTCTCTCTCACATTGGTTTTGTTGGCTGCAGACTTGGTCATCTTTGTTGCAAAAAAACAGAGAATTGGTCACCTTCACTTCACACATATTATTGATTACACACAATGTTCTGGTGGTTTGTAGGAATTGTTTCATTAAAAAAGGGAGTGTTTACAATTTGTTAACACGGAAAAATTACAGTTTTTACAGGATGTTTCGGTAAGCTTTTGCGGAAATGTATTTCAGTAGTTCAAAGATAGTGGTGTTTCGTTATTTGTCGTAACTTTCAAGTATTTATAGACTGGACAGTTTATATATTTCATGGCTTTGCATGTCAAGTCTTTTATGTTTCATATCGTTTTGTTATGATTATACACCTTTCTTTTGTCCATCTATCTCGATGCATAGGACTAAAATCAATCTCTTTCAGTATTTAACAAGGGACATTGACCTAAAATAGTTTTGGTGTTTAGTGGACTGTGTGGCCCAAGGAAATGATCTTTCATATCTATAATTGCTTTAGAAAAAACTAAAACGAGGACATTTCAAGATTGAAAGGACTTTCTTAGCAGTAAAACTTCTAAAATTACGAGGGTGGGTGGTGTGCCTTCCATTGATGAGAAGCAAGAATGTGACGGGACGTAATTGAATACAAGTACAGAAAGTCACACTCCGCAGTTACTCTGACTACTAGAATTAGCGTTTGTAACTCCGTATAGTAGGAGACAGCGGCTTAGTTCTATTAGCGGCTTAAAAATAAGTTTCTCCCGCTCCAGCTTAAAAAATAAGTCACTTTTCATGTTCGTTGGCCTTCCAAATTAGTTATGCGATAATTAGTCTTGAAGCCATAAGTAATAAGGTGAACGGCTTACGAAAGGAACTTGGCAGGGGTTGCCTATCCTTTTAAGCCGCCAGAAGAACTGAACCTAGGATTAGAACGTTGCACTACTCCACGAATAGTCCCTTTACTCCCCAGCGCTAGGTAACTCTTTATAAAAAATCGAAAACTATATTTTAAAATCTGAAAATTATGCAGGTAGCCGAGTATATATAGATTTATAGTATGTATGACCAAATTGTCATTGAAATATCTTTTTATTTTTAATCTACACAGAAAAAGACAAATATAGGGAGCAAAATCATTTCGCCCTTTTTAGAGCCACAATTTTGTGATTTTTGTGTTGCCTAGTATACAACATAGTTTTTAATAAAACTTTCAAAACATGTAGAAAATATTTGTATGTACCAAGAGGGAAAATTCAGAATTTTTTGAAACTGCTAATATAATTTACGATTTTGTTTAAATCCCCAGCTCAGTTGAGCTCGAAAGCCAAAATGCTACACACTCCTGCTCTAGAGCTACCTAGGGTTCTTGCCTTGTAACTGATTCAAAGTATCAAAGGCCTTTGGCCTACTTATCTTTACTATTAAATAGGAGTTGGTCGTTCGTGTAACCGAGCGAACCATCTCTCCCTCGATCGCCCGCTCGTCGTTACTGCTTAGCCCCGCGATTAGGCTCATGGGCCAAGCCCAATCAAACCTGTGATACGCTTTCTGTGCTTACCAGAGAAAACCTCATCTCCTTTCTGTCTCCCCTCGTCGCCCTTCGCTCGCCTCTCTCCCTCCCCGTCTCCACTATCTCTCCATGGCCGCCGCCACCCAGTACCGGCCACCTCCACCGTCGATTCGCGTCGCCATGGCGCGCCGGCTACGCCTACTCCCTCATCTCCTCCCTCTATCGCCATCGCCGCCGCCAGTACGGTCGCCTCGCTATACCGCCCCCGCGCGTGGCTAACCCTAGCTGCCTCTATCTCCGAAGCATGCGCCTCCCGTCACCCTCATAGTCCGACCCCCTCCCCGGTGCGCTCGCTCCTCCAACTCTCAGCCATCCTGATGGACGAGTTTATAGACGCTCTGAGAACGCTGTCGTCCCCGAGACTGAAGCCCTTCATCCATCTGTACACTACTGCATATGATTTGATGGGAAGCAATCCTGATTAGATGCACTAAGTGCATACGATTTGGTTGACGCAAGGTTCACTATAAGTACTCCTCCAGTGATCCCCTTCTGTTCTTTCTCACGGCCATAATTTTGATTCTCATTATTGATGGTTGTATTTTTGCTTCCCCTAGGAAGATTGTGCCTGGATGGATCGTTAGATGACAGGTTGCTACTTCTAATTCCTCGTGAGTGTGATTAATGGTAAATTTATTTTATGAGCAGAGTTATGGTCAGTCAAGGAGTTATGTGCGATTACCTGAAGATTGCCACAAATGCTAATTCTTTTCATCATCATTGTTCCCCTGCAGCCAATGCAAATTTTTATGTTGACAATGAGGAGAAGTTGACCCTTCAGTCTTGTACTATTTGTCCATTCATTTCGCCAGTTTTTGTTCTGCTCCTTGTAATTAATTATGTTATTTTTCGAAGCAGTACACAGAATTGACTGAGGTGGAGAAGAACCGGAAATTAAATCATCTACTATTGGATATTTGCATATGAGAAGGCACAAGTGGCTTAGATGGTTCGCGTCGCCGTGCGGTGCGAAGACGATAAGGTGTCACGGAGTAGTCCGAGGAGGAGAACTAAGTGTTGGGCCAAGGCATTTCTCGGTGCGCGCTTACCATGGACCATTCTGTTGGATTAAAATCATGCTATATTGCTCTTTTAGCAGCGCCTCTGTCTTTGTACAAACATGTACCGTTCTTCCATTGAATCCAGCATGAATGATGCTTCTGAAGGTTTGACGGCCAAGACAATGTCACCAGTGCTTCAACATTGCATCTGTGCTTCACCAACAAGACTGTAATTTATGTTGCCTATCGGGGATCCGGTGGTTGTCTGACTTGGAGGTATTTCAGTTCTTCCTTGGATTGGAGAATTTTGTATTACTATGTACATACATCACAAGAAAAACAGTAATAAGAAAGTTCATGCAAGACTTTTGGGTATCGAACATTTCATATTTAGTAATCATCTTCTTTCTGGTTAAACGAACTATGTGTATGCATCGATCAATACTTTGCCCACATATCATCTTCTTTCTGGTTAAACAAACTCTCTGT
The DNA here is from genome assembly GCA_947311845.1 of Poa pratensis. NCBI lineage: Eukaryota > Viridiplantae > Streptophyta > Magnoliopsida > Poales > Poaceae > Poa > Poa pratensis. The sequence goes on from CAMZMU010000107.1 coordinate 63,943,697, forward strand.
ATGCATCAATCAGTAATTTGCCTATGTAGCAGAAGATGAAGGCTGCTAAGCAAGCACAACTTGAGAAAGAAAATTTTGCAGGAGGAAAGGTTACAAAGGTAAATGAAAGAGTAAAGTCTGATTTAAACCTTGAGTTTGTAGGGGTGGTCCAAATCCAACCCTGAACTACAAATTCCTGAAATCAGCACCCCAAACTCACGTTCCCAGTCATTACTTACCTGCCGCTCGTTTCCACCGGGATTTGCTGATGTGGCACCGGTCAACGCTAGGATTGCTGACTAAAATCTGAACGGAGCATTTCGTCGAACACAACAGAGGCAACCACGAGCATGCACCATGCGCCCATCTGGACGATCGAAGGGAGCTAGGCCATGGCCTCTGCCTCCACCAAGGCACGGCCGCACGGGCGTAGGCCCAAGCATGAGTCGTGAACGTGGCGGAGTTCTCGGCGCCTCGCCGTGCCGCGCGTGAGTCGTGGTGCTCGCCGCGACGGCGGTGCTTCTTGTCGAGAAGAACGGCGGTGACAGGATAGGTGGTGGAACTTCTCGGCAGCATCTCCTTCCGGCGAGAGCGAGCGGTGGTCGCCGAAGCAAGCACGGCGTTGCACCTGCTGTTAAATGAATTAACGCTAGCAAATTAGCTTTAAGAATCCAAGCACATGGCGCACGTTTGATTTCATGTCTAGTTGTGCTGCTTCCTCTCACCTGGTTATACATGCGTACGTGTGTGCTGGTGTTTGAGGAATTGATTCAGAGACTAAAAAAACAGTTGCGCGTCTTCCTCGGAGGGCGGCGGCGTCGCGGGCAAGTGCGGCGGCAGCGCCATGCGGTACAGGCTACGTTCTCACGGTCAAGTGGTCCCGTCTCTTGTCACATGACGGCGGTATCCGCGAGAGGACACGGTGGAGGTGCTCGCCTTCGAGCAGCTCGGCTGATTGGCGAGCCTCGACAGGTACGGCGAGGGCGGGCTGGGCACGCCGCTGCTCATCTGCCTGAGCGCGAGCAGGCACGGCGACAGCCAATACCCAAGACTAGAGCAGCCTGGAGTGCGATACGGCAGACGGCCTTGTCTTCTCGACGCCCCCACTCGTCGTATTTTATTATAAGTTGCAGGCAGCCTGGTGTGGAACGACGAGGAGCTCGCCCGCGAGGTAAAGGATGAACACGACGCATATGACATGTGGACCGTGGATGTCATGGAGAGAGGAATGGGCCATCACCAATCCCTGTTTGGGAACGAGTTAAAGGTAAATTATGACCGGGATCGATAAGTTCAGGGTGTGGATTTTAGGGATTAAGAGTTCAGGGTTCAAATTCGACAGGCTCTATGACTTTAAGGTTTAAATTAGACTTTACTCTAAATGAAACGTAGCATGTTCTTCTGAATTTCATGTGTAGAGAACTCTTGCTTAGCAGTTTGGCACGAAATACTTCAGGAAATACTGGTAATAAATTAGCTCCAGCATATGGGTTATGTACAAACATACGGTGATTGGAAACTCACCGAAGTTTTAGCAACACGAATGTACATATGATGGATTTACCGTCATGAATTAACAATATTAATCATGCCCCTTTGAAATGGTTAGTTCTACCTGTACTCAAAAGATTTGAAGTATCTATGGGTTGTTTGAATGAATTAATATAGGTAGATTCAGAGAGAAACACACAAAGAGACATTTTTTTTTCTTGTGAGAGTAATCTTTCACGATATTTCCTGATGATTTGCACAGTTCTTTGTCCTACCAAACTAAATTTGAGAACAATTGCTTATTTAGTAGAAATTTCTCTTTTCTTGGCCTACAACATGTGATTTATGGCTGATTCATTTTCAAAACTGTACAAACCATGTACCAGACTGCTGGCTACCCTGTTTGTGTCCATCACATTATTGGGGATTACATTAGTGTCAAGCACTTTTTCCCTTTTTCATTTTTAAAGGTATCTCTATGCATCTTGCAGGTTTGGTTAGTGTGTTATTTCTCCGTTGTCATTGCAAGGGATCAGAGAGGTAGTGGGGCGCGGCATACGTCAACCACCGACGACTTCGAGAACACCTCGGAGAGGTTAGCAACTTCACTCGCGTTTACCCATTGACTGTCCTCCCTAGACCCTAGCTATTCGCTAGCAATTGACACTGGTTTTCGTTTCTCAGCATGACGTCGAGGGCAGATTCCCCCAGCGGCTGGAACGGTTAGGCCCCGAAATAAAAACCAGCTGATGGACTGTTTTGTCTGATCTTAGCTTGTTTCTGACGCTATGGCAGGATGTTTCTTATGTAGATCCGGGCATGATGTCTGATGGGCAATGGGCAATGGGGGTACGACCAATGGTGAGTACATCATGCACTTCATCATTTGGGGACTCTCATTTGGGAAATCTCAAAGGTTATTCAGCGAATGACTAATTACTAGACACTCTGCCTTCTACATGTGTTGCTCTACAGACAGCTGTATATGCGTGCATGAGCCTATGATGATTGGCTGCGACGTGACACACGTGTCGCAGAACACGTATGACATACTCACAACCAAGGAGGTGATCGATGTCAATCAAGGTGATCTTGATACTCTGTCCCTTTTGCTCCTCGGCTTTAAACTTTTATTTGTTGAGAAAACGCAAAGGAACTGTGTCAAAACGAACCTGTGTTGTTGTCGGGATACAGGATGGCAGTGCTGCTAGCGAACCATCACGCGACGGACGAGGTCGAGATGACAGTGCACTGGGATGACATCGCCCCGCAGGCAAGACCGTCAAGGCGAGGGACCTCTGGCTGGTACGTCTACCTTTTCTTCCTGGCATTCTCAGATTGCCTACCGGTTCCATTATCTTTTGACTGTTTTCTTATGTTGTTGTCGATGTTGTTTGTTGCAGCACAAGACGTTGGATGCCAAGTTCACGGACAAGATGGCCTTCAACCTAACGTCACACAAGGTCAAGATGTTTGTGCTTACGCCTCTCAAGTCTCAGATCAATTGAGCAATCAATTGGAACTGCATCAATTTGGCGAGTAGGAGAATGCCGTAAACTGAAGCTCGCCCTCAATTGATTTATAGCTATATATGGGAAGATTTTGCTTCTTATTTTGGAACCACATTTTTTTGCAATAAAATGGAAGTGGTCATTTCTTGCTTATCCATTTCTGGAAGAACTGGTCTAAGAACAGGACGTATTAGTTACTGACTGAAAAAAAAGGGCCGTGCTAACGAACCCTGTCGAACAGAAAGTAGTCGTTGCCTAGGGCTAGGTTACTCCATCCCACACAGAAAAACAATGTTTCATTGGGCTTAGCTCAGTGCAGCCCACACTAAAAATCAGGCGCTGCATAGGCAGCCCTCGTGTGCGGCAGCACATCTTTATTAGTAAGAGTGACACATTCTTGGAGTAGAGACTACAAGGGGACACTATGGGAGTGGGGTGATTGTGAAGCACAATGGCCGAATGGCGGCACAAGGGTGAAAGAGGTGAACCCTAGGCGCCCGTGGAGAGAGAAAAAGAGGTTGATGGGAGAACAGAAGGGATGCCCGAATCATTGATCAAGAGAAGATATGTAGTTTGTATGAACCAAACTACATGCTCTTTTGCTCGGTTGGATGTTGTTACTTGTATATTCATGTGCGGCGGAGAAAAAAACTTAAAGAGTCTGTAGCAACGCACGGGCATTCAACTAGTGTCTTATCAATCTTGACTATTTTGTTGATATATTGTTTTGACTCTCACAAATTACCACACTCTCTCACTATTAAATTGATGCACTAGCCAATTATCCCAAAAGTCCGAACTGATGGAAAGAGCTAGGCTTTATATTTTAACACTCCCCCTCACGTCTAGGCTGGACAAACGGGAAGACCCTAGACGTGGGATAGATGGGACGACGCAACTATTTTTATAATAAATAGCGCGTTAGCCGAGGCTTGAACTTGAGACCACCTGGCTCTGATACCATATTGAATTGATGCACTAGCCAATTATCCCAAAAGTCCGAACTGATGGAAATGGCTGGGATTTATATTTTAACACTCACCTTGTCAAATGCCCTAGATGATTCATTAGCAAGTGATGCATGCATCGATCGAGGCAAAAAACGTGGCCAATCCTCCTTTCCGAAAAATTAGCTTATTTGACTATAATGAAAAATTATGGATTTTTTGTACCACATGTCCACATCGACACAGCATACAACTACGATATCTCAAACGGACTCATGGCTCACGAAACAAAATTGACAATTCTAACTCTGAATAGTAGTTGTATGATATTATTCAGTACTCATTCTAGAACTGAATTTGGTCATGTTCATAGTCTAATTTGTCCTTTTTGTGTCTTAACCTGTCAGACACGGTAAATATGCATTGTGTTTATGCTCTAAATTTTTCAAAGAATTTGATGACATACGGATGTGTTTTCGATGACCCAGTAAGCTAGAACACCTGTAAGCTGCTACTGCACCCTACATGTCCCCGTCAATCTCACCGTCAAATAGACACCGGTGAGCAGTTGCGTAGCCAGGAAAATCCCACGCCCCAGGCCACCTTCGAGGCACTGTAGCTACATGTCCCGTCAATCTCACCGTCAAATAGACACCGGTGAGCAGTTGCGTAGCCAGGAAAATCCCACACCCCAGGCCACCTTCGAGGCACTGCAGCTACAGTACCCCCTGCCGGTGCGCGCTACAGTACGCCACCGCCTGCGTTTTGTGTGGGCCTGTCTCCGCCCCTGCCGGTGTGCACTACAGTACGCGACTGTAGCCACAGTCAAGCCTGCGTTTTGTGTGGGCCTGTCTCCGCCCCTGCCGGTGAGGATATCCCACATGTTAATTACTCCACTTTTAATAAGTATAGACAAATCAAGCAAGCATGCATACTACAAAACCTAGAAAATGATAAATATATGTTGGTGTAACGGTGTTTGAACATACAGTGCTTTTATGTTGTGTATGATTGTGAAATATTCAGGCACGGGAGGCGTGGATGGTGTTTATGCTCTAATTTTTACTTACAAGGTGCTACTGCACCCTACATTTCCCCGTCAATCTTACCGTCAGATATACACCGGTGAGGACACAGTAAATGTTACTCCACTTTTACTAAGCATAGAGAAATCAAGCAAGCATGCATACTACAAAGCATAGAAAATGACAGCCTTAAATATGTATTGGTGTAACAGTGTTTGAACATACAGTGCTTTGCTGTTGTGTACTGTACTTGTGTAGCGGTCATCATGGGAACGTATCACCTGAAAACGACACAGTTTCTGCAAATCTGCAAATGACTACCATAGCCGTCGGATCAGCTACAAGTGGTCAGATCTCGTCTTATCCCTCACCCACCGTGCACTTTAAACTGAACCCCCTAAACTTCTATTCCTTTTTCACTTCAGTCACTCTACCCACCTCTCAGCTCTCCCCAGTCCCCATCGAGCATGAGCACCATGGCGGCACCTCCAAAGCCGGCCTAGCCCAGCTCGTGACCGCCGCGCAGCTAGGTCCTCGCCGAGGAGTTCACGGCCGCATTTCTTTGCCGCCGCACGCTGCTTCTTCCGCGCCCAGAATAGTTCTATTTGCAAGATCTACGCGTGCGCACCTAGGGTTTGCTGTCCAGTTCGTTCACCACGAGGTGAGTTTAGTCTTGTAGAAATTTCTTGCGGTGCAGGAAGTATATGGACTTTAACCATCTCTGAAATTTCTGTACAGATCTATGTTGTAGATTCAGAATGACAATTAGACTTCTATCTACAGTGTAGATTCAGAATAATAACCGTGGCCATCCAATGCATTATCTTTTATGCCCCTTCATATAGTATTTCGAATTGGTAATAGAAGTGAAGCCATATGCTGTTTGTGGAACAATAGTTAATTAATACAAAACTCTATTTAAATGTAGAGGGAAACGATACAAGGAGTGAAAATGCATGAGAGCCTTACATAAGCAATAAATTTTGCAGGTCGTACCTTATTACATGAGTTCATATGTTTATGGAATCAATACGGAACCAAAGAGAGCTCGTTCACAGGCTGCCTTTATTATCGTCTTTATAATTATACATGATTTTGTTCCCTATTTCATTCCACTGAAATCTATAGACTGCACAAAATGTTTGTTGGATGAATGTGGTCATCAAGTAGAAGCTTCTTTGCAGGGTTACATTTGGACATTTGGTCGTCGACTAAGTACCAAAATCAGCAAATTCTCCTGTTTTGTTAGAGATAAAATAATTACAAGCCAATCATATGACTTCATCAGATCAGTTAAGCACACCTAGTGAAAACATGAGCCTATGCCGCCTGAGCTGTCTGTTACAGAAGGGTATCATATGTCTATGAGTATCAAGTCTTGCTGCTCATTTCCAAATTTCTGTGCAAGCCAAGTTCGCCATATATTTTAATTTAAATTTCATTGGTGATGATGGAAAGCGATATGCAGTGGGTAACCTTATTACAGACAAAAACACTCTGTGTTAATTTGATGATGATTGTATTATATATCTGTGTTGTAGATTCAGAATAAGAATAGACTTCTAACTATTATTCTAGTTTGTTACAAATGTTCAGTTCGAAACTAGTTGTTTCTCATCCTATTTGTACTATGCTCTATTCATACTTTGTGCAACAAATAATATTCATCATGTTTGCTAAAGAAATCATCAGAATCCTTGAGGTAGACCATCTGATGTTCGCTCTCCAGGAAAATGCAAGAGAATTAAAGGACACTTGGACAAGGGTGCAAAAATAAACAAGGATGCAGGGAAGAAGGGAAAGACAATACGGATGTGTTCTTTATGCCACCAGCTGGGTACGCATGATAAACGCACTTGTCATACAAAATCTGCGTTGTAACATGCAGGTAATGTATCCACTCATCTCGGTTTTGTTTCTGAAATTTACAAGGACAAATCATTTTTTCAAAGGTTCATCAGTACATTTCCATGGCATATACCCTCTGTAAGAATACATAGGTGTATCTTTATTATAAGGTGATCTGTAACAGTATAGTGATGTGCTTGTCACATTTAATAGATAATTTTATGATTTTAAAAGACTCGCTTTGCATTGTCTGGTTTCTTATTTTTGTGTTACTTATGATGTGCAAACTAAACCTTATGGAATCCTCAGTCACTTCTCTGTAGTTGTTGAGAAAAACAGTTCGGCGATTATAATATGATCTACACGTATGCTCTGTTGCAAATCTGAAATTAAATGTCTCAATTGTGAGTGATCTCACCACTGTAAGTGTTATTTGACAACATGGTGAACTCATTGTCTGTAACTGAATATGCACAGATCGAACATGAATAGATCTCCGAACTTAAAGCTTCATGTGTTATCATTCTTTTTCACTTGCCTCCTTATAATACATGCTACCAAATATTTACATTTTTTATAAGTCACATAGTTTTCAAGCAATCTAAATGATTTTCCACTGTCCTGACATTGACTTCTCAAGAAACTTGTCATTTTATATGCAGATATTTGAAGACAGTGCAATCTGTAGGTCCATTCCGGAGCTGTGCAGCAGGATAGCAGTTCACCACTTGCCTCGCTACATATCTTATATGTATTAATTGCTACTTCTTAGGACTAATTTGAATGGAAGCTTTGTACTGGCCACCTCATGGCTGATGCCATGTTCCATGATCCTCAGGGTGCATGGTTTCAGAATTTGTAAATAATTGTAGGAGACATGATCTTAACTAATACTTTTGTACTCATGGGCTGAAGATTTATGCAGTTTGTAATATTCCTAAATTGCGGTGCATTCATCTACAGGAAGTGTACAGTTTGATTATTCAGTTTTCGACCAATCCATGTCCTTGTCCAGACATTATTCAGACTATTAACTAAAATGTTTACATACTGTGACTGAACCAAATAATATTATCACGTTCAAACAAACTCAATTTTGTCAATATTCTGAAAGAAAGTGGCACGAGATGGTCCAGAAAACACCGACGAACTAGCAATCGTTGGTACAGGAACATATGATACAGGATGGTCCACAAACCGTACTAGCAGACCTTATTTACTCGGACGAACATCTGTGAAGGGTTTTATTGCAAACTGTATCTTGTGCCTGCGGGCGGTTTTTTGTAAAATGCCAGGAGGAGGCTCACAAGCGATCTCAATCGTTGGTACAGGATCCAACCGTCCAGAGCGAAAATTTGCAGATTTTCAGTATCTATGATACGCCCCCGGTCATCATTGCTCGTGTGCTGCAACATCTGCCTTGGATTCTTGGTACACTTGCATATATAGTAGCTGCATCTTCCTCAGCGACGTCAGGTTGCTTCTGGCGTAGTATGTGGAAACGTACGGTTGTTGGGGCCTAGCTTCTTAGCTGCTTGGTACTTTCCAAAGATCAAGTAAAGCTCAACTCTTTTTTTAGTTGGAACTACTTCTTTCATTCTTGGCTTGCTTGATTCGTTTCAGTTTCTGTAATCTCTTTGCTCCTACTTAATTTCTACCTTAATTGCTCTCTGTACTTCGTTGAGAAATCTCTCCAGAAGTTTCTTAGCACCAGTGCAACAGAGTAAAGAGGTTACATTATGAACTGAATTCCTATACAACACAACCATATATTTCTTAAATTTTTTTCGCTCCATTGTTTGCTCTAGAAAGGTGATGATGACAACTGAACCTTTACTTTCTTGATTCTTCTTTTTTGTCCTGCTTTTTTTGCTCTAGCTTCACGTTGTGAATTCTGCATGGATATGCAGGAAGGAAATAGTGTGCTAATGGCACTATCAGCTCCTCCAAGGGCTTGTTTGGTAACTGCAATCTCGGGGGATCCTGGCCTTTTCCCGGGGAGAATTTTCCCCTAATCCGGAGGTCGGGAATAAAATCCCGGGGATATTTAACCCGGACAGCCAAACAAGCCCCAAGTCAGGAAGAACCCACCCAGCTGCCGTCGCCGGGGAAGCAATTCAGCAGCCAGCTCGCCGCTGCTGTGAGGAGCATCAACTGGAGTTATGGCATATTCTGGTCCATCTCACCCAGCCGCCCAGGGTAATAATATACGGGCCACTACTCAGATTCATTTTCATGATCACTCAAGCTACTGACGAACACCTGATCACGCACGTAACTCGCGTCTCCCGTCTCCGTTTGCTTTGCAGATTTCTGACCTGGAAGGACGGGTTCTACAACGGCGAGTTAAAGACGAGGAAGATCACCAACTCGACGGACCTTAACGCCGACCAGCTCGTCCTTCAGAGGAGCGAGCAGCTGAGGGAGCTCTACGAGTCGCTACTCTCCGGCGAGTGCGACCACCGGGCGAGAAGGCCCGCCGCGTCGCTGTCGCCGGAGGATCTCGGTGACGCCGAGTGGTACTACACTGTCTGCATGACCTACGCCTTCCGGCCTGGCCAAGGGTACGTACGTGGTTTGCCCACAGTAGCTAGTATATCATGATATAAGATCTACTGTACTGATCGCCGGAGACTGAAGCGTGTGTTCTTCTGCTGTACACGTACGATCAGCTTGCCTGGCAAAAGCTTTGCGAGCAATGAGTATATTTGGCTGTGCAACGCTCAGTTTGCGGACACCAAAACTTTCCAACGCGCGCTCTTAGCAAAGGTACGTTTTGCGTATGTACGTCTTCAAGTATATTTCTTCAATTTCCCGTGAAAAATGTCTCTCTCTTTGTACCCGAACTATATATTTAGGTATTTTAACTGATATATATCATGATTGCCACTATGCATGGCCATGCTATCTGCCGGTTAATTCAGACAGCGTCGATTCAGGTCAGTACACGTCATGCTTTGATCACATCATGGTTAGCACCGCATGTGACGTGTTTACCGTTCAGATTTCTGACCCCAACTGCACGTTTGTCTTTTGTCACATTTTTCAGACAGTTGCTTGCATCCCCTTCATGGGCGGTGTGCTTGAGCTGGGACGGCTGATCAGGTTAGTTCATGGGTGTGCATATGACTTTCACCTTTTTTTTCACTACATAATTCTTACATCCATTACCAGCTGCACCTCCCAAGTTAAACCATCTTATGGTAGCTATGTGGCTACATGGTGTCTCGAAACTGGCAAACTATAGCCTGGTGGAATATTAATAATTCCCAAAAGGGCTGGAAAAAATACATATTATTGTTGTACAGACAAACCCCACACAAGATAAGGCCGATATGCATGCCCGTGAGGGCACAAATAAACCCGAGCCAATATTTAGACGCACCATCTCAAGAGATAGAAACACCGACTAGAATATATAGACGTACCGACGTCGGTGGGACAACTCCGCTCCTCTTTCAATTTCGACAACCAATTATGAGATAACTATAGAGTAGGAATGTCTATAGGTGAGTAGCCGCGAAGGCCTTATAACGAATGTCCCCATACACATGACAAAGTTGACACATCAACGTTTTTTAAAATAGATTTGGTCGCCTTGTGGAGTACGGCCTACTCCTATGTTAGGAGAGGTGATGGGAGTCATCGAGAATAGACCAAGTGTGAAACAAGACTACTTCAAAGATTCCTCGACGAGAGAATTGCTTAGCCTTGGACGTACGTACATGTGACCACTTCCAAAGCACTCTTTCTCTCCAAGATCCCGATCTTACAAGGCTCCTCAGATCTCAACACCCGGTTCCAAACCTTACAAGGTCCCCTGGAGGGCGAAAGCCATAGTCTATATAGGTATATGGTCCTAGGCATCTATATGTGCTTGAAGATCTATGCATCAAGTTTCATCAGTTGCTGATAACACCCTCAAGTACTTTCATTTCTTATCATCTAGTTCCATTATTTTTGTAAAACAGACCTTCTACACCTCACGAAATATGATCTCTCCAACCAATATAAGTTAAAGGGCTGGGAGAAACACGAGTTGTTTCCTTTAGAGCAGTGTCATTTTCCTTTGGGCTCGGGTTGTTGACGTCAAGTTATGTGAATTTGGGTCACTAGCATCTGGGTCCTCCAACGACAGACCCAAAGTCACTTAACATTACATCAGCGAATCCGGCTTTCGTTGGTAGAACATAGCATGTGTTATTTGATTTGCTTATCTCATTCTCCTCCAAAAACGTTCTCTTCAAAATGTTTTTGTTCTGTTTTTTGTCAATGTGAAATTCCCTTCAAATTGTTCTATTCGAGCACACTAATCTACAAACTAACTAATACTATGTTGCATAAACTTCCCATATGTAGCTGCGGCTGGATCAAGATTAACAAACCAATGTCATGATAATAAAATCAGTTCACGCCTTAAACTCCCCAACTTGTAGTTGGTTTTTTTATGGATGCAACACATCGAGAAATACACACCGAGATTTTACAATGTAGCAGACAGAATTCAGAAAAATATTGTCAAGTCTCTGCATATTACAAAAGTTTTGCAATGTCGTTTTAACTCTATTTCTCCACCATGAGAAAAAATCCGAGCCACAATTTCGGAACTTATGTGCCACAAAAAGTACAAAACAAAATGTGAAAATTAAAAAGATGGTGTTCCACTCCACTTCTCTATTTCTCCTTAATAACTGTAAACAAAAACTACGAAGAATATGCAGCAATAATCTATATCTACATCGTGCCTCCACCAGGTCTTAGTAGAAGTCCAAGCAAAGGAGAGATAATAATGTGTAGGTTGTAGAACAAAGAATCTTCTAGCATCAGCATCGTGCCGGTCTCGAGATCTGTTAGAGACGGACAAGGCCGGAGATGACATAGGTGGCGAAGGCCAGAGGGGGAGAAAGCAAGTTGGTGATGGAGATGACACAATGATGGTTGTTGTTGTTGTCGCACGGGTTGTCGGGCACAATGCATACGGGGGGGGGGGGGGGGGTGTAGATATCTAGGAACAAGACGTCGTGCTCGAGGCAGCGGCGTGCAAGGAGGATCACAGGAAGAGAGTCACTAGAGAAGAGAGAGCAGTGAAGAAGATAGAGTTGTGGGTGTAAGATGTGCAACAAGAATCTACAATACAAAAACGAACCGAGGTGATACGGCCGGGACACCCATATATGGGTGAAAAAATCATGTTACTGAGGGGAGTGCCTCTGCCCTAGAGTTTGATTCAAGTGAGAGTGGGTGAGGTTACATACACGTGGGAGTATTTATAGCCTAGGGTGACTTGACAAATAACCAATGCTACCCTTGAGAGTGACAGAAAATAAGGGAAAAAGAATAATCTATGGTCAATTGGTCATTGTGAATGGGGTGGTTCAGAGTCTTCATGGTGAACTAGCCCAGCTAGCCCTCCATGAACTTGGACCTCTTTGAGTTGGATTTCTTCTCTTGACTTTATCTTTTTTGTTTCTCCCTTCCTTTGACTTGATGACCATGAATGGGTGAGTGGATTGTTTTTGAATTGACTTGATTTTGAAAATTTGTCACGTAGATGCCATATAGGACTAGGAAGGAACCCATGTGAGATCACATACTCTCACAATAATTTGATATAAGCATCTCACCATATGAGACCCCGTCTGAACCAAAGTTCACCTCCACGACTTCCACATTGTGACCAATGAATAGAGGGCCTTGGACACTCCAGGATGGACACAACAGTAAAGCATTGCCGCTGCTTGATATTTATGAATCTTTAATTTTCACTCAGAGCACTAGGAACTAGGAAGACAAGAAGTTTTAAGAACTCTGAGGACAAACCACATTGGCATCCCACCAAAAATTGTTGAGATGAATCATCGTCGACTGGCCAACTAGATAAAGAAATATTATATCGTTGTTGTCTACCACAAAGCCTTTGACCAACGGCGACAAGCGCGCTCGACAGAGCAAAAGAGAAGGGGGTAGAAGGCGGCTAAGGTTTGCCACCCAATGTGTCCAAACAGATGATATTGGGGCGATTTCCCAAAAATGCCCTTGAGTATAGTTAGGATTTATGAGGACCCTAGTCAACTATCATCATCTATAAATCACTCCATGTCAAGGTTTGGGCTACACACATGAGAATTTTACCACGCGCTTCTGAGGCGACTCGAGCCTTGAAAAACCTTTTTTACCAGTAAAAAAATAGACTACTTAATGACAAAAAGTAAACAAACTATTGTCTTGCACAAACTTCAATATGTTTTAATTCGTATGGTAAAATTTATCAGAGGGCATCAGTATCACCGATACCGAACTTACCGGCGATTACCAAAACCTTGCGTCACGTGTAGCAGACAAACTGAAAGTTGGGTACTACTATTTCACTAAAATTGCACACGTCCGAAGAGCGCAAATTTTTGCTCAGTAGTAGTATTTGATTTTAGGTGACTGCGATTTTGAAAATTTCAGGAAAATCAACAAAAGCAAAACAAAATAAACTGTGCGCGGAGTTAATAAAGATGGGCTATCAATTGTTATACTCTGCGCGAGTATTATGCTATGTTTATTTTCTTTCATTCATTTGGACACTAGTGAAGACTGAATCCATCCACATGTTATTTTTGTATACTCCTAGCTGTTCACCGAATAATTGAAGTGATACTATTGCTGATCTGCTAGGTTTTGGAGGACACGAACATGGTGAACCGGATCGGCACATCTTTCTGGGAGCTACAGTTTCCGACATGCTCGGAGTCAGATGCGCCGAGCTCAAGCCCATCAGAAAACGAAACCGGGGAGGCCGACATCTTGTTGGAAGACCTCGATCACAACGCGGCCGCCGAGGCGATGATCTCCAGGGAGATCGAGTGCCTGTCCGACGGCAACCCCGAGCGGATCACGAAGAAGATCGACGAGTTATACGAGGAGCTGGACAACTGGATCATGGACGGGTTCATGTCTTGCCCGGAAGCGGCGGTGGTGCCGCACGCAGACGGGATCACGGATGACGCTGTCACTCTAAGTAGCTCCGTTGAATCCTCTCGACCATCGTGTTTCATGGCTTGGAAGAGGCCATGGGACTCGCCGGAAGAGGTGGCTAAGTCGGTCGCCGGAGAGTCGCAGAAGTTGCTGAAGAAAGCCGTGACAGGCGGTGCATGGACGAATGGTGGTGGTGGTGGCCCAGGGAGAGCTCAGGAGGGTAACGTCAAGGGCCATGTCATGTCGGAGAGAAGGCGCCGGGAAAAGCTCAACGAGATGTTCCTGATTCTCAAGTCGTTGGTCCCGTCCATTCAAAAGGTAGCACAGCACACACATTTTTCAACGGCATTATACTCAATTTATTTAGGAAATATTTGTTTTTCTTTTTTAGCATAGTGACATGTTTCACGTCTGAGCTGTTAAATGTTGTAGGTGGACAAAGCATCAATCCTAGCAGAGACGATAGCGTATCTGAAAGAGCTGCAACAAAGGATAGGGGAGCTAGAATCCAGCAGGGCACTGACGCGGCCGATCACCACCGAAACAACAGGCCGGAGGCGCCACGACGTCACCGGAAGAAGCTCTCAGCCGGATCGAAGAGGAAGGCGTCAGAGCTCGGCGATGGCGCCAACACCGAGAGGGAGCACGTGATCTCCAAGGACGACGGCCCGAGCAACATCGTGAACGTCACCGTGGTGGACAAGGAGTGCTCCTGGAGGTGCAGTGCCGGTGGAAGGAGCTGCTAATGACGCGGTGTTCGACGCCCTGAAGGCCCTCTGCCTGGACGTTCTCTCCGTGCAGTCGTCGACGCCGGATGGCCTTCTTTCTCTCAAGATACGAGCTCAGGTCTAGCAATTGAAATGCACGCAGCGCTAACGCTCATGGTTATGCATGGTTATCGATTTACTAATAATGGACGTGCTTTGGTGAAATTTTGCAGCACGCCGGTTCTGCCGCCGTGGCGCCTGGGATGATCAGCGAAGCGCTTCAGAAAGCTCTATCCAAGCGCTGAAACATGCTGACAGCGGAGATGCGTAACACACGTGCAGGGGCGGATCCAGGATTTGACCATGGGGAGGGCCGAACAAGATATTGATCGGAAAAGTGATACACCATGAAAAAATATCAAGTTTTACAATTATACTAAGGATATCAAATTGTACCAATATATGTTTTGCATTGAAAATAAAACTACATTTCCACTAGTTTGAATTTAGATCGACACCCGGGCTGATCAAACAAGTCAATAATCTCCTCAACGTTGATCTTTGCAGCTATTTCCTTTCCAATGTATACAACCATGTAATGTCGAAGAAAGTCATCACCCATTTTATTTCGAAGACGTGTCTTGATAAGCTTCATTGCTGAAAAAGCTCGCTCTGCGGTTGCAGTTGACACGGGGAGAGTGACGACTAGACGTAACAATCTATCAACCATTGAATACATAGAAGCTTTACCTGTTTTAACCAGCCCAACTGTCAAACCAGCAAGAGAAGGCAACGTATTCAGGTCTGGATGGTTGCAAACATCTAACTGGAAATGTGGAAGTTGCGACACCAATTGAGCCCGCTCTTGACTCGAGAAATCAGCTGGGTAGAATTTTTCTGCAAGCGTGCAAATCTTTGATATGTCAAATGACTCATGTCTTGGGTCCAAGGAAGCACAAAGAGTGAGAAGCTCTGTAGTTGCAACACTAAATCTCTCATTTAGCTCAACTAATTGTTGATCGATGGCACATTGAACACATCTGCCTTGTAGTGATGGTGCATTGTGGTGTTATCATGTTTATTTCGAGACTTAGTCACATCCACATACCTACGAATTAGCAAATAAACTGTATGAGTACAATAATTGTGATTAATTATTATTCTGCTAGATGTAGAGAAAAAGAGGACTTACTTGAGACTCATATCCGGGATGTCAATTTCATGTTTCACACAAAACGACATAACCTCCTCTAAAAGAGGTTCCCAGCCATCTTCTCTAAGATTACCCAGTAGTATCTTTGTGTTCGAAAGTGATTCTAATGCATTTATAATGTCCAAGGATTTCTTGTGGAATATCTGGCACAAGACATCCGTGATTTTCATAATTTTCTCCATGAGCTGCAGAATGAACACAAAATCAAAAGAGATAATCATCCTTAGGGCACCTACAGCATCTCCTCGGGATATTTGGAGACTGAACGGTCATTCGCTATACTTCGCAAGATAGAAATTGTAGCACCAAACATATTCTTCAAGCTCTGAATTGACTTAAAGTGGGAACTCCATCTAGTGTCTCCCGACCTCTGTAAAGAGCCAATCTGATTTACTCCTTTCCAGTGTCAAGCTCTCCCAATTCAATTTCACGTGCAATTTCTGCGGCTTGAGTTGCTAGTAACTCATCATTCCGTTTAGGTGATGCACTAACAACATTTACAATGAAAACTACATGCTGAAAAAAATGGTGCACTTCTTGTACCTCTCTTGATGCTGCAACAAGAGCTAACTGTAGTTGATGAGCCATACAATGAACATAATATGCAGAAGGACACTCCTTCAAAATCAAAGCCTTCAGTCCATTCCATTCCCCTCGCATATTACTTGCACCATCATACCCTTGGCCTCTAATATCTTGCACACTTTCATTATCTGCTAGAATAGAACAAATTGACTCCTTGAGAGTCAGTGCAGCAGTGTCATTATGTATGGTAGTTTGTGCTGTAATCGCTGTCTCCTCGGGTGGATTTGTATTTTCAGCCGTAGAGGTAGAGAGGTTGAACCAACCGGCTTGAAATAATTACTAATCGGTGGTGTCTTCCTCTTCATTGCAAGCAGCTGCTAGTAGAAAATAATTAACAACTATAATAACTACCCAAACAATTACAAATTAGCGAGTAGTAATTATTATTTGAATCGCTCAAGCTAGCACAACTCCATACATGTACCATACCTTGGGGCTTGGACGATCAGCGGATCAGACAACGAAACTGAGCGCGTGATCGTAGTCGTCGTTGCCAGACGCCAATTAACAGTCGCGAAAATTGCCGAGTTTCCCTCGAATCGCGGCGGCGGCGACAGCGCGTTGCTCAGTTTCGAACTTGTGCGGTTCGACAGGCGGAGAAGATCGATTAGATGCGATCGTGCCTGACTGCGTGCAGTATCGATATCAATCTAGCACGTACGTGGTGTCATTGTGGCCTTAGGCCCTTTACTAGATGTGGCCCACACAAATTAGCAGGCTGCCACGGTGGGCTGGGCAGATTAGAATTAGGCAAATTGCCGGATATTATACTAAGTTAATACCTACTCCCTCCGTTCCAAATTACTTGACTTGGTTTTGTCCAAATACGGATGTATCTATACTTGTTTAGTGTCTAGATACATCCGTATTTAGACAAACCCAAGTCAAATAATTTGGAACAGAAGGAGTATATACCTAGTGGCCACTGCTGCATGCGGTTGGGGGTGGCCGAAGCATTGGGTGGGGGGGGGGGGGGGGGGGGGGGGGGGGGGGGGGGGGGGGCCCCCCCTGGATCCGCCTCTGCACACGTGTAGCGTGGTGTTTGCTCCTGCACTACCTCGCAGTGTAAACCAAGGGCGAGAAAGGCTTGAAGACAGAGTAGTGAAGACTGAAGATCCAGATGGTGCTGAAGGAGGTGTACTCGAGAGCTCATGGCTGGGCAACCATTTCTACGATGTTAACTCTGATTTACTATGGGTTGACGCTTGTGCCTTAGGGTGTTGTTGCCTCGATGTGTAGGCTGATGCTAGTGCAGAGGCTGGTAGGGGGCAGAGCGCTTGCCATTCAGTTTCCTGTTGCAGTTCATTTCCCTTCCTTTGTTTCTGCTTTCTTTTGTAATTTTTCGTTTGTAGACAAACTGATAGTTTCTTTATATGAAGTCGATGAGGTGGCTCGTTCTTGGGCAGCCTGCGGTGTGAGGCACATACGTTTGGTCGATGTTTCAGGTGCAAAATATTAGTATGGTTGGCCCTACAGAATAGACTGTGGACAACAGATCGTCTAGCTAACCGGGGTTAGCCGCATGACCCAACGTGTCAACTTTGCAAATGTGTTCCGGAGAACGTTTCACATATGCATGCTTTCCACTACCGCTACTCCAAGCGCGTCTGGGCTAGCATCGCCAGCTAGTTGGGGAACGACGATACTTTTGCCCCAGCCAATGCGACCTTGAGATTCAGCAGTTGAGGGATCAGTTCACCAAAAGTCCTGGCATTTCTCACAAAGGTCTTCGCAGTGTCGTCATGTTGATGTGCTGGAAATCTGGAATGGGCGAAATGCACGTGTTTTGAACGACAACAAAGCAGTCATGTTGAGAGTTCTGATCGACAAATCAAAGAAGAAGATCAAGCGAAGAAGGTGAAGCATGGTGGAGGGATAGGGTAAAATCCTTCGCCCAACTTATGCCGTAGGCGCACGCCTTAGCGGTACGGCTCTGCGAGATGTAGTTGTTTAGTTTCTCTTTCCTTGGGTTTGCTCCCGGTTTTCAGATCGGGTTATATGTTTCTATTGGCTTAGGCCGTTTACTTCTTCTAAATCAATGAAAAGTAGAGCTTCTGCCGTTTTAAAAAAGGACGAGGTGGCTCGTTTGGTAAAAAGAAAACTGTCACCTGGCTTTGGACCACCAATGGTAAATATACAGCCACTTCTGCATACAATATGCAGTTTGAGGGTTCCATCCGCTTCTGCTTCAGGGATACTGTTTGGACCAATGGGGTGCCTCTGAAGTGTCGCGTCTTCAGTTGGCTGGCGATTCGAGGCAAGTGCCACACCGCTGATTGTCTACAGAAGAAGGGCTGGCCACACAATGCAGCCTGTGTTTTCTGCCTCAGTGAGCCTGAAACTGCACTTCACCTTCTTGCCTCTTGCCCTGTTGTCATAAGGCTTTGGCAGAAGATCATCCACACAGCTGCCCTCCCCAATTACCTGGAGCCAACTTGGAGGCCTGGCTTCTTCATACTCGACAAAGGCTCCCCAATACAATGAAGAAAAATTGGACAGTTGTAGTGCATTTAACCTGGTGGTCTATTTGGAAAGAGCGAAATGCCAGGATCTTCAACAATAAAGCGGAACCTCTAAACCGGATTCTTTTGGGAATTCTGGAAGAAGCGAAATGCTGGAGAGATGCTGGGAAATCCAACGCTGCTGACCTGATCCTTAGACCGACCAAGGGAACCTGATTAGCTGGTTGCCCTCGTGTTTTTTGCAGTCTACAGACGCCTCGCTGTAGACTTAGTTTAGTTCTTCTGTTTCCGTTTCTTTTGTTAGCTTTGTACTCCTGTACTCTCTTCTAATTGAATGAAAAGCAGGCTCGACTGTCAAAAATAAAACTACCTCGTAGTGCACTTACGCCGATGACTATGTTCTTCAGATATGACAAAATTCATTTTGGATTATTCAGATATGAGTGTCGCACTTGGATTCGACTGAAATCGCGTCGACAGACTAAATTCGTCCTCCGCCTGCGGACAGCGGTGCATGCGCCATCGACCTGGACCGGCTGGTGCACGACCACGTCCACCATATGTACTTTGTCCGTTCCAGATGCGGACGTGCTATACGTGTACGTACCAGCCGGATCGATGCACCAAAACGCGCGCGTCCCCGTCGCTCGGATTGCGTTTCCGTGGCCTAGCTGTGGCTCCTGGCGACGCCACCGACGTGCTTCGCCGGCGGGCTCTCCGCCGTGCGTTGTGCGATTTGTTTTCATCCTCTGTATCACTGTTGCGTGGGTAGGTGTAAGGCTGCGCACGGTTAACCGAAAACCGAGAAATCGAACTGAAAAAACCGAAACCGAACCGAAATTGTGGTTATTTTGGTTTCCGGTTAAAGTTACGGTTAGTAAAATAGCTAACCATATGCCTTGCGGTTAATAACCGAAAACCGAATGGTTAACCAAAAAACCGAAATGCCTATTAACTTTTATTAATTTGCTACTTTTATTGACTTTTATTAACTTTACGGGTTACTTGTAGCATGTGATTTGCTACTTGTATAGGCTTTTATTAACTTTATGGGTTATTTGGTTAGTTTGGATCATATGCCTATTAATTTTATAGTCTACTCCGTTATTTGTAATATATGGCCACAAAAAGAAATTGTCATTTTAAAATTCGCGTCAACTTAGATTAATTTGGTTATTACCGAAACCGAACCGAAATTAAATGGTTATTACCGAAACCGAACCGTATTCTCGTACAAAACCGTATTTACCGAAGTATTGAAACCATATAAATAAAAAAACTGTATAAACTGAACAGAATTAACCATATTAACCGAATGCGCAGCCGGAGGTAGGTGGAGCAAATCATGGAGAGCGTGGGCCTTAACCGTCGCTAGCAGCATATGGCATCTAGCCTCTTGGCTAACACTATGTCACGTACTAGAATCAAGGCATTATGATAGAGGCATTTTTTAAATTTGTCTATGTTTGTTATTTTAGAACAAGTACAATAAGGTTCAGTCAGCAGCCTGTAAGGATTTAAATATTATATTTATGCTTATATGGAGGAGAGAGAGTAGGAGAGAGTGGAAGCGGACTCTCATGCAAAAGCCAGCTGCAGCACGCGCTCCTAGGCACTTTGTGAGAGTGGAAGGTGGGCCAACTAAAATAAAGTATTCCATATTTATAGCCAACTATTG
The DNA here is from genome assembly GCA_947311845.1 of Poa pratensis. NCBI lineage: Eukaryota > Viridiplantae > Streptophyta > Magnoliopsida > Poales > Poaceae > Poa > Poa pratensis. Next base: position 63,964,106 of record CAMZMU010000107.1, read on the forward strand.
TACTTGTTGGCTATTAGGTTGGCTATAGATGACATGGCCCCATCTTATAGCCAACAGCCGGCTATACTAATGTACTTGCTCTTAGAAGGCTTTTTTCATCCGTGCCTCAAATGGTTAAGTTTTTGAGGCACTTGTAGATGCCTCTAAAAGTAACCATTTGAGGCACTATTAATTAGTGCCTCCAAAAACTATCAATTAAGGCACTGTTAAAAAAGTGTCTCAAATGGTTACCATTAGCAGCATTTTTCAAGTGCCTCCACGTTGAAGCATTATAAATAGTGCCTTCAAAAACCATCTATTGAGGCACTAATAAAATAGTGCCTCAAATGGTTGCCTTTGGAGGCATTGTTCATTTGCCTCAAAAATTTGAAAACATTTCCGGATCAGAAAAAATACATGTTTTTGATTTTTCTTTTCATTTTAAGCCGTACTATAAGATTTGTTAACTAAATATGGTTTTCAAAATCATGAAAAATAAGTTCGAGGAATATGATTGTGTTCGTGCGTTCCCGCGCTGGAAATATGGACCGGAACACGCTGTTTTTGCAAGCCCGAAGCCATCAAGCCAAACTAAGAAAAACGAACAAGCACGACCCATCCAATCCAAGCCAAAGCAAAAAAAAAAAACAGATCGATCTTTCCGTTCCGTCCACACTCCACCGCTACACGCCCCGCAGCCAGACGCAGATGCAGCCGCGCCCAAATCTCCCAAAACCCTAGAGTCGAGCGCCGACCATGGCGGCTGCCGCAGAGGCGAACCTGGCGGGCCGGCCGGGCGACGGCGAGGCCGAAACCGGCACTGGCAAGTCCAGCATCGTAAAAGCCCCGGCGCCGCCTGCGCCGGCGGGCTCTGCTCCTCCCTCGCGTGGTGGTGGCGGCGCGGGCAGCTGCGGCTAGTGGGGGCGTCGCGCTGGGCGAGTGTCAGGACCCGATGGTCTCCGACATGAGAGGATCACGAAGAAGAGGGGATTTCAGGATGAATCATCGATAAACTGGATAAATTGCTGAACTAAAATAAAGTAAATTGCAGAAAAAGGAAAGTAAATTTAGGGTTCATATTTCTCATCTTTAGCCTGGATACAAAGTTAGCCTTATATGGAGTGCGGCTAGCTACACGATGACACCATAGGTGAAATACCAATACTACCCTCACACACTACTAACCCACTAATAACCTCATATTATCTACTCATCCTATACCCTGACATTACTCCCCCCTTTGAAACCATTGGTCACCAATGGAACAAGTTTCTTCAGAAACTTTCATCATTGTTAAGGAGGATGAAAATTGATAAGCCAAAGAGCAACTCCATAACACTTGATGTCTTCGTGCCAATTGATCTTTTATTGTGTGAATAGTAACCACCATTTGGACTTGTACCAGAGTAACATAGTACCAGGATCACATATAAAAGAAGCACTAGTCACTTGACTTTGCCGTTTTGCTAGTTCTGGAATTGGTAACCCAGACAAGGATTTTTTCAGTTGCAATCCTTTCAGTCAACACTTGCAGGCAGAGGTAGATGGAAGACGGTGTAGCAATCCCGGGTCCCACTGTAGTTTTGCCATTTCAAATGAAGGGCACCAGCAAGACAAAAGAATGACCATATGTTGTACCAGTTCAGAAGAATTAAACATTGGTAATTGACATTGCAAGTCAGTGAGTAATGGATTTTGTAACCAAGGAAATGTCTGCATTGCTCTTGTGTCCAGATAGATATGCATGAATAGCTTAGGTGAAGAATGTTTTGTACTGCTATTGCCATCATTTGCAAGGAACAAGAGAGGCTTAGCTACAGACCTGCCTATAGAACCTTGAACAGCTAGGACAATTAGAATTAATGCATTCACTCTTTGACAGCCCAAACCAAATGCATAGGGGTGCATGGTAGCACATGTGAAACTGGGTTCCCTGCTAGCACCGAACTGCCCAACTAGTATCTGTACCCTCACACACTTGGCAACAGCAGCAACTGGGAACAGGTCATGGAGTTTTGTATCTCCTGGATCCCATTCAGTTCTTCTCTCAGGAACTATCACCGCATTCCAACTTGGGTCTCTCGGTTGCTGTACATAAGTGCCAAATTTGCTTGAGTGGAGTGGTGTTGAAGCTCCTGGATTAGTGAACACACCAACAGATGTACTCTGAGTTGGATTGTGATTCACAGGGCCTGTACCATGTGTTTCCTGCAAGAAGATTGTTGTTGGCATTTCGCCAAACACATGTGGTGCAAGAAAGGAAGCACTGGATGCAGAGGCTGTGGGCGTGCTTTTATGTGCTGAAGTTGAACGCTTGGCAATAGAAACTGCGAGCTGGGAAGCCATGGCTGTGAGCTGCGCGAGCTCACCTTGTATGGCGTCCAAGGCAGATTGTTCCTGTGCGTGCTGCTGATCCAGTCGAGCATGTATCTTGAGGAGCTCGTGTTGTAGCTGCGGAAAGGATTGCTTTACCAGGGGGTTGGTACCTGCCCGCGGGTGGTGCGGCGGCGTGTCGACGAGGTTGAACGAGAAGTCCTCGGTCGCGGTAGCACACGCGAAGACTGGAGACGGGCAGTTGTGGTGCTTGACGCGGAAAAGCCCCCGACGATGCTTGCGGCGGCGTCCGCTGATGTCATCTCCGGACTGCAGTCGAAGGCGTTGGCGTAGAGGCAATCATTGCCAGCCGTACCGACCAGCAAAGCGCAGTCCTTGCACGCGGTCGCGCTGCTGCTCTTCTCGGTGTGCAAAGCGAAGTCCTGGCGCGGGGGCGCGCTGCCGTCCTGCTCCGTCTTGCTGTCCTGACACCTGAATTCGGGAGTCGCGCGGTGGAAGACGAGGTCGCTGTTCTCCGCTGTGCTGGGGAAGGAGAAGTTGGCGTGTGGGGTGGCAGCAACAGCGAGTGGGGCGGCGGTAGATGGGGTGGCGGCGGCTGGGTAATACCCGAACGGGCCGTACGCCTGAGCGGGAGGCGGATAGGGGACAGGGGGTGGTGGCGCGTACGCCGGGGCGGGTGGTGGCATGTACGCCGGGCTGGGGACGAATCCAGGCCGGTGGTGGTGGTGGATTGGGGTGGTGTTAGCCGGGACGGGTACGAATCCAGGCGGGGGTAATGGGTAGGCGGCGGCGGGATGCGGGTAGTGGTAGCCGCCATGGATTTGGGTGTGGTGTGGGGAAACAACGGCATATGGGGTGGGAAATAAGGGGAAATAGGATGGCGTGGTCGCCATCGCTGCGGATCGGAATTGAAAGAGAAGAGGAAGAGGAAGGGGAAATCGCCGGTGCGACGGATCGAGAGGAAGAATCGACGAATCGAGGGAGGGAAGGGAGGGAGCAGGCCGGCGGATCGAACTGCTCTGATACCACTTTGTCAGGACCCGATGGTCTCCGACATGAGAGGATCACGAAGAAGAGGGGATTTCAGGATGAATCATCGATAAACTGGATAAATTGCTGAACTAAAATAAAGTAAATTTAGGGTTCATATTTCTCATCTTTAGCCTGGATACAAAGTTAGCCTTATATGGAGTGCGGCTAGCTACACGATGACACCATAGGTGAAATACCAATACTACCCTCACACACTACTAACCCACTAATAACCTCATATTATCTACTCATCCTATACCCTGACCTGATACCACTTTGTCAGGACCCGATGGTCTCCGACATGAGAGGATCACGAAGAAGAGGGGATTTCAGGATGAATCATCGATAAACTGGATAAATTGCTGAACTAAAATAAAGTAAATTGCAGAAAAAAGAAAGTAAATTTAGGGTTCATATTTCTCATCTTTAGCCTGGATACAAAGTTAGCCTTATATGGAGTGCGGCTAGCTACACGATGACACCATAGGTGAAATACCAATACTACCCTCACACACTACTAACCCACTAATAACCTCATATTATCTACTCATCCTATACCCTGACAGCGAGTGGGTGCGGCGGCGCGGTGGCTTCGCGATAGTGGCGTGCTCGCGGGGGACGAAGCTTTTGGCGGAGCAGCTGCTTTGGGGAAGTCGGGAGCGCTCTAGTGGTCGGCCGTTCGCCGCGACCATGGAGGGCATGCGTCGACCAGGGCAGGGCCACGTAGGGACGAGGCAGAGGTGCGGAAGCGGCAGAAGCTCGCAGCCTCGCGGGGCCGGGTTGTGGCGTGCTGGGTGAAGCGGGGCCGGAGTGCGTCACCGGAATGAGCGGATGGGGCGAGGATAACCGCTTCCTGGACCTCCACGTCAGGTTCGTGGTGGAGATGCCTCACCGGTGTTAGGTTCCTGCATCCTCATCACACAGCTATGCATTCCAGATTCATCATCATCTCTCTCTCTTCCTATGTCTGTCCCTAAAATCCTACTAATTGTGCATCTGATTTGGTTGCAGAAATGATGTTGCCTTTGGTTTTTGTACTGTAGATGCTGGCCATCTGTGTTCGTCCTGATCTGCCTGCTCTTGCAACGTCCATGGATGTGCAGGTTAGACCCTTCCTTAACTTGTTTATGCAGTCCATGCCTTAATTTTGATTGCCAGAGTTGGTGTGTGTCATCCAACAGTGGATTCAACTTGGTTTCCAACATGTTTGTGTGTGTGAGAACTTATACGTATGTGTGGTGTAAAGGCTGGTTGTTGGTCTCATTCAGTTATACTAACTTATACTTGCGAAATTGTGTTAAATCTGCAGCATTGTGATTCACTGGTCATTCTCTTGGTGGAAGTCTGTCATTGTGAATCTACAGCTGTATTTTTCTAGAACAGAGACTTTAGGTGTGCAGGTTTATTTCGATATCCGTAGCACTTTGCATATGACTGACCTAATTACAAGTTTACATGAATATAATTTATGTAATTGTTCTAGATGAATATGCTTCCATAGTTCCATGTTCTGATATTTCAGGTAGTAGAAATTTATCATTGTGTTTCTTATAGTCTAAGTTCCTCTTCTTACTCCAGGTGAACCAAAGGATCGCGGTCGGCGGAGGGATCTGAAACAGCTTGGTGAGTTTTCTTCCCACACTCAAGAACCTTACATTGTTTTCATTCTATCTTGCTGGGACTGTCATAATTCTAAATGGATGCCCATATCGTTTTTTTGCCGTAGTTCAGAACACCATGGACTTTATTTAATTTTTCCAATCGTAACGCTTATTGCGATTGACCGGCTTGGGTAACCTCTAAGAAAATTGAAAGATTGGATTGCGATTTATATTCCTCAGTGTGGCGATTCAAGTAATTATGTTTCCTAGAAAACTAGTAAAATGTCTACCCTATCATATGCTAGCTCCAGCGTGACTCTTAGATTCGGTTAGTCCGCAATGGCATTCCAATGATGTTCTGTTATACGCCAGCTCTTTGACGAACATGTTGGTGCTCTCTGAGTCTCAGACGAGTAGGATTGCCGCATGCTTTGGCTTCGATTATATTTAGATGTGCAAGTTCATCCCAAATATCTAAGTGCATATTCTGCTGCTATAACACTGTTCTTAAGTGAAATATTTTGTAATTTTCATGTAAACATATGAGCTGGTTTGTATCATTTTCTTGTGTAATTTAGCAAAATCGGTTCCCGGTGCTATGCTTGACCAATGCCTGATCACTGTCCTCTCCCCAATCAATAATTATTGAGTAGGTTCTTCTTCACCATGTTAAATTGATGAATCTGTCAAGTTCTAGACTGGTTGTAGTAGGCTAGGTTGGTGCCTCACAATCTTTAGCTCATCAAATTCCTCTCTTATTTTTCTTTCACCTATTTGATTTGCCCTTTGTTTTCTGAGCAAAATCCTAGTACTGCTGATCTAATGTCTGAACTGATTTAACCTGGAGCATTGTACATTTGTTAACAGTAGTTAGTTATAGTATATCTGCGAATTCCAACTGCACAAGTACCAGAAAAACGTAACAAATTCTAGATGTGCGAAATTATTAAGTTGCTATTTGGGATAGGAGTACTATTAGCTTCATGTTCATCTGATGGTATAGAAAGGCAATGTAATAGAATCGTGCATTCTAGATAGACTGTACAACTTTATTTCCCGTCCATTCAATTTTTCTGTGAAGGTTACGCATATAACCTGTTAATTATAATAAGAAACTAATCTTCAATTTCCCAGGCATATAATTTTGCTCATTACCATCTTAGAATAGTTACCTTACTGTGCTGAGAATAGAATAGCTGACACTCAAATGCACTTTTGTGCCTCTCACTTAATGTACCATGTTGCTACTACGTACTATATAACTCTATATCAAAAGCATTAACCGTGTTGATCTATCCTGTTTTATGTTACTCTTTAATTCCATGGATGTGTATACAGTTAAAGTATATGCTTTTGTTCCTGCCGTATTAAATGTTGCTTTCACTACCATGCAGCTCGACTTCAGTTCAGATTAGAGTCTCCGAATGCTAGCACATCCTTTTGGCAAGCCGATGATATGCTCCATGGACAAGGTTTTTGTCTTAGCTCTTCTAGATCAGCAAACAACGTTGACAAACTGTGAAGTTGCATGCTTTTGGACAATATATATTATGTTTACTGCTTACTGTCTATTTCTGGCCAGAAGAGAGTCATGTAATTATGAAGTCTTGTATGCTTCCTGGTGAAATGTATATGATGCTATTATTGTGAATTTACTGCTTACTGTCTATTTCTGGCCAGATGTAATCATCAACAGTACAATGTCATGGATTAATGTTTGTTGATGTAATGTAATGTTTGAATTCTGGTTGCCTCTGAACTACCTGAATAAACTGTACTATTCTAATTTTGCATCTGTTTACATTTGAGGACCTGAATTGGATGTCTCTGATGGTATAACAATTGAGGCAGCACTGAAACAATAGTGACTGCAAATGGTATACCATTTGAGGCATTATTGTGTGCCTCAAATGGTATAGCAATTGAGGCACAAATCAAAAGTGCCATTTGAGGCATTATTGTGTGCCTCAAATGGTATAGCAATTGAGGCACCCAATAACGCCTCAAATGGTTAGTATTTGAGGCACCCAATAACGCCTCAAATGGTTAGCATTTGAGGCACACAATACTGCCTCAAATGGTCACCTTTGCAGGCATTACTGAAAAACGCCACAAAAGACTTTTAACTACCCCAGTAAATGCTGCACTTTTTTTCCGCCTCCAAAAACCTTTTGAGGCATTTCTAGGACTTTTGGAGGCATTTTTGAATGCCTCCAATTCTAGTACGTGGTGTAGTGTAATTGGTAAAGCACACCGCCAAAAAAACTATTTGGCGCGATATCACTCACACATGGTTATTTTTCCACCAATTTCTGTACTCGCTACGTTGTACATTACTTTGCATATTAGGTTTGGTCAAAAATTGAATTTTATAAAATTTGATCAATTATATACAAAATTATCAATATCGTGATGGCCCTTAAATGAGTTAGGTTGAGACCCCAATAGCAGAGTGTGTAGTACGGGCAAGAACATGTTTTCCCCACGAAGGTGACTCGAGGGTTTATATCGAACTCTCGGGGAATCAGTAGTGGAATCTTTACCTCCTTATCCTTCCCTTGGAAACCTGCAAACAAAAATAAATTGTTTTGTGCCCTCAACCTCACCAAGTGGTTGTCAAGCACAAGGTGTGAGAATGTTAAATACAAAACAATAAATAAATATGCAATGATGATAAATAAATATGCAAGGATGATGGAAACAATGATATGATATTTTTGGGTTTTATATGATGAATGCAAGATGCAAAAGTATTTTTGTATTTTCGGATTTAAATGGCTGAAAATGAAAATGGATGAAAGTGTTGGAAAGGTGTTTCTTATGATTAAAAATGGACCGGGGTTCATGGTTTCACAAATGCACTCTCTCTTTAATAAAGTGGTAGACAATGGAACACAAGTTAACATATGAGATTGCAACAAAGTTTCATGACAAGTTATAATCATATGGGCATCACGTCCTAACATAGAGATCTTTTGGTTATTAATCTCTCTTATACTCCACCAAGATGCGAACTAAATCATAACACCTTAGTAATTAAGATAAATCAGAGCATAGCAATAAGTTTCATGACATGAAGTTAAAATAAGAACATGCTAGATCTAGTCATGGAGTAGTGGCAATGGTCACACCCACATCTCCGGTAGCAAGGTATTTCTTTTTATCCCTAGTGAGGCAACAAAGTAAGGTAAAATACCCAAGTGGATCGCGGAACTTTCTCTCACGTTCACCGCACTAGCCACCCCCGTTACTCCAACTAATGCACACGTTCCCCCACACGCTCTCATAAACATGCTTGATCAAAACAAGTAAACAAGAACGGGGTACATAATATGCATCTACTTTCATAACTGAAACAAAACATTGCAATCTCAAACATATATTAACTCATAAAGATCCACCACAAAGGTATTACATAGATGACCGTAATCATGTTCAGCAGCTCATACGGTGCTAATTAGTGAAGCTCAAGAGAGAGAGATACATAAGTTACTTCCACAAACCCATAGTCCAGGGTGGACTACTCCCTCTTCATCATGGAGACGGTGGAGAAGTCGTTGGAGAAGATGGAGACCACGCCGGCAGCGCCCCGCCGGAGTTTTCCCCCTCCAATCTGCAGCTCCAGATCTCTGTTTCGTGTTTCTGTGTTTCTGCGGCGCTCCTTCCGAAGAGCCGGGGACTATTTTTATAGTCGGTTTTAGGTCAAGACGGAGTCGTGGGGAAAGATCGACGGCAACGGAGCTCGAGGCCCAGAAGGTGGGTCCCACGCGGCCAGGTTGGCCGCGTGGGCCACCCTTTTGGCCCTCGGCCTCCGTTTGTTCGCTTCCTTCGCTCCCAGTCTTCTTCCTTCCAAAATGATGCTCGTAAATTTCAGGTCATTTGGACGTCGTTTGGGTCCCTGAAACATCAAAATATAGAAATAGGGTTTTCTGCCTGCAGGGTTAATTCCAAAAAATAGGAAACTTGAAATATTCCCAAAATCATTATAAAACATGATATAACCCTTATATGATGCAAATATGACTGGAATATAATAAAATAATGCAAAGTTCATGTATGCATTTTACATGCATCAACATCCCCAAGCTTAACCTACTCGTCCTCGAGTATGAAGGTGATAAAACTAACATGGACTTTGCAATTTAATACTATCAATGGATATCAAAGATGATTACTATTGCTACATAGAGTCAAATGATTCATTCTTAAAAGTAGCAATATGCAAGATAGTTTATGAAGTGATATCAAGTATTCAATGCAAGGATGTTCAATGATAATTCACAAAGTGTAACATAAGAAAAAGTACTATGGACCACAAGTATGCATAATGATAAGTAAGAACATCCTACAATGGTCATAGAGTGTAGATGAAAATCTGAATATAAAAGGTGGACACTTTGGAAAGATATATATGAGTAGAGGTAAAGCATGAATAAGTTTCATCTAACTTCTGAACTTCTCTACTTAAGTTAATGATTGTAATATGGTAATCCTTGGTGTCAAGCTCTCATTCCCCTATCATAGCATCTTGAATGATTAAGTTTAAAGTGAAAGCAAATATGAGTAGTGTGCTTGACAAAGTACAGGTTGAAAGTCTCATGCCCCTTGAATACAAGTACCTACTCCATGTGTTACTCAACTTGGAAAACAAAGCAAGTTCAAGTTAAATATCATTGTAAGTAATAATAGTATCATTAAGAGCGTCAACTGGGGTACCTCTTGTCCCAGGATATGGAACAAGCCCATATCAAAATGACAAGACAAACAAACAAATGAACAATCTCAACACCCTTTTTATTTACCATTGGATAGCTTTTTATTGTAAGGTGTATCACAGAAGGTTCACCATAGCATGTAAGTAAATTTCCACCATGAATGATGCATGGCTTAGATTAGCGGCCCAGGCGTCTCTCTAACCATTTATACAAACTCATTTAAACTCACTTCATTTCCACATTTATTTCACCCATGGTAAGCATCCATAAACAAAAGTACATGATATCAACTAAATGAATGAAGTGCAATGTTGAAAGCTTGCCATGTGACAGCACATATGAGCTAACTCTCAACCAAAGACATTTGTCAAGCTCACAACATCATAATTTTAATCACAATGGGTCATGTTTATTATGCAATAAAAGTAAAGTGTGCATCAAGTTCGTGAGAGCTATATAACCAACTTTTCCCATAACAATCAACAACATAAGCATTTTATTCAGAGGTATAGATACAAAATAACATGATAAACATACTCGGAATAGCATAAAGCTAATAGGTAGATATGGTGGACTCACTGGAAAAACTTTGGTTGAAGGTGTTGGAAACAAGTTTTTACTTGTTGGAATTTTTGGGCTAGCAAGAGGGAGAAAGTTGACCATCTAAATGCATGCATGAGTGTCCATAGAACTAACTAATCCATGTTAAACAAAGTAAATAACATTCAGCATCAAAACATGAATAAAAGATAGCTCTTGATAAAAACTTGCAAATTATTACTCATTAACAAGCTCATGAATCATGCAACTATATGTATCTTTTAAAATCAACTCAAACATCCCTTTTCCCAATCTTTAATAGCATCCAACATAATTCAACCCAAATTTCCAGTAGCTCTCTCATATATAAATGATAGTGTGGTGGTCTCACAAAATAAAAATCAAACCTAAACAAACAAAAAGACGCTCCAAGTTTATGCGATAAAGTGCATCGAAAAACAGAAGTTAGACGTGTGCAAACCGAGAGTGTGTAGGTCCAGTGGGGTTGTCTTCACATCCCCAAGCTTATGGTCTTCACCATCCTTGGATAGCTCTTGGTGCATCTCCTCTAATCCCTGTGAAAAAACTTCAAAACACCGTTTCTCCCATTTCTTTTCTGTGGGGTGACATTAGTAGTGATAAACAAATAGATTTCTTGCTGCATATAATCCTTAGACAAAAATTCATATGAATGTCCAGAAAGTGTATAATGTTGTATGCCTACTCATAAACTCAATTGGATCAAAAAGATTCAAGTTAAAAGTTCTAAGCATGCATCAAACAAAATGGGACAGAATCTGTCCAGAAAAACAGCAGCAGCAAAACGTATTTTTCTACCCTACTTAAATTTGTCAAAAATTCTGAAAAATTCATGCATACAGAGGATGAAAAGTTGCAACTACAGTTTAAATATGAGCTCATTCGGAGTTACAGAATAGAATTAAAAATCATACCGTGCACAGATTCGTGCAGGAATAAAATCTCCGAATGCTATAAGCAACTTTTTCAAACCAAAATGGTAAAACTTGGCACTTTATTAAAAATTCCAGAAACTAAACTAAAACTAAGTCTCTTGTTACAGCAAGAGGACACAAAGAAAATCAAAAATAAAAACAACCGGGTTGCCTCCCGTAAAGCGCTTTCTTTATAGCCATATAGCTAGGCTTCTTACTTGATATTTATTGTGGACGAAGCTCATGAGGGAGCTTGAACTTTGGTGTCCCTCTTCCTTGGGAAGTGTTCCATGCATTCTTGTGTGGAAACTGAAACTTCACATTCCCTTCTTTTGAATCAATGATAGCACCTGTGGTACGAAGAAAAGGTCTTCCAAGAATAATTGGACTAGAGGTTTTATTCCCCATATCCATGATTAGAAAATCAACAGGCACAAATGTCATATGTAACTCTACCATAACATCACTTACTTTCCTAAAGCATGTTTAATGGAATCATCAGCAAGTGCAAGTTCAATAGAGCATTTTTCAAGATTTTTAATTCAAGTACTTCATATAGTTCTTTAGATAAAACAGAGACACTAGATCCTAGATCAATATAGCATGGTGTGTCTCTTTTCCAATGGTTACTAGTACTTTGGGAATCCATACATCCCCAAGCTTAGGTGGTATCATAGCTCTTGGTTGTACCTAGCAATCTTTTCTTTTAAACATGATTAGCAATATAAGAACCAAAACCAGCTTGGTTAACATTAATGAAGGATCACTTGCAAATTTTTGTAAGATAGATATTAATTCATGCAAGCTACAATTCTCTAAGTCAAGCAATGGTTCCTTGACTTCACTAAGCATTTTAACTTCTCAACTTTCTTTTCTTTTTAACCCAAACTTGTTTCTTAACAGGAACTTCCTTCTCATGTTTAAATGATGGGTCTTTCTTAATCACTATCACGAACCAACTTTTCCTCAATTCTGTGAGGTAAACATCTTTTTCAAGAAATTCTTCTCACATAATCTTAGTTTATGCATAACATTAACTAATTCATTGTCTATCCTGGGAATAATGTTTTCAGAATAAGATGCTAGTTGTTCAAAATCCTTCTTATTTGGTAGTTTCTCAATTTGGCTTCAAATTTATCTATAGATAATGCAAGTGCTGCTGTGTATCCTCCACCTTTTTCTTACTACCCACAAAGCTACCAAAAATTTTCTAAGTGTCATGGCTGCACAAGGTGGTGTTGACAAGACAAAACTTCCACCTGTAGCCCCATCTAAAGCATTTTGGTACCAAGGATATATTCCATAATAAAAGTAAAGATTTAGCTTTTCATCTTCACAAGGTGTAGGATCTTCATAGTGCATCCTATTAATTCTTACCCAAGCATCTTTTAATGTTTCTCCAGGATATTGTTTAAAATTAGAAATGGAACTTAATGGAGGACTCACTTCTTGTTTGTTTCCAAGAACCATGATTGCAAGTTTTTATGTGTTTTTAATTTTTTATGCAAAACTGAAAATAAAATATGCAACACAAATGCAAATGCAACACAAAATGCAAGACAATAACAAAACAAAATAAAATGATTTGAAGGTAAAGATGGATAAGATGGTGCTCACGTAGGTGCAACCTCCCCAAGCTTAGGTGTTTGCACAAGTTGGTGATGAAGTTGACTTGTTGTGAGATACCCTTGGATAAAACTTTCAGCAATGATTCCCCGGCAACGGCGCCAGAAAATACGTCTTGATGGCCCTTAAATGGGTTAGGTTGAGACCCCAATGCAGAATGTGTAGTATGGGCAAGACATGTTTTCCCCACGAAGGTGACTCGAGGGTTTATATCGAACTCTCGGGGAATCAGTAGTGGAATCTTTACCTCCTTATCCTTCCTTGGAAACCTGCAAACAAAAATAAATTGTTTTGTGCCCTCAACCTCACCAAGTGGTTGTCAAGCACAAGGTGTGAGAATGTTATGAATACAAAACAATAAATAAATATGCAATGATGATAAATAAATATGCAAGGATGATGGAAACAATGATGGATGATATTTTTGGGTTTTATAGGATGAATGCAAGATGCAAAAGTATTTTTGTATTTTCGGATTTAAATATGGCTGAAAATGAAAAATGGATGAAAGTTGTTGGAAAGGTGTTTCTTATGATTAAAAATGGACCGGGGTTCATGGTTTCACAAATGCACTCTCTCTTTAATAAAGTGGTAGACAATGGAACACAAAGTTAACATATGAGATTGCAACAAAGTTTCATGACAAGTTAATAATCATATGGGCATCACGTCCTAACATAGAGATCTTTTGGTTATTAATCCCTCTTATACTCCACTAAGATGCGAACTAAATCATAACACCTTAGTATTAAGATAAATCAGAGCATAGCTTTAAGTTTCATGACATGAAGTTGAAATAAGAACATGCTAGATCTAGTCATGGAGTAGTAGCAATGGTCTCCCACATCTTCGGTAGCAAGGTATTTCTTTTTATCCCTAGTGAGGCAACAAAGTAAGGTAAAATACCCAAGTGGATCGCGGAACTTTCTCTCACGTTCACCGCACTAGCCACCCCCGTTACTCCATCTAATGCACACGTTCCCCCACACAAGCTCTCATACACATGCTTGATCAAAACAAGTAAACAAGAACGGGGTACATAATATGCATCTACTTTCATAACTGAAACAAAACAATTGCAATCTCACACATATATTAACTCATAAAGATCCACCACAAAGGTATTACATAGATGACCGTAATCATGTTCGGCAGCTCATACGGTGCTAATTAGTGAAGCACAAGAGAGAGAGATACATAAGTTACTTCCACAAACCCATAGTCTAGGGGTGGACTACTCCCTCTTCATCATGGATACGGTGGAGAAGTCGTTGGAGGAGGTGGAGACCTCTCCGGCAGCGCCCCGCCGGAGTTTTCCCCCTCCAATCTGCAGCTCCTGATCTCTGTTTCGTGGTTTCTGTGTTTCTGCGGCGCTCCTTTCCGAAGAGCCTCGGGGACTATTTTTATAGTCGGTTTTAGGTCAAGACGGAGTCGTGGGCGAAAAGATCGACGGCAACGGAGCATCGAGGCTCCAGAAGGTGGGCCCACGTGGCCTAGGGTTTTGGCCGCGTGGGCCACCCCCTTTTGGCCCTCGAGCCTCCGTTTGTTCGCTTCCTTCGCTCCCAGGTCTTCTTCCTTCCAAATATTGATGTTCCTAAATTTGCAAGTCATTTGGACTTCGTTTGGGTTCCTGAAACATCAAAATATAGAAAATAGGGTTTTCTGCCTACGCAGGGTTAATTCCAGAAAAATAGGGGAACTTGTGAAATATTCCAAAATCATTATAAAACATTGATATAACCCTTATATGATGCAAATATGACTAGAATATGAATAAAATAATGCAAAGTTCATGTATGCATTTTACATGCATCATATCGACATAATCAAAACGATATATTATTAGAACCACTATAAAATACTTTCAAATAATACCGATTTCGATCTGTAGATGTTAATTTTTTTCTATATACCTGGTCAACTTTATAATATCTGCCTTCCAAAACTAATATGCGGAGTTTGAGGATAATTTGGCTTCCAAACCTAATATCAGTACCAAAACTTTTATTTTTGTGAGCACGATAACCAAGAAACTAGTTTGAGAACAATATTGGATGGCTCCTACACAACAAGATATATGTTGATTTTTCCCTCCATTTTGGCCAGTAGATGGTCATTAGTTTCCATTATGCCATTTTGTGGCCAAAAACCGATGGTAAGTTGGTAACGTAGTGTCTTATACTGACAACCTTATAAGTGAAATGGTCATAATCGTAATTAATGGCCAAGAGAGATAGCTCAACACAAAGCATGTGTAAAGAAAATAGCTGGGCGGGAAGGGCTCAACTTGTGATCAGATGCCTGGTGTTGGGGATATACCAAGTAGGGGTATCACCAGCATGGATCAATCCGGCTAGTCTAGGGTGGCCTAAATGGTGGCAAAGGCTTTGGCCTGCCAGGCGGCCCAGATGGCTGACGTACAAGGCGGAAGGCGGCAGCCGGCAAGGAGGCCCAAGACTGAAGCCCAGGAAGCCATTGAAGCCCAACATTATAGGCGGTAGCATAATCGGTTAGGTTAGGGTTGTATTCTTGCCGGACACGTTGTCCACCTTGTAACCCTAGGTCCAGCCGCCTATATAAGCTGGACCTCGGGAGCCTTTAGGGCACGATCTGAGATCCACCAACTCTCTGTAACCTATACCACGCTATTGCCATTGCAGTGAGTTATAGCAGCACGTAGGGCTACGCCACCGTTGCGGAGCCTGAAGCTGGGTAAAACCCTCGCCGTGATACAATCCGACCTCGACGACGCTCCCTTCTACCCCACGGTTCTACCTTAGCCTAGAGGACCCCCGTCGTCACTCAACTATGCCGATACACCGACAATTGGCGCCCACCGTGGGGCCTAAGGCATCACGTTCCAGGCGGGAAAACAAGGCGGCATCGGCGAGTACATCGCCATCGGCACCGCCAGGCGCATCGGCAACAAAAGCGTCATCATCTACGACGAAACCTGGACCCCGGCGAACGACTACGTCATGGCAGGCGGCATCGTTCCGATCGGGAACATAGAGCTTTTCATCGGATACACTCCGGAAGCCTATGGCCTTCCCAGGATTTGCTCGCCCACCCACCTCCCCGCTTTCCAGGAGGCCGATGCGCAAGACAGATCTGAGTCCACCTTCTCCCAAGAGTCGACAGATTCAGATTTCCACTTCATTGGAGTTGCAGGACTGGGATCCGACTCCCAGCCTAATAGCAACGATCCAGAATCGATCCTTCCTGCTCTGCAGGACGATACGATGTCGGATGCCGGATCCAGATCTACCGTTCATGTCAACGTAGATTCTGACTCCGATGAATCCGTTAGCATGTTTGAGAAAAAGGTGCAAGGATGCTTCAACGCTCCACAACCACCGGCTTCAGAGGTGGCAACTAGCTCATCCATGCCCGACAGGCCAGCCTTTGTGGCAGTCCTGACCGCAAAGGAGACGGCCAACACGGCAGCAGCCGCGACAGAAGAGGCCGCCAATAACGGCGACCTAGAAGATGGTGTTGGCGGCAATATCGGTGCCGACAACCTGCAACCACCACCGGCTCCAAAGGAGAAAAACTTTGAGAAAGGTGGAACACGCAAGCCGGAGGAGCAGCTAGCGGAGGAGGAGTACGCTCATATATTGGACACACCAGTCACCGAGGCCACGACCCCCACTGACATGGAAAAACTCCGCATAGGGCTGCTCCACCGGACCAAGTACCTGAAGGACAAAGAAGGAGAGGTTCTCCAAATAATAAAGGAGGTCAGGGAGGACAACGCGAAGCTGATGGGTGATCCCAAAAGAAATCTTTTCACTCAAACCCCAGCCGCCAAAAAGGCAGCCCCTGCGGCGGATAAGAGGAAAAAAGACAGGCCAACAGAACTTTGTTCCTGGACCTTTTGAGGAACCGTCACCAGCGCAGAAACTAGGTTTCGAGTAGGCAACAGCTCCACAGCGCAAAGACAAAGAAGGCAACCCAATCCTCGCTACCCCGGTTCTAAAAACCGTGGCCGCCTATGACATCCTCCATGGAGACGACTACACTAAGGAGGAGAAGATCTATTACACACAGGTCCTCCTCGGAAAAGCCCTCCAACAGCAAGCCAGGGCCGACTCACGCGCTCACATGGCTGAGGCAAGTGGGGGAGCTCTTGCATCGCAATCAGTTGCATGCAAAGCCGGAGCAGGGCAGCCGGGAGACCCTTCAGGCTCCAGCAGCCACGGGAAGAAGGACGATCCGAAAAAATCGCTGCCTTCGCGGCGGCATGACGAAGAGTCCCGTACAGCGTCACGAAAGCACGGCGAACCTAAGCAGGATAAGCCGGCGAAGAAAGACGGTCATCTATCCAGAAAAATGCGCCAAACGCACCGCCACCACCTCCACCTACGAAAGACGGTAGTGACCGGGACAGAGAACAACCTTCACGACAGCAAGGGAGATCACGCAGTCCGCCAAGAAATAGGCGGCACCGCGATAACGAGCCAGGACGGCAGGAGGCCGCACTCGATGATCCCCGCGTCGACAGAACAAACCGGCAACTGTCTCCACAAGACGCAAGACACCGCCTGAACGACATTCATGCGGCAAAGGAAGAAAACTACATCGGTCCCAAGTGTTTCGGGCCGGCTGTTCGCCGACAACAATTCCCAAGGGACATGGCGTCTGTGTCAAAAACTTGCTCGCGGTATAATGGTCTGAAATAGCCCCGCTCTTGGTTGTCCGATTATGCGACATCACTTGATATTGCCGGCAGATGCGGCCTCGTCGCTACACGTTTCCTCCCGCTAATGTTAGAAGGCACAGCAAGAAGCTGGATTGACAACCTCCCGGAGAAATCC
The DNA here is from genome assembly GCA_947311845.1 of Poa pratensis. Classification (NCBI taxonomy): domain Eukaryota; kingdom Viridiplantae; phylum Streptophyta; class Magnoliopsida; order Poales; family Poaceae; genus Poa; species Poa pratensis. Next base: position 63,981,703 of record CAMZMU010000107.1, read on the forward strand.
ATCCACAAGTGGCTGGACATGGAGAGGGTGTTCACACAGCACTTCCAGGGGACATATAAGCGTCCCAACACCTACACGGATCTTGTCCGTTGTGTGCAGAGAGATGATGAGCCAATGAGAGACTATGTCGCTCGTGGGATCGCAATGAAAACAACTTGTGATAAAATCTCCGACGCACAAGCTATCCACGCCTTCACAATGGGGTTGGCGAAAGGATTACTCCGCCATCGCTAATTCGCGAGCAGCCGGAAGAGCTCGGGGTCATGCTAGAGAACACGTCCGTCTACGCGGCAGCAGATGACGACGCACGGGGACTGGAGGAAGCTGCCGCCAACCTCGCACCTGCCAAATGAGCAAGCAACAAGCGAAAGGTTGGCCAGGAAGATAAAGACGGCCCCTCCAACGAGGTAGCCGCCGCCTTCGGAGGTAAAGGCAGCGATCGCAAGTGGAAAGGTAAGGGCAGAGAAGGCGGCTCTAAGGGGCACCGCATGAGCTACGCGGAAGCCAAAGCTCTCCCCTGCCCTATCCATGCCTCACTCGGCAAAACCAATCACACCCTTGGTGAATGCCGCATGATGGAAGATTTCAAGAAGGACCCCGACATCGGCTACAAGCCAAAAAAGAAGCCAAAGAAGGCGGAGAGGAAAGACAGGGAAGACGACGACGGCTCCATGTCCTTGTCAGAAGACGAGGAGCCTCAGCCGCGCAAGGAGAAGAAGTACCCAAAAGTTCACGGCCAGTTGGTCTGCTTCATGGGAACTCCCACGGCAAAAGAGGAAAAGGCGGAACTTCGTGAGCTCAACGCCACAGTCCCCGATGTTCCTCAATACCTGAACTGGTCTGAGGCGGCAATCACCTGGGACAGGTCCGACCACCCAGACATGATCCCGCATCCCGGCAAGTACGCCCTCGTTGTCGACCCCATCGTCGACAAGTTCAGACTCACCAAGGTCCTCATGGACGGAGGCAGTAGCCTCAACATCCTGTACTACGATACCTTGACGCGCATGAATTTGACGGAAGCACAGTTGGACTACAGCAAAAGCACGTTCCACGGCATAGTCCCTGGCCGGCAAGCTAAGTCCATGGGCAGCATCAGGCTCGAGGTCACCTTTGGCCCTGAGGAAAACTACCGCTCTGAGCACCTCAGGCTTGAAGTTGTGCCCTTTAAAAGTGCCTATCACGTCATCTTTGGCCGCCCAGCTTTCGCCAAGTTCATGGCAAGGCCATGCTATATTTACAGCAAGCTGAAGATGCCTGGACCTCATGGTACCATCACCATCAACGGCAACTTCAAGAAAGCAAAAGAGTGCGAACGTGGCAATACCGCCTTTGCAGAAGCTGTCCTCCATGCAGAGGAGCTGGCCAAGCTGAAGGAGGAAACAGACACCACACAGATGCCGGCAAAAGCAAAATCGGCAGAAGCAAAGCAGGCCTTCAAGCCGTCCGAGGAGACCAAGAAGGCGGACCTCACACCAGGCCACAAGACCAGGCAAGTCACCATTGGGGCTGGCCTGGACGACAAATAGGAAGGCACGCTCGTCGAGTTCCTCTGTGAGAATCGGGATATTTTTGCATGGTCGCCATCCGACATGCCTGGTGTCCCGAGAGAACTCGCCGAACACTCCCTAAATGTCCGCAAAGGATCCAAACCAGTGAAGCAAGGAACAAGACGCTTTGGTGATGAGAAGAGGAAGGCAATAGGCAAGGAGATCCTTAGGTTGCAAGATGCTAATTTCATTAGGGAAGTTGTACACACTGAGTGGGTTGCAAATCCTGTACTTGTTCCCAAACATAATAGTAAAGAGCTGAGGATGTGTATCGATGATACCGGTCTCAACAGGTGCTGTCCTAAGGACCCCTTTGCTTTACCACGTATCGATCAAGTCATTGACTCCACAGCCGGCTCCGAGCTCTTGTGTTTTCTGGACGCGTACTCCGGTACCACCAGATCAAGATGCGGGAGTCAGATCAGCTCAAAACATCGTTCACAACACCCTATGGCACCTTTTGCTATATCACCATGCCTTTCGGCCTAAAAAACGCCGCCACATATCAGCGTTGTATGCAAAAGTGCCTGCACGAGCAGATCGGCCGCAATGTTCACGTCTACGTTGACGACATTGCGGTTATGTCAAAAAAGAAGGCGGATCTACTCGATGATCTGAGAGAAACTTTTGACAATCTTCGGACGTACAACATGAAACTCAACCCAACCAAATGCGTGTTTGGGGTTCCAGACGGCAAATTGCTTGGCTTTATCGTCTCCGAACGAGGAATAGAGGTTAACCCAGAGAAAATCAAAGCTATTCTCAACATATCCAGACCCACGTGTCTGAAGGACGTGCAACGCCTAGCTGGCTCAGCGGCTGCCGTCAGTCGTTTCATTAGCCGCCTTGGAGAAAAGGCCATGCCTCTCTACCGGCTACTGAAAAAAACCAACAACTTTGAATGGACAGAGGAAGCAGATGCCGCTTTGAAATAACTCAAGGAAGCATTAACCACTGCTCCAATATTGGCAGCTCCTCGATCGCAGGAACCAATGCTGCTCTACATCGCAGCGACCGACTTGGTTGTTAGCGTTGTCCTGGCTGTGGAAAGGAAGATGGAAAATACCGACGGCTCCGAGCAGCGTCTAGTATACTTCATCAATGAAGTATTTTCCGCTTCCAAACAAAGATATCCACATTACCAGAAGCTGGTTTATGGCGTTTTCTTCGCTGCCAGAAAATTGAGGCACTACTTCCAGGAGCACTCCATTACAGTGGTGAGTAAGGCACCCTTAGGGGATATCATCAACAATGCAAAGGCAACTGGCCGTGTTGCAAAGTGGGGCATTGAGCTCGCCGCCTTTGACATTGCCTACAAACCAAGGACAACCATCAAAACTCAAGCACTGGTGAACTTTGTAGCAGATTGGACGGAAGCCATGGAAGAAACTGTGCTACCTGAGTCAGAATACTGGATTTTGCACTTTGACGGCTCAAAGATGCTCCAGGGCTTGGGGGCTGGTGTTGTCATCACAACGCCAAAAGGAGACAAGCTTAAGTACGTATTACAAATTCACTTCATAGCAACCAACAATGTTGTAGAATACGAAGCACTCCTCCATGGTCTTCACATCGCCAAAGATTTAGGCGTCAGCAGAATCCTATGTTACGGAGACTCAGATCTCGTCGCTCAGCAAACAAGCGGCACATGGGACGCAAAAAGCGCAACAATGGCGGCGTATCAAGACGTTGTTGACGAATTCGCCAAATGTTTCATGGGCTACGCGGTCAGGCACATTCCCAGGGCCCAAAACGAGGCAACAGATACACTTGCTAGGTTGGGATCCGAAAGGAAAAAAGTGCCACAAGAGGTTTTCTTGGAACACCTCCATAAGCCGTCAATTAAAGGCGTAGACCTTCTTGATCCAGAATCCGTAGAACCAGTAGAAGAGGCCAGCTATGCCGTCTATTTGGTGAAGCCAGACTGGACAACCCCTTACCTAAACTTTCTAGTCAACCAAGAGTTGCCGGAAGATGACGAGGTACTGAAAAGGCATATCATCAGACGAGCTAAGGCATTCACAGTAATACAAGGCAAATTGTACAAAAGAAGCACGACAGGTGTCTACCAACGCTGCATTACGCCAGAAGAAGGCAGAGACTTGCTGCAGGAAATACATGCAGGAGAGTGCGGACACCACGCCGCATCCGCTCCCTTGTATCCAAAGCCTTCCGCCAAGGATTCTACTGGCTAACAGCAAAGGCGGACGCCGAGGAGATTGTTAGAATGTGCAAAGGTTGCCAAATGTACGCCCGCCAACCTCACATGCCGGCTTAGGAGCTCAAAACAATTCCTATCACATGGCCTTTTGCAGTCTGGGGCTTAGATATGGTCGGCCCGTTTAAAACGGCGTCTGGTGGCTACACACATTTACTTGTGGCTGTAGATAAATTCACCAAATGGGTTGAAGCTAAACCTATTAAAAAGCTTGATGCCGGCACAGCCGCCAACTTCCTTTGGGGAATCATCTCTCGGTTTGGGGTGCCACATAGCATCATTACCGACAATGGCACAAACATGTCACAAGGCGACATTGAAGAATATTGTCACCAACTTGGCATCCAGCTAGATGTAGCCTCAGTAGCTCACCCTCAAGCAAACAGACAAGTAGAGCGTACAAATGGGTTAGTCCTCCAAGGTCTTAAACCTCGTCTCGAAGTACCATTGCACAGGGCAGCCGGTGCCTGGGTAGATGAGTTGCAATCTGTTTTCTGGAGTTTACGCACAACGCCAAACAGATCAACCAAGTACACTCCCTTCATCTTAGTTTATGGAGCCGAAGCAGTTTTGCCAACCGATATGATGTACGATTCTCCAAGGACTCAAGCCTACGTCGAAGAAGACGCGGTAGATGCAAGACAGGACAACCTAGATCTACTTGATGAAGAACACGACGTTGCACTAGCACGATCGGCAATATACCAGCAACATTTGCGTAGGTACCATAGCCGGCGTGTCCGCCAACGCAGTTTCAGAGTAGGCGACTTGGTTCTCCGCCTAATCCAAGACAGGAAAGGCTTGCATAAGCTATCCCCTCCATGGGAAGGACCTTTTGTGGTCAGCAAGGCACTGCTCAATGGATCATACTACCTCATGGATATCCGCGACGCTGAAAAGAAGAAAAGAGGGCGCAAGCGCAAAAGAAAAGTTGACGACCAATATGATGAGACCAAGCGACCATGGAACATTGAGCAGCTACGTCCTTTTTATACTTAGCAATTCTTGATTGTAATAAGTTATATATGATTATGAAATAAAAGTCCATGGTTCGCTCACTTCCGTCTTGAGATCATGCCATCTTTTATCCTTTCTCGCAATCATATATCAGTCGTCAAAATTAACCAATTTTTTTTGCTCCGTGCTAGTGGTTCTAACTTTTTGACGACTGCCGTCTGCCGGCTAAAAAATTAAGCAAACAACATTTTGCACCGCCTTCATGTCCTTTATCTGTCTGCCTGTATGCGGGTCGCCTAGTAGTATGTCCTTGGCACCAACATGCCAGCTTTTGTTTCTAAGTTTAAATCGATTGGTATTGCACCCGGTTGGCTTAGCTGAAGTATTTGCGCTGCGGTTCCGCCAACATACAAAAAGCTAAACATGTAGGCGAGATAAATATTAAGGCGGGCCACTTAATAAATAAGACTACCGCCAAGTGTAGCACATAAGTTTTGGCCCATAAAAAATATTTACAACAAAATATCACAAGTTTTTTAATGCGTCAACAGATTAACGCATATACTTGTCCATTACATGCAGGAGGAGCGAGTCATGGGGCTGCCGCCTTGGTGGAGTCCGTTTCGTGAACCTGGGGGCTGGCACGGCCATCCTGGGGGCTGACTTCATCAGCCGGCTGATCTTCATCCATCTCCGCCTCTTTCTCTCCGTCATCCAAAATTTCGCCAATCGGCGTTGGAGGCACAGGATGCTCTTTGTAGAAAAGGCGGAGGTCGACCATGTCGGCAACCCGGGAAGCATAGCCGGAAATGGACGCCAACATCACAGCTTTGTCGATGGCAGTGCCATTTTCATCCTCTTCCGGCATAAACTCGGTCGCCTGCCGGATGTCGGCTTCAGGATACCAAGCCGCCATTAGAGCCAGCGCCATCTTGGCCCCGCCACGAGCGGCAGAGCGCAGCACTTTCTCGTGGCTGCTGGTGGCCTCCTCCAGCAAGTCTGGAACCCTGTCAAAATCGAAAAGATCGCTTCTTTTGCTCGGGAAGAATTTGGCGGCGAAATCCCGGCCCATCCTGACGATCTTGGCTATTTGTTCGCCAACTTTCAGAATACGGGCTAGCCGGGGCGAGTTATCCTCGGCGTCGCTAAAACTTGCCAGCACTGCAAACACAAGTATATCAGTAACGAGGTAAAAGCAACAAAGGCGGAGAGCATAACAAAGGCGGGGCGTGTTTTACCAAGGACGTGATCATAGGGGGCGTTGACCAAATCAAGATGGCTGGCCAGCGTATCATTGGCAAGTTGAAGGGCTTCCGCCTGCTTGTCCTGCTGCACCTTGGCATTCTTGACAGCCTCGGCCAGATTGCCGCTCAAGGCGTCCATTTGGCCGGTCAACTTGCTCAGCTCCTGGGCATGGTCGAGGTCGCGCTGCTCCTACTCCTTAAGATGTGTCGCCTTCAGCTCCTCCATCTCCGCCGCCAAGTCTGCAGCTTCGTTGATCAAAGTTTGCATATAAATATTGCTTTTAAGAATATCTTGGGCATGGTCTAGCAATCCTACAAGTATAGGAGCAGCTAGCTAAAATAAAGCCGGATAAAGCCAAAGCAAGGCGGATGAGAAGAAGGCAAAGAATGTTCACCTTCATCTTTTTTGCAAGCTTCTTCTAGACTGGCAATGATGGCGTTCTTCTCCTCCAGCTGCTGCTTCAGCACCCGGCATTCTTCGTTCTTCTCCGCCCTACCGGCGAACAGCTCTATGTTTTGAGCAATAACAGCCTACAAAAGCAAAATCATCTTGGTAAACCCTACTTAGTCAACAAACCACTAAGCCGGCTAAAATTGTCAACTTTAGCCGCCTAAGTGCTTGGGGGCTGCGACTACGGAATAAAAGGGAAAAAAGTTTACCTCAAGTTGGGTCAACAGGTCCTCGTGTAGGCCAGAAAGGTGGGCGTTCCAAGCTTTGGTACGATCCTGCACCGTGGTCATCACCTTCCTGACATCCTTGATCCCGCTGCTAAGTGCAGGGTCGCCACTGCCAGAGCTAGAGCCGCCAATATTGTCGGCAATTTGGTCGGTAGCCTCCTGCTTCATGGCTATAAAATGAGCGGCATCATGAGCCGTAGCTTCAGCCGTCTCTGGTAGCACGTCCTCCTTGCCGGCTGCTTTCTCCGCAACCGCCTGGGCAGCACCTCCCTGGGGCTCAGTCCCCACGGTCAGGTTGTCAGCGTCCAACGTCTCCGTGTGGATAACCACAGGAACGCTGGCGGCAGGCGTGGTCGGTGCAGCGGCAGGCGAAGATCTTGGCGGCCTGCTTCGGCCGGCTGCCGCCTTGATATTGGCACGCATCTTGCCCAAGCCGCCTATTTTGGCCCTGTCAGGGTAAAAGATAAATAATAAGTAAGCAGGCAATCATTTGTAAAGAGTGACGACTAAGTTAGTCGGTTTACTTCTTCTGGGGAACTTTTCCCCCCAATGTTCTGTCCTCGTCATCAACCTGGGTGACGACAGCTTTCTGCTTCCGCTCAGCATTGATGGTGGCGGAAGTCCCGACAGCCTTGCGCTTCTGGCCGCGGCTAGTAGCCAGTTCGGTGTAGTCGGGGGCTAAGTCGTCCTCTCCCAAGGTGATCAGCTGCCAAAATAAGCAACCATCAGTCTAAGCTCAATTAAAGACAAAAGTCTGAGAGTAATACAGAGGGAGCTCAGGCTCACCTCTGGGCTGGGTTGTTGAAGGTGAACATGGGAACACCCTCTGCCACCTTCAGGCTGTTGGGGAGGATGAGTGGCCTTAGACGATGCATCAGTGTCGCCTCGGGCACGACGGTGCTGCTGGCGCCAAGTTGCTCAACCACCTCACTAGAATACTCGCACATCTTCAGAGGCGAGTAGCCAAGCGGCATCATTTGCCGGCTTAGCCAGCAAAGCACAGTATCGACGCCATCAAGTCTTGGCGGCACCTTCGTTGTTGTCAAAACTCTATCCGCCTGACAAGCAGGCGGAGTCCATCCGGCACAATGATGTCTACGCACGCTTCTATTCCTGTAGACAGTGTTGGGCCTCCAAGAGCAGAGGTTTGTAGAACAGCAGCAAGTTTCTCTTAAGTGAATCACCCAAGGTTTATCGAACTCAGGGAGGTAGAGGTCAAAGATATCCCTCTCAAGCAACCCTGCAATTAAGATACAAGAAGTCTCTTGTGTCCCCAACACACCTAATACACTTGTCAGATGTATAGGTGCACTAGTTCGGCGAAGAGATAGTGAAATACAAGTAATATGGATGATTATAAGTAGTAACTGCAATCTGAAATAAAGATGGCAGCACGCAAACATGTAGCAGAACTTGATGTAAACGGTGTTTCAATGCTTAGAAATAAGGCCTAGGGATCATACTTTTACTAGTGGACACTCTCAACAATGATCTCATAACTGAATAAGTAAAAGCTACTCTTAAACACTCTCTTATTGGATAACAAACACCATTCATTGTGTAGGGCTACAAAAGCACACCTCAAGCCGGAGTAAACAAGCGTCACAACGTCATAAAGGAGTCACACACGGTGCACACACTGTCACCTTTACACCGTGGAGAGTACCGGAGTTCATATTAAAGTAACCTCTGGAGTGCATAATAGATAAAGAGTAACATCTACATATTCAACTAGATTAGCACAACTGAACACAAGTAAATACTACTCGGGATTATTCTCCTTCTTGATGAAGCAAGAGTACTATGTGTAGGGCTGCAAAAGCACACCTCAAAGTCTGAGTAAACAAATATCACAATTCCCAAGAATAAGCCATGATAAATGTCTAAATTAGTCGTAGAGTCACACAAGTACCCACACTGTCACCTTGATACCGTGTTGTCATAATGACTCCAGAAACTAGACAAAATCACTTGAGTAGCATAAACATTATTAATGCATTCAGCGATACTAGCAATACACATGATTACATAAAGATCACACCATGGGAGAGAGAGATGAACCACATAGCTACCGGTAGAGCCCTCAGCCTCGGGGGAGAACTACTCCCTCCTCATCATGGGAGTCAGCAGCGGCGATGAAGATGGCGGTGGAGTCGATGGAGATGACTCCGGGGGTAATTCCCTGTCCCGGCGGCGTGCCGGAACAGAGATTCTGTCCCCCGAAACTTGTCGTCGATGGCGGCGGCGCTGCGGAACTCTTCGTGGAAATTGACTTGGTTTCTTAGGGTTTTCGCCTCGGGGGGAATAAATAGGCGAAGGGGCAACGTCGGTGGAGCCCGAGGTGGGCCTCCTCACCAGCTGGCGCGGCAGAAGGGGGGCCGCGCCGCCAGGTGGTTTGGCCACCTCGTGGCTCCCCTTCGTCTCTCCTTCGGACTCCGTGTACGTGTTGGAAAAATAGGGACTTGGCCTTTTGTTTCGTGCAATTCCGAGAATATTCGCAGAAGTAGTTTTCTGGAATAAAAAACAGCAGAAAACAGGGAACTGGCACTTCGGCATCTTGTTAATAGGTTAGTCCCAGAAAATGCATAAAAGTGATATGAAGTGTATATAAAACATGTAGCAATTGGTATAATATAGGCATGGAACATCAGAAATTATGGATACGTTGGAGACGTATCACACAACAGTGGCCGCCTTCTCCGTCCAGAGATCTTTGGGAGTTGGCGGCTCATTAACAAAAGGCGGAATCCCCACCTCCTTGCCGGGTGCCGGGATATCCTTGCAGTAGAAAAAGGAGCTGGTCCAGTTCTTGACTGAATCTATGTGAGGTATCTTTGGATACCATCTCCTACCTTTGCCGGTAGTTAAAAGTGACACTGCCGCAAGTTGCTAACCGACCGCCACCAATGGTTTGACGGCGGCAAATAAAACAGTACTTAAAGAAATCTAAACTAGGCCTAATGCCTAGATAGCCCTCAAATAGCGCTTGAAATATGGCTAAGACTAAAATGCTGTTGGGCGCTATGTTGTGTGGCTAAAGGCCGTATTCCTCTAAGATGGTGGAATAGAAGGTGGAAGGCGGCAGGATTGAACCTCTAAGGAGATGAGAGACCAACATTACCCGCTCTCCATCCTTGGGCTTGGGGATAATGTCGCCGGCCGCCAATGGCATTCCGTTGTAGGCGGCAAGAAGCCGCCAGCCTCTAGCTCCTGCAAGTACGCTTCGGTGACGATTGAGGGGAGCCAATAGCGCGAGCCGACGTTAGCTACTTCATCTTCTCCGGCGACGGTTTCCGCGCCGGAGGAAGTTGTGGTCGCCGCAGTAGCTGCGGCCGCCGCCATCGTTGGCGAAGAAGCTGGTGGCGCCGGAGCTGGATAAGAGGAGGAAGCCGCGGCCGAGGAGGATGACGGCGCGCCGCCCATTGGCACCGCCGAGTCGAACAATATGACGGCACGAAGCGAGTTTCCGCCGCCGCCGTACCAGATCCAAGATCTGAAGAGACCACCACCGCCGAGGTCGATGCCGCCTCCATTCCTGGGCGAGATTGGCCAGGAAGGTTGCCGCGCGCCGTGTGAGAGCTCGCCGGAGTTGCGACAGAAGCAAGGTGCTCGGGAGGGAGGGTGAGAGGCAAGTGGCTAGGCTCGGTGAGAATGAGGTGAACATTTCACCGAGAGGAAGAAGAGGAATTTATACCTCCTGCTCCGCGATTCGTGCACGTAACGGATGGATCCCATGATCTCCGCCACGTGTCCGCCTTCTGCGGGACGTGAAAACGGCAAGCGGCACCGGCGCCTCGATTCTCGCGCGTAGTGGGAGGAGTAATGATGATCTCGCTGGAATTCAAACTATCGTGGACCAGTGACGTCATCCGTCAACTTGTGACTTGACCAGTCGCAGATGATTTGACAGCTCGCTGGAAGATTCCTGACCACAGTCAGGCCGTCTTTCCCATGCTCTGGTCAAAGGCAGTGTCAATCCGCCTACTTTAGGCGGATAGCCGTCTACTTCTACTTTGGAATGCTTCAAGCTCTTTAGCCGCCTACGTTGACAAGAACAAAAGCGGATGCATAAGAAAAAGAAGGCGGCGCCTGGAGAACTTTAACCTTTCCAGGGGCTAATGTTGGGGATATACCAAGTAGGGTATCACCAGCATGGATCAATCCGGCTAGTCTAGGGTGGCCTAAATGGTGGCAAAGGCTTTGGCCTGCCAGGCGGCCCAGACGACTGACGTACAAGGCGGAAGGCGGCAGCCGGCAAGGAGGCCCAAGACTGAAGCCCAGGAAGCCATTGAAGCCCAACATTATAGGCGGTAGCATAGTCGGTTAGGTTAGGGCTGTATTCTTGCCGGACACGTTGTCCACCTTGTAACCCTAGGTCCAGCCGCCTATATAAGCTGGACCTCGGGAGCCTTTAGGGCACGATCTAAGATCCACCAACTCTCTGTAACCTGTACCACGGCTATTGCCATTGCAGTGAGTTATAGCAGCACGTAGGGCTACGCCACCGTTGCGGAGCCTGAAGCTGGGTAAAACCCTCGCCGTGATACAATCCCGACCTCGACGACGCTCCCTTCTACCCCACGGTTCTACCTTAGGCTAGAGGACCCCCGTCGTCCCTCAACTATGCCGATACACCGACACCTGGCCTCACATGTCTGGTGGGTGGGGCAGGACCCACAGGACAAATCGGGTTGTGGCCCTAAATGTCATGTAGGGAGGGTGGGTCCCACCGGTTGGAGTAGTCAATAAGTCAATATTGGATTTCTCCTGTCAATGGGTCCCACTAGTCACTATAATATGGTAATAGATATTATGGCGATATCAATTGGTCGTAATTGAATACAACGAAGGTCGTAAACCATGTCTCCCATTTATGACCATCTTGTATAATGGAACTATGTACTTCTTGACAAAAAAAAGGTCGAAATATTTACGGTTTAGATCCTCCCAAACGCCTTATGACCATTGGATCGAAATCGTCATAAATTTATAACCAATTCATCCACGATCACTTAGAGAAAGTGACAAATCAACACATTTTCTTGTAGTGCTAATTAACGATCCTTCCAATTTAGAAGGGGTAGAATCGGTATCTACTAGAATAAAAAAAGTAGCACATTGGCCGTTCTGAATGTGTCTAAAATTATCTACATTTAACAAAAATGAACAAATGGAGAATGAATCGAGATTTGGTATTTTTCTTTCATTTTGTCCTTTCTCGGCCTTAGTGGTGGATGCATAGACGAACGACGGGTTGTGCGGTAAGGTATTTATTATCGGATTGGGATATATGTTGTTTTCTCCTAGCCTTTATGACAGTTTGAGTTTAACCCAATCGTAATATACTAATTGTGCTTTTCGTTTTAAATGTTTGTATCCAACTCAATTGTTCTTTATGCACAACACCCAAACGGGTGCAAATTATCATGGTTACACTTCTAAGTATATACAACCATCTTCCTAGAAATTTTTCAACATTAGCTTTTTAAGGATTTGACAAATTACATGTCCTTGAACTGTTTTATGTCGATTTCACGTTGTTAGTGCTGTAACGGGTGTTTATATGAAGGGGAGGGGGAATCATCACATCTACTCCCTCCGTTCCTAAATATAAGATCTTATAGATTTTTTCCACATTCACATGTATCAACATGTATTTAGACACGTATTAATGTGTATGTATACTCATTTGGGTCCGCACCTAGTCAACATGTGAGGCACCTAAAACATTTTATATTTAGGAACGGAGAGAGTGTTGATGAAAAATCACTGCTTTGTGGCTCCGCGTTTATGCAAAAATTGTACACATGCGGGATCTCCTTGGTAGCAACATATACCTATACCTATACCTATACCTATACCTACCTATACTATATATAAAGGCTGGACATGTCCACCCCCAATCCCGCGCGCCACGTCACCAGAATTGTTTCGGCCGTCCGATCTGCGAAATGGACGGCCAGGATTTCTCCACGTCGCCCCAAAACTGCCGCGGTACTGTAGCAACGGCCTTTTAACCAATCACGCGCCGCCACGACACCCGGTAACCACTCCACGCTCACCCGGTCACCCGGACACCCGCCTCCGCTCCGTCCGATCCAGATCCGACGGACCGGACGGTTCGCGTGACCGTTTTGCAGAAAACCCCTCGCGTTCATCCAAAATTGCGTATCCATCCCTCCCATTTTCCGCATCCCCTCTCTCTCCTCTCTCGCTCCCGTGCTCGACTCGCTTCCCAATCGCCTTCGCCGTCGCCGGCCGATTCCGACGCGCTCCGGCGGTCTCCGTCGCTCCGCTTCTCCCTCTCCTCCCCTTCGATTTGATTCTCCATGCTCCGCGTGGCCGTGCGCAACCCAAGCCCTAGGGTTAGGGTTCGGTGACGGCGCGGCCCTCTGGCTTTCCGTCGCCGCTTCCCGCATCGGTCGCGATATTCTTGGCGACGGCCGCGCTGGATCTGCGTGCGCCGGAGGATGGAGAGGCCGACGCCGGAGGATGGAGGGGCAGGCACTGCCGCGCACGAGGCCGCGGCTCGAGGAGACCCAGGCGGCACCGCCATCGACGCCGCCGCCTTACGCGGCAGTCCCGCGTCGACCACGGGTCCGGCTGCGACCACGAGCGTCGGGCAGGTGCGTCCCTGGCCGCTCTCTTCTCGACCTCTGCTTCTCTCTCTCCTGCCTCAACTTCTCTCTCCCTCTGTCTCTTTCAGCTGCGGACGCGGCAATAAGATGGTGGGCGGCCGGCCGAGCGGGCGAAGCTGCCGCGGGTGGTGGTCAACGGCCACCGTGTGGTGGTGCTGAATGGGAGCAGCCCGAATTGTTGAGGCGCACGGTATTGGGCCTGCTGATCTTCTCGAACGGGACCAAATCGGCCGCCTCCGATCTCTGTGTAGCTTGGGGAACATCGCTCGGGTATGCTATTGCTGCCACCAGATTTAAGGCTTCTGAATTTTTTATGAGCAAAATGTTGTAGGAAACCACTACATTTATATTCCTGCATGTACCTCACTGCTTGATTCACCTGTTGGAGTAACAACTACACATAGATGTATTCACTAGAAATGCCTTCTCCTATATCATGTGGTAAGCTTTTTTAAATTCCGAAGACCAAACAAAACGAAAGTCACTTTGAATTACAGAAACGATCCTCCCAAATGAAACTGTTGGCCCATCTTTAATTGAGCAGTGCTAATCTACTACTTTCCTATAGGCTGTTCGAAGCTGCTTTGCTATAAATAACTTAAATTCAGTGTATGCTGTGTCAGTAGAACTGCACCGAGTCACATAACAGGAAGCATTTGCAAGTTCAGACGCAGTGTAGAACCTCTCTTTTTAAGCAAACAACAGCTTAAAAAAATATAAAATGGCAGCTCTGAATTGAAGAAGCACTTGCCCGCACCAGCATGTTCATGAATTAGAAAGATGACTAGCTACTCATGTAGATATATTATTCTCTCTTTTTTCAAACACAAAGATGTTAGTCCTATTGTATTATTGATTAGAATCAACATTACAGGCTATGGATATATATAAAAAAAGTCTATTTTCTACCCCTGATTGGTGACATGTTTAGTATTCTGATAGACTAGGGTCACTTATCACCGGCTTTACATTTTTTACATGTCAATATTGTAGCGAGTTTATTTGAAACGGAATCATACACATGAATTTGCATATGGTGGATTCTCTATGCCATAAAAATTTCCATAATTTTGTGCAGGTGGACTGACTGTCCCTTATTTGGAACTATTTCTCCTGATATCGTTGTTCTAACTTTATACACTAAAGCTAGCATATTTCTTTTTCTTACCTATGTATTTTTAACCATTCATGTCTGCCATGATCACTAATATTTTTCTTGGTTTTGTAACTAGGGATTGTATGGTGAATGATATCAAGAGTATTGAGGGGGATAGAAGTCATAAAACCAAGACATTAGGTTTTTGCATATATATGATCCTGCCACAAGCAGACCTTAGTTTTTGGATATATATGATCTGCCCACAAGTAGACGTTCAATTCCACAACAGTTATATAGGTGTGGCCATTTCCCTGCGAAACATTAGGTGAGGTAGTGCTTCTGTTCTTCGACACCTCCATTTTCCCTTCATAGTTCATATTTTTTCTTGATTAAATCTGTAGCATAAGTGCTAATTACTTAGACAGTCTCATTTTGTTTTGGTTTCCCTTCATTTTGCAGGGGTATATTTTCTGAATGTGTTGCTACTGGATTCGCTCTGGAACATCGACTCTGGTCATGCATGCATTCCATCCCCAGAGGGGAAGTGAAGGTCATGAAAGGCAGGGATGAGATGCTCATCCATGGTGATGTAGGAAAAGCAACAGTGGGAAAATTATGAATTTCACCTGCTGATCATATGCCATTCTTTCTTATTTAGTAGCTTATGCCAAGATCCTAGACTACATTTCTATATGCTGGATGAATAGCTCGCTTCTTCAGTAGTTTTGTGAAAGAGAGCAAGTAAGACAGAGAAAATGGTTCACGGTTTCTACCTTGACCAATCAGCCTCCGCCAACACAATTACATGGAAGCAAGGTAAGATGATTTTTCCAATGGTATCATGATTCCAATCCAACAGTCAGAACCCCCTGTTTGTGTTAATGAGAAAAATAATGGATTAGCTCACTTTCGTGAAAATTTAGGTAGTTGAGATTTAACTAGAGGTTATGAGAACAGTGCAACCAAGGTACTTGCTAGAATGGCAACATAACTTTTTATGCTTTCGTCACTCAGGTCGTGAATCCATAGATAGATACATATAGGCAGTGATTGTCTCCCACTTTCCAGACCAAGCATAGACTCATCGTTTAATTCTCTTCCTTGCTACAACCGACATACAGGTCCTATTTACACGGAGCTCAGTAGCTCACTGTATCAGCCAATGCAGCACCCCCTTATACTCTTCATTCTGGCATTTTAAGATATTAAGGAAGAATATATGTGGGATGAGATGCTGTTCTTAAACACAAAATCATTGATTCACTTCACAACTCTCCCATAGGAAGCCATTCAGGCATTGTGGCTACTTATCAAAGGGTCAAAAAGCTATTTTATTGTGAATCAACTAATCTATCTAGAAGTGGGTCAATATTTGTTCATGAGTGATTATGCTGTAGGTGCTTCCCCTCTGTCGAGGCTAGGTCTACTGCCCTAGCCTAGGTCATTCATGAGGTAGTTCAAGTGAATTGAAATAGTGTGTAAGATTTACTGGTTTTCTCAACACTCATTCCCACTTGGTGGACGAGCGCCCACATCTGTTCCTCAACTCTTTGCGTAAGAGGCTGGAGTGGACGGTTAATCGAAGGTAATTAATAATATGTGGACAGAGGTGGCAACCCTCTGCTCTGTTCCGCCAATGCAAGACCTTTTTCCACCAATGGCGAAGACTACAGCTCTGATTTGTTTGGTTTGCAAATTTTCATGCATGTTTTTATATGCACCAGAAGGCACTCTTTAACAATCTAAGTGTTTTTAGGCCTTGGTTTGCTGCACCTGATCTGTAGGATTGGAGGTATAGATGAAGAATCGCTACTCCTTGATATGCAAGAAGCATGTACTGATGTAACACCTGGTATGCTCAATTTCTTAAGCTCAAATATTAAATTTTGTGATGCAGTTTTGGGATAATGTGTTGCAAGCAGAAAGGATTAGGAATCTGGTGTTTCTTCTGCAAAACAATACTTACCTCATACTACTGAAGTTGCTTACAGCCTCCTTTTTGTATGCATGGAAATAAGATAAATATGCAAGCACATATCATGGTTTCACAGAATTAATCTTCTACTTTAGTGAAGTCATAGATATACCTAACAGATACATGTCTCTTAACTCCCGTGCAAACTTTTGTTATGGTCTATGGAGAAGATCACTCTTTTAATCAAGCACTGCTCGAACTAAAGCACTTTTAGAGGTATGTTACTTGATATCAAATGCGAGGGTCACCGGTTCAAATCCGATAGTCGGCTTTTTTTCTTTATCGAGATTCTACGAACAAGAATCTCTTTTTTTACGAATTAAGGAGAATCCAAGATCTTTTATGTTTTCTTCTTTACAATTTTGCTAGATACAAAATAATAAAATAGATAATATATAGATACATAATGCAGATTTTGATGCAATCACATTTTTTGTGGTACTATTTTTAGATATCATTTGTGTTTAAACACCTATCTGAATATCTGCAGTGCTATTTCTCTAAGCTGACAGTTTGGTAAGCTGAGATGTTGGTCGAGGTTTCCATCACGTTTGCTGCTGATTGTATATGAAATCAGAAAACAATCATGTAGCGGTATCTTAGGTGCATTACTGTAGTAATGTAAAAGTGTACGATCAGTTTCCCTCTTTTGTCTTATTCCTATGGATGTTAGAATTTGGAATAATGTGAAGGTGTGTTGTAAGTTGTCTACTATCCTGAGTTTCTCAATGTCATATTGCTATGGATCACTTTCTGATTGTCCTATTTATTCATGTATGAAGCTAACTACTACCTAACTACTACCTACACTGTTACTTTAGGAAGCATGGGCTGAGTAGGGATTATCTATCTAGGATTATGTGATTCTACAGGCAGATCATGGCTTGAAACTTTTTTGTTTAGAAATTCTATCTCTGCAATTGAGAGACCAAAACAAGTTGGAACGCATGTCCTCTATTCTATCTTTTTTGCTTTGCTAAAGTCATGCTAGGAATGGTTGCTCACAGATTTGTTATGTCTATCGTTGCACCGGGCTAGCGTGGACGACAAGGTGACACCTTCGAACGCACCACTCTGCAAATCATCAACCGTACACTCAAAAGAAACTAAAACTAACTATACATGCTGAAAAGATATCACCACCGCGCGCGCCGCGCCGAAGCTTACTAGTGTGACCAGTGAGCGTTGAGTTACTTATATATGAAAAATATGCTTTGTGACTATAGGTGTTAGAGGTCACGTCAGTATTAGCATCAGCATCGTTGTCGTTGGACTTCTTGAGAGGAGCTACAATCCCTATTTGTATTTCTGTTTTTAGATGTAGATGTGCACCTACATTCAAATTTGGAAGATGACTGCTGCTGCATACGAAGGTATGTATACCAGAAAGAAATAAGCAGAATGAGTAAAACAAAAATGACCTTTTATATTCAGACAATACATCAGGTTTCTTATCTAATTAATATGCATAGTGTTCTGAGAAGTTACAGTTTTATGTTGTTTTATAACTGAATCCGTCATACAGACACCTCGACTCAGTAAATATCAACTACTTCATAAGAATTCACACACGTAACTACAGCTACCTCTTTGATATATAACCTTTCCCTACAGCCAAATCAATTTCCTTTAAATAAAAAGCTAACTTTTTACCACTACTAAAACCACACAATACACGTATATCCACACAGGCGCGGCGTGTCGCCGCGCCATCTTGCCTAGTAAGAACTAATAGGACCTAATTTTTTGGAAGAAGAGACTACGAGAAATGAGGATGACATTTTGGCTCCTAGGAGCATATGCTCCTGTATGAACATTAAATTCATTAAAATGAATTGTTTTCACATCGTATATGTTCTGTATTTTACATGTCCGCAAAGTTTCATGAAGATAAAACATATTTGATGTCTAGGAAAAAACAATTATGTGAGTGATTTTAGGATCACCAAATTTGTTTTCTACACAGGTCACAAAAATTGTCTTATTTTCCTAGAATTTATGCGTGAATAAAAGACATGGACATTGAAGGGATACGGGTAGGCTACGCTAGCGCAAAATCAAAATTTTCTACCGCATCAACCAAGGAACTGCTGCAGTTATAGATCACGGGATTACCACTAGACGCGCTGTGCCGTGCCGAAGTCGGTGAAGCGAGTCGGGGCAGGGTAGACGCACAATCCTCTCCGATCCAGTCGCTCCCACGAACATCTCCCACGAACAGCTCCTCTCGGCGGCTCGTCCAAGTGCTCCAAGTGCAGCACCTCTATCGGTATCCACACGTACGGCGTGGAGGCACCGCTCGCCGGACTGCTAGGTCCGCGCGGCGGCAAGGGCGTGGGGAGACGGTGGCTGGGTGGATTTGGTGCGGAAATGGGCAACCCTAAAACGTCCAGCCTCCTCTCCTTATATAGACCTCCCCATATTGGGCTGTCTCAACTGAAGCCCATCCTGAAGTCTATTCCAGCCCAACTCGGATCCAATCCGAATTATGCCTGCACAACCTTAAGTGTGTGACCCTACAGGTTCACGCACGTTTAGTCATGGCACGAGTACACTTACTCGTCCAATAGTTGGTAGCGGCTTCTAACAAAACGTGCCAACTCCCAAACGCGCATAAAGATCGTATCGGACGAACCATCACAATGTTTATGCCATTCCCTTTGCCTCACGATATTAGGTCAAGCTCCTAGCTTACCACTCTTTCTCGATCCTGTGATTCGGGATCCCAGACTAGGATAACAATTAACCTTATGTAGCACGGCCATGCATTTCTGGATCCGATCACTCGAGGGGCCCAGAGAAATATCTCTCTCACGCAGAGAGGGGCAAATCCCATCTTGACTGACTATGCCTTGTAGCATGTTTCATGACAAACCCGTAAGCTACCTTTATGGCTACCCTTTCACGGTGTAGCGTTGGATAGTCCCAAAGTAGGTCAATTCACATCTCAAGTACATACGACAATCTCAGGTCTAGGACAAAACAAACACATCGTGTAGAGAGAGCTATGAACGTTTGCTTCATTGTCTCAAGGTGGGTCAGCCCAACTCTATGTTCACAACATAAGTCCACATTATTAGTTTGACATCTCCATGTCTATGACTTGTGAAACATAGTCATCTACTAATACATGTGCTAGTCTAATATTCAAGTGTGTCCTCACATGAACTCCGACTAGGGACATATTTAGAATAACCATACAAATAATGAGTTTCACAGACAAGTCTTCAACTTACCAATCAATACAAAGACATTATTCAAGGCACATTATTATAAATCATGGATACATCGAAATATCATCATCTCTATGATTGCCTCTCGGGCATATTTCCTACAGACATGTACGTGTCTTAAAGTTTCCAGATTTTTGTACGTTTGCATGTTTTTCTTAGGTTGGAGCATGTGTTGTTGGGCTCCATTTTGAATTGCTAACGAGAAACATTCTACTGCCTTTTCTGTATTTGCTGTTTGACTACCCTAGATGAAGGCACATGATTTCTGCATTACTTGCACTCTATTGCATCCTATGAATCAACCAGTACAAAGATCAAACCTCTTCAATAAGAACATTTGCATGTGTGCATAGAAAATATCCCGCCTTCCCTCCTAATCTCCTATGGAAGTTCTGAAATATGTAATGGGTGTCAGAAAACACATAAATCATCAATCATGTGTCAAACTGTCAATCATAAACAGAAACTAGCCCACCAAGTTCTGAAGTTTACATGTTAGCTTACTGATACCAAAGATAAGTAGAACATCGCAAACATTAGGAATCATGCAACTGATGCAAGCCAGCAAGAACAAGGAGGGAAGAATGACTCCTGCGATTATGCTGGTGTATCTGGTCTCTCAAATGAACAGCAGCGCACCATCTGTGTTATCTTGCAAGGCTGCAGATGCCGGATTTAAAATTATGAAGCATTACAGGAACATAGAAATGTGCTTCTGTTCTTTCTCTGAACAAAACCTTGCATTCCTTTTGAAGGGGTCATGAAAATTCCACACCAAACCACTTAGCTCTTTCCAGTACGTACTAGAAAAAACCTCCAGTACTAATGTCTGAAAAAAGCTAGGGTGATAAAATTTAAGAGGTAGTAACATATATACAACACAGGCACAAGAACTACCAAGGTAGAAAGTTTCTTTGCTTCCAACTTCTCTTTGATGATTAAAAATATCTAAGCTAGAGGAGTTTCAGTTATGCATTACAGGAAACCAAGAAGTGAACACCGGCTTCTACATCCTGATCTGTTGCACTACTTGGTCCGTTACAAAACGTAATGCGGCACTGAAGCTACAAATAGTTATAAGTACAACATATATTAGTAGACAGTGCCTGCAGAAACATCACTCCTCTATCACAGTCTCCATGTCCATGTCAGATCGTCCGCCCCTGCTCCCAAGAACCTCACCATTGGCAAGCCTCTGCAGGTCAACAACAGAGAGCTGATCAAGCCACCTCACAACATGGTTTGCTGCATGAAGTTCATAGGCTGGGTGGCGGCTTGCAACTGCCACACACCTCATCCCAGCAGTATGTGCAGATTCTGTCGTCAAGTTCGAGTTACCCATCACAAGGCAAACATCTGGCTCCAGACCAAGTTGCTCTGCTGCAACCTCAAACATCTCGCCTTCAGGTTTCCCTCGGCAGAAGTCCTCTGCCGCCACTACAGCATCAAAATAGCCTTGCAGACCAACAGCTTTTATCCCTTCTTCCAGGCTTGTTCGTGGGCGAGAAGCCGTGATTGCTATTGGAATGTCAAATTCCACAAGGGCGTTCAAGAAGTCGATAACACCTGATCGCAGTTGGTAGAACCTGCCTCGAGTTTTTGATATATCACCTCCTTACGTGCTGCTAACCTTTTGATTTCTTTTGGATCTTCCGACCAATTTAAGACTTCTGAGATAGCCTGATCAGTTCTCATTCCTTCAATTTCCTTAAGCATTGCATCTGGAGGAAAAGACTTTGCCTCTTCAAGTGATAACACATACCACACTCGGGGCTCCAAATCTGGGTCATCATTTTCCACCACAACTCCTTCCCACTCCAATATCACACCAAACCGATTAACAGCCACAGCTCCTTCCTTTTGCTGTTTCTTCTTGGTGGCTGGTCTCTTAACCATTTCTTGTGATACCAATAGCCAGCTAAGGCTCTCAGGGAGCCTATAAACTAAGTTGTAAAACACATTGTCTTCCCCGTGGGCCTGAGGGTTCCTCCTGAACTCAGTTGCACGGGGCTTGAGATGTGCCATCATAATCCTCATGCTTTTACCCCCAGATTTTGCAACTGAATGCATGTTGAGTGTGGAATGTGAGTTACTTGGCCAGCATTTTCTGTATAGTTTGTGAATAAGCTGGCCGTCGAGTAAGTTGATGGATGATATCATTGCTTCAGAGTCCAGTATACTTGCACCGAAAATATCAAGCGTTTCGCAGCAAGGTCGAATCAGCTCAGGTGTGAGTGTGACTGATCAGTGAGAAACATAGCTAAACTTCACCTGTATTAAGAAATAAGAACCAAGAAAACATATAAGCACAAACTGCACAAGTATGGTAAGTCCCTTAACATGAACAGCTCAGCCTTGTTTGCGGTTGAGAACTTCAGTAAGGCGTCTGATGTGCAAATGGGTGGATGATTTTTGTTCCATAATTTCGTTAGCTAGATTGTTGATTTTCAAATCTGGTTCAGTCTTGCAGTAAAAATGGTACTCTCTGTTTATAGAATGCAAAAAGAAAAATGAATGCAGAGCACCAATTTTTGCTGACCATATATCCACATGAACTGAAAGTTTACGTTCATTCAAATATTTGAGAGCTTCACGGTGCTTTTGGATAAAGAGATCCCTACGCATTTCTAGGAAATCCTACTTTCGTGCTAGGGGAAAAAGTTCACTTTATCATAAAAGGGGTGCTCGGCCTAAGCAGCTCTGCTCAAATTGGCAATGCTGAGAGTTCACACAGCAATCTGAATCGACATCACACGAATATTTGGTGACCTCCAGTCAAGCACCAAACAGCTAAATGCGAATCATTCTTGAACATAAACTCAAGAACGCAGAGGAAGAATAAAATGTATGCTCCATATCTAAGCGCAAGCAAAATAAATACTCTACACAAATCCAGGACCAGGCGAAGCGATGGATCATACTTACCCAATGGAGAGGAAGGAGATGAGGCGGCGGAGGAGGAGCTGAAGAGAGCATCGGCAGGAGTGGGAACAGTAGAGAGGAGGCGCCCCCGCACTGTCGGTCTCTCTCGGTCGCCTGCGCTTCTCTTGGATGGTGGAGATGGCCTCTCATCCGGATAGGCAATAATGCGGCCGGCTGCCCTCCCGTTGGCTCCCCGCGGCGGTCAGTTCGTGTCAATGGCAGGTGGGACGTGCTTGGTCACGGGCCACTGGTCAGTCGCTGAGCAGAGAACCGGGGAGGCCGGGAGGATGCTCGAGAGCTGTGACGGCGCTGCCCTGCGGGCCGCGGCGGTGTGTCTTCCGGTATTTTTTTTTTCTTTGGTCGCCTCGTATTCTTGGGCAGTAGTCTGTCTGCCCGTCTAAATGCAGGTCCGGTTGGTCACTTCCAGCCTTATCCCTTCCCTCCCCCGTCACTGTAGCAGAGGCGAAGAAGAAGGCGATTTTTGGACGATCTCCGTCGAGCCACCGCGTCCGCGCCGCTGAGGCGTGGGATTCCTCCCCTCCGCCGGCCGCTTCGGCGGCGGGAGGGTGAGGGATCCCCGTCTCCGGCCTGTACATACGGGAGGTTAGGGTGGAGTGCTCGCCGGCGGCGCCTTGGAGGAGTGGGTGCTGACGGCGGCGGTTTTGGTGTCGAGGCGACCTTCTCCGGCGGTGGTGCTCCCTGGGGCCTGTCGCCGTCGCGCTCGGCTTGGAGGGGCTTGAGGCCCGGCGTGGTGCTCGAGCCCCTCTGTCCCCCGTCAGATCCGTGGTGGCGGCGGATCTGGCGGCCGGTTCCCGGAGCTGGTCAAGCTCTTCGGCTTCTTCCTGCGACGGCTACGATGGCGGCCGGGGCAAAGCGGTGTTGGTGGGGCGGGGGGACGTCTGCCGTGATCGTTCATCGTCGAAAGCTCCGTCGCGGCGCGGCGGACGGGCTGGGTGGCGTCTCTCATAGGGCAAAGTTCTCCCTGGAAGTGGTGAGGTGGTGGTTGGTCTCCTTCGTCTTCGTCGCCGGCGAAGCTGCGGATCTTGGTTGTTGCTCTGTTTCCCCTTCGTATTGTACTCGTACTCTGTATTTGGTTCTTTGTTGAATATACGTGGGAAAAATGCAAAAAAAAAAGGTCCGGTTGGTCCGTTTCCACTGGCGTTATTTAACAAACAGATTAAGCTCAAATATGGCGTTATTTGACAAATACCTTAATGAAAAAAACTTGGCCCAAGTACAACCGAAACCTAATGATTTTCCTTTTTAAAAGAGGTTAACAAGTGTCAAGGATGACTTCTTTAACCGAGGTTCTTTTATAGTGGGAAATGGACTCCATACTCGGTTTTGGGAGGACACTTGGCTCGGGATAGACCATTAGCCTCTCAATATCTTTCTCTATATAATGTGGATTATGGGGTGCGAAATAAGAATGTCCTGGTAGCACATGTGTTATCGAATATCCACTAAATATTGTGTTTAGGAGAATCTTATTTGGGCTAGATGGGAACGTTGGCTGAATTTGGTACAGAAACTAATGAATGTTACTTTATCAAATGAAGATGATACATTTCGGTGGGTTTTGACCACAAATGGGCTTTCACTGTTAAATCAATGTATCTAGATTACATGCATGGACACACTCCTTTTTTGTGAAAATATCTCCGGAAGATCAAGGTGTCCTTAAAAGTTAAGATTTTTATGTGGTTCCTCCAAACAAAGGTTATTCTTACGAAAGACAATGTAATCAAAAGGAACTGGGTCGGTTGTGAAAAGTGTGTTTTTTGTTCGATGGATGAGTCGGTTGAACACCTTTTCATAGCTTGCCCTTTTGTCAAAGACATATGGCGGTTTTTTTCACTTCACTTTAACATATCTCCTCCAACTAGCATAGCTAATATGTTTGGCCATTGGTTAATTAGATGGGGTAGATAAAGATACGAAGGCACGTATTCGCATTGGTGTATGTGTTTTTTTATGATCAGTTTGGAACTGTCGGAATGATGTTGTCTTTAACAAAACAAGAGATGCTCATTTTTTGCAGGTCGCCCACCGTGCTACATACTGGATCCAGTTATGGTCCTTTCTTCTGCCGCAACAGCAGCGGGCTCCCATGGATGCTGGATGTTCTCGCCTTATGGCGGTTGTCAAAGCAGTCTTCAGCCGTGGGGGTGGCAGCATTCTAGAAGATTTCAATATGTGTAGTCTATCTTGTTTAGCTGTTTTTCGTTGGTTGATTTTTGAGTCTACTATGGTCGATCCTTGAGTTGTAGTAATTGAATGATACTACTTTGTTACTTTTATTTTAATATAAAAGCCGTATGCATCACCACGATGCAGAAGCTGGGTTTCCCTTTTAAAAAAATGTCTGTCCGTCCCTAATAACATCCAGGAAGACAACTAAGGTACTATAGAGTCGAGATTTTTGCCTCCCCGGTTCCAGTGCTCCTGCTGTTTAAAAAAATTCAAAAACTATATTTACGAGTTTCAAAAAATTCTAAAGAAAAATACGGATGTAGCCAATGTTTTATCCCACAAACGTGCAAAAATAAATTTCAAAAGATTTGTATTTTAAGCTACACATAAATGACAAAAGTGTTTCTGAGTATGCATGTTTTCCACTCTCTAAATTTTATCAGATTTTGTCATTTTTTTGTACCTCATAATATAAACTATTTGACATTGAAAATTTTCAAGTTTGTTGGAAACACCATTAGAGCAAGTACAATAGGTACACCTCAGCTGGCTATAAGTATGTCCACGTCATTTTAATCCTAGGTGGAGGGGAGAGAAGTGAGGAGAGAGAAGGAAGCCGGCGCTTCACATATCGCCCGCTGCATCACCCGAACCAAGAAACTGCAGCTCACATGCAGCTAGCGAGCATGACGGTAGCTGGCTGCAAGCATTTATTCTTAAGCTTTTGTGTCTTGCATGCATGCATCACAGTGCAAGTAAAACAATATTTAAATATTCACAAGAGCCAACCTAGTAACCAGCTTATTGTACTGCTATTTATTTACTGCAAACTTTTGGTGACATGGCATCGTATATAGCCGGCAGCGGGCTACATTATTGTTCTTGCTCTTAGCTACATCAGGATTAATTTTCAGAATTTTTTGAAACTCGTAAATACGATTTTCGATTTTTTTTTTAACTGGCAGGTGCGCACTGGTAATCAAAGAGCCAAAAAGCACTTTCCGCTATTTGGATCAATACGTATTTCGTATGCATCAAAACATACTCAATGTTACGTCCGTTATGTATTCAATGTTACGTCCGAACGGTATGCACACACAGTCCAATTCCATTTCCTCGTATGTCGTGCGTCGTCTTGTTGTTGCGTATGGTCAAAACATGCATTTAATTCTCGTTTGCCCAATCTTTTTCACTGCATGTGAGCATATTTTTTTTTGCACACAAGAAAGGTCCGAAGGCGGATCGGGATTCTGCATTAATTTCACGCGGTGAGATTACAAATACAGCAAGGACCCCTCAAGGAAATAAAATTACAAATTGGCCCTCACAGTTTTAGAAAAACGACCTCACACACAAGACGAAAAGCAATCAAGCCTTCCTTCACCGCCGGCATTGGAAGACCTCAACGGAACCACTTGGGGCGGGGAGGACGTATGTCACCATTTCGAGATCGAAGATCCTCCGCTCCGGCACGATGTTCATGAGGAAGAGAAATTTGGGGCAGCAACGCCGCCTGAGCGTGGAGTGGTCCCCTGCATGACCGTAGAGCTCTGGCGGACCCGCACCACCGCTGAGAAACTTCGCATTAGAAAAACACAAAATACATAACTTAACTTCGCAGGTAGCTCACCAACCCGGCAACCGTCTGCATCGACCGATACCAGAACGAAAAAAAAACCACCAGGCTCGCTAGCTCCTTCAAACCTGCACTTATTAGCGAAGATCTCGCCAGAGAAGCTCAAAGGGGACAGTCGCCACCTCGGAGGCCCGCCTAAGAGCAGCACCAACGGCCACCCGAGTCCCGACGCCGCGCGAAAGCATCAGGAAGCAGGATCTTCTCGGCATGACGGCATTCACCATGGAAGACGAGACGACGATCCTAAAACCTAAACCCTGACCTACGAAAAATTACAGGGGAAGGTCGGCCTCCCCTCCCCTCGGGGAGAAGGAGGGAGGAGCCGGGAAGCGGGAAGATGTCGGGTGACTCTAGAGGGGGTGGATGGGGAAAAGATGGGAAGGGAAAAAGGCAAACGCTTTGAGTTCCGCATGATGAGCACATGCAGCTCTTTTCCATTAATATGGATGTGGAGCTTGGTCAAGATTATATGATGTGTCATGTTGTTTGTATTCGCAGCTCATACACATGCACATGCGCTCATTTCTTTGACCGCACGCATGCAAATCATATACTCGCTCCGTTTACAATTACTTTGCGTTCGAAGTTTAGTCAAAGTCAAACTTTGTGAAGTTGACCTAATATATAGAAATATTTACAACAAAATTTTAACATTAATAGAACCTTCATAAGATATATTTTAATATTATAGATGTTGATATTTATCGTATATACTTGGTCAAACTTTGAGTTTGAAAAAACCCAGAACACGAAGTAAATAAAAACGGAGGGAGTACATATGAGTATCTCTGATAGATTGAACCGACGGATTGGGTCTTGAGATTGACGAAATAACCACATCCACCTCGCTATCGATGGAAATGTCGCCTCCCACTCAAAGAATATTCTGCTTTAATGCGACACATAGGTGTCAAACCTGAGGTTTGAACTCTGTTGGGCTAGGGTACAACCACCCTTTTAACCATCCAACCACATGTTGGTTTGCATTGCTCGTATTTCTTTCCAAATAAATGGGTAACTCTTCATGCCCCAACTGATTAGAGAATGAAGCAGAGAAAGGAGATTCAGTTTTATAGTCTTTGTTACCGAACTCAGTTGTATAAATCTAATTATTGAATGGAGCTGACAATAGCCGAACCAACATTATTGGATGTTTGTTTTTCCTCCTTCGAGTGGCCAAAAATATTTCTAAGATTATAGATGTTTTTCCTCCTTCGAGTGGCCAAAAATATTTCTAAGATTATAGATTGGAGAGTGTATACACGAACGATTCCTCTGACACTAAAAATAGATACTGAGTCAATAGGAACTATTCCTCCAACACTAAAACTAGATCGAAGAGAGCATATATAATGCCCAAAACCTAGCGTTTCTGTATTCCTAGATTGATCGATCTATTCCGTTACGCCGTTCTCAGCTGGTGGTGTCGCAGTGCCGTCGTGCCAGCGCCTCTGTTTTGTCATAGGTAAACCATGAACTGCTATACATACTGACTAGCAATAGTACGGGCTTCTTCATAGATCAAGTTCTACGAGTCTCTGTTTCTTCTGATTATAATATGCATTGCTATACATAGACTATCTATCGTATTTCTTTGATTTTTTTTATAAGGTTTGTGCACGATTCATATGAGTTGTAGGATGACGGATATTTTTCTCTCCCAAATGGATCACTAGCAAGGATAATTTTTGTGATTAAATTTGCATTTCTCCATAGATTATCATGAAAGTTTATTAATTCTAAAAAAAAATCTTAGGTGTGGCCGACGTCATGATGTACATCGGCCCGTTCGAAATTGATTTTCGTGCGCCTAACGGCGTAAGAGAAGTGGATGTTGTACATAGCAGCCACACCGTTATATTTCTTCGTCTTTTTGGAGAATGCGCTCGCTCCTACGGCGATGCACTACTACTAGCCAAACCGAATAATGTCTTTGGCTAGTAGTAGTGCATCGCCGTAGGAGCGAGCACATTCTCCAAATAGACGAAGAAATATGATGTTGTGGCTGCTATCTACTGTAGGGGATCGTAGACAGAAAACAAAAAAAATCCTACCGACGATAACCATAAACTAGCCAGGATCTATACTATGCAGATATACTAATACGGAGGAGATCAGAATACATACCCTTGTAGACCGGTAGCGGGATTACGTTCCCGCACAAACGTTGTCGGTGGAGACGACGGCGCCGACCTCAGGGTCGTGTAGTGGAAGAAGACAGCTCCCAGCACCAAACAATGGTGCCTCGCGGTTCCACACACGTACGGTGTGGATGACGACCTCCGGGCTCCAGATCCAATAGAGCAGCGGAAGTGGAAGAGTGGATCTAGCAGCACGGCGGTGTGCGTATAGTAGAGAGACTTCCTGTAATACCCTAGGGTTTAGAGAGTCGAAAGGGTAGATATAATAATTGTGCAATTGCATAGCATGCATCTGAAAATGCAGGAAATTTTGGCGCGTTTAAGAAAAGAGACAAAGGGATCGATGTTTCTCTCGACTCGATGAATTAGGAGCTAGATCATCTTGTTGAGTGCTATAAACTTCGAAATGATCTTTGAAACAACTAATTAGAAACTAGAATCATTTGTCAAGGCATTCCAGAAGTGGACATGACCTTTCCTAAACCTCTCAACAATTTTGATCACAATTTAATAAATGACAAGTATATAATTCAAATAAAGCATCATAAGACTCAATCATCTTCCAACAACATCTATATAGCTATCTCATCTCATTATTCACATCTATGATCATACAAGGATTCAAATGCATCAAGTTCATATTTCATACATCCATTATCTTAATATACCATCTCAAATCATCACCTTAACACATCATTTCTCACATTCATCATTTCTATTACATACATCTCATCATTTCATTACACACACCTCAAATACAAATGAGAATGTGAATGTCAAAAATACAATAAGATACATCTTTTACAAATGGAACATCCATACAAACTTCACAAGTTGAAGTTGAAATAATAAATCATATTACATCTTTAATCAAATAAGTACATATCTCATCCAAATCAAAAGGAAAATACAAATAATAAAAGGAAAGCCTAATCTAAGTTGATCTTGATCCTCTCAACCTATCTTGATTTTCTTATCTCCCCATTTTCTTATCATGGATCCCTGCATATCAACAAAAGAGGGAGGATAGCAAGAAAGGAAGAAAGAAAGCAAGTACCTATTCTTATTAACTTCTCTAGAAACTATGTGAGATTCAAAAGTTTGGTGTTATGCAAAAGTGGTTTGGAAACAAGAGTCATGACCTTGTTAACATATTTCTCTTTGCAGGCATAAAGCAATTGAATATCATCTAAATACAAACCAGAACAAAAAGAAAGGTTTCTTATAATTAAAATGTTTGCCTTCACCACAAGGGTGAAGCAATTTGGTTTTGGAACTCAACTAAGGGATATTAGAAACTTGCCCTAGTATCCAATTGGTGACTAGAGGGATCAATATTAAATCGAAGGCAACAATGGATCATACTTGTGGATCAATTTGGATCATTTGAGGCAACATGGATCAACTAGACAACAAGAAGGCAATAAGGGACATGATCCATTTGAGAAGATACAAAGGCAACATGGGACAAAAGGCATCATTGATCCACATTTATCTATCTTAGGCAACACATTTATTTCCCTCTAATCTAGTCAAGTTCATGAAAGAAAGCCCACATGGAAAATTAAATTGTTTCTCCACTGGTATTAATTACCAAGGAAGAAAAGTAAGCCATACATGAAAGCCACAAATCTGAAATTGGAAAGACCACATGATCACCACCCATAATTGGTAAAGCCCATATAAGAGAAAAGCTAAACAAGCCCATCTAGTGACAATTACCACTTGTCTTGTTCAAAAACAAATCCTACAAGAAGATAAGTCCAATGACCATTCATCTTTATCCACAAGCAAAATATCTAAGTTTACTTGAACCTTAAGGAATGAAAAGCTTGAGTGGATGAGCATGCCACATAGGAGAGTTATCCACAAGCAAAAATCTACCATAGCTTGAACCCCAAGTAATGCCTATCCATAAGAACATGACAACAAGTAGCTTACTCACCCATTCAAATGAGGAGTCACCTAGTTGTGTGTCACTTCCACAACAATCAGCCAGCAGCATATAAACACCACAACAGCCTTCTAGCAGATTCATTTGCTCACAAACACATTCCAGCAAATAACCAGCTGCACCACAAGTTCTACACAGCAGCCAATTATCTATCTAGCACCACACGTTTCTCACATTAGCACAACTACACCAGCAGATAATCCAGCAACTAAATCATCTTCCAAGATCAGCTAGAATAGCTCAAGAACACAAGAACATCCACTGAAATAATTTGCAGCTAGATAAATACACCCTAGGAACATTGAAGCAGCGAGGAGGAGCAGGCTAGCCACAAGACGCAGGTTATCATCATTTTCCAGAAGACCAAGCTGCTCAACAACAGGAGGTTAATTCTTTGTGTGTGTGAGGTAGAGGAGAAGTGCTAGCAAGTTTTGTAATTGACATGACAGTGCTAGAAAGAGAGGAGAGCAGGGCAGTACTTCAAAATCTATCCAGGAACACATCTTTAAATCATTCTAACTACCCTTCGACTAGATCTCAACTAGGAGGATAGAAAGAAGTATATCTCTCAGATTGGCATAGTGTTGCTATGCTAAATCATCACAGAGAAGTAAAGCACACACTAGTATCTGTTCTTATTAAAAACAGGGCCTCAGCCTTTGTATCATTGGCAGGGCTAAGAAATCAAGTCCATGATCTGTTCTTATCAGTATTTATCAAGAAAAGCTACCAGAAATACTGGCCACAGCTGGACTTGGTAGATCTCAGCATTTAGCATAAGAAAGTGTAAAAAAAAAGGATGTTACATTGCTTGTATACACTCTCAGGAGGTTCACACTGCATTGCATACCCTAATATTACTTAATTGCACAGCCAGAACTACTAAAAATTACAGCTTAAGCCGCCAACAATATTTGCTTCAGAGCTGCAAGCTCATCATAAGCATAAGTCACACCAGAGCGAGTTATGCTGAAGAAGCACATGAAAACATAAAAAAATGTGTGTGATATTCTTTTGAATCGAATTCTTGATCTGAAGCACATCCAGGACATTGGTTTTGGTCACAGTTAGGTCCAGGAACCCTAGTTCGATATCATTTCCCTCTGTCAGCAGCAAGACTGCGATTGACAGTACCAAAGCCAGTGAAGCACAGCACGAGCTAGTATAGCTCATCACAGTCACCTAAAATACAAAGTAATACTTGGATTATATTACGTTTCGGGACAGCTAGCTACTGCTAGAGCTAGTCGAGCAAGGAATCGAGGGAACCGAGAGAGTAGAGAGAAGGAGGAGAGGAAGATGGTACCTGACGACCTCGACCGTAGCTCTAGGGATGGCAGAGCAGTGTCCGCGCAACCCTAGAGGGGGCCAGAGGTAGAAGATGAACAACACCACACCGGTGGAGGTGAGCACGCCATGCTCAGCAACCATGGCGAGGCAGAGACACCACAGCACCACCAGACCAGAGGGGCGAGGCGGCGATGGTGACACCGTGGTTGCAGTCACGGTACTGCCGTCCCATAGGCGCCGGAGAAGAGGCGAGTTGGCACAGAAACCGTGGATGATGAGGAGGCGCAGCAGAACCGCAGGCGGCGGCGGAGGCACCCGGAGCGGCCGGAACCCTAGACTGGGGTAGGGTTAGGCGCAACCACAGGAGAGCCCGTGGGGCTAATCGATTTGGAGAGAGGAAAGAGCTCGAGGAGGCGGTTTGGTTGTGAGTCAGCACGGCGGCGGCGACAGCCGGTGGCGGCCGGGGCAGCACGGTGATGCCGACGGCGACGCAGGGTCGCGGGAGCGAGAGAAGGAAGAGAGAGCGGGGGTTGACTTGGTCGGGTTCGACCCAGGAGCAGGTTGGGCTCGGCCCAAGTGGTTGGGTCCAACCCATTAGGCCCAGGGGCATTTTGGTATTTTACCAATCAAAAATATTCAAACTTAAATGAATTTTTACACCAAATTCAAATACACAAAAAATCAACTAAAAATATGCAACATGCTCTAAAAAATATGAGGAATTTTTATGTAAGTTTTATTTAAAGTTTTGAAAAACATTTTGTGGATGAAAAATTCAAGGATCCTTAAGTGGAAATGACTTGAAATTCTTTTTCAAAACTATTTTCTTAAAATAAAATAATATGGGAAAATAAAGTCTTGAAGTTCAATTATATTGAACTATTTAAATTTAATCACTTTAAATTTATTCCTCATGAAAATTGTTGTCAAACTCTTTAAATAATTAAAAACTCCCAAACACTTGATAAATCTTAAAATTCATAACTTGGGAATTTTGGAGTGACGATATGATACGTCTCAAACGTATCTATAATTTTTGATGTTCCATGCTGTTATTATATCAATTGCTACATGTTTTGGTTACACTTTATATCATTTTTATGCATTTTCTGGGACTAACCTATTAACAAGATGCCACAGTGCCAGTTCCCTGTTTTCTGCTGTTTTTGGTTTCAGAAAATCTATTAAGGAAATATTCTCGGAATTGGACGAAACAAAAGACATCGTCAATAATATCACGAGGAGATCACGGAGTCCAAAGGGGAGTCGGAGCAGACCCACCAGGGGGCCACGCCACACTAGGGCGCGGCCCAGGGTGGGCCCGCGCCCCTATGGCGTGGTGGCCCCCCTCGGCCACCGACGCCGCCTCTTCGCCTATATATTCTCCGCGACGCGAAAACCCTATTACGGTCGATCATATTCCACGAAAAGTTCCGTCGCGGCCGTCATCGTCAATCTCAGATCGGAGGAGTTCTGAAGCTCTTCCCGGCACCCTGCCGGAGGGGAGATCATCACCGGAGGGCTCTACATCACCATGCCTGCCTCCGGAGTGATGCGTGAGTAGTCCACCCCTGGACTACGGGTCCATAGCAGTAGCTAGATGGTTGTCTCTCTACCTTGTGCCTCCATGTTTAGATCTTGTGAGCTGCCTAACATGATCAAGATCATCTTATTGTAATGCTAGATGTTGTGTTTGCTGGGATCCGATGAATATTGATACCATGTTTATTCAAGTTGTTTATCTATGTGCTCTTGATCTTGCATGCTCTCCGTTGCTAGTAGATGCTTTGGCCAAGTAGATGCTTGTGACTCCAAGAGGGGGTATTTATGCTCGATAGTGGGTTCAGTCTCTAGATATCTGGATCAGTGACAGAAAGGTCTAAGATGGTAGATGTGCTGTTGCTACTAGGGATAAAACATTGGTGCAGTGTCCAAGGGCACTTGTATTGATTACATTACACACTTTACTTCATGCAATAATCTGTTGTTAGCAACTTAATACTGAAAGGATGCGGATGCTGCCTTGAAGGTGGATTATTTAGGCATAGATGCGGTTGGAATAACGGTCTATGTACTTTGTTGTAATGCCCAACTAGATTTCATAGTAGACATCTTGGCATGTATTGCATTGTTATGCCCTCTCTATTTGTCAATTGCCCAGCTGTAATTTGTTTACCCAACATGCTAGTTATCTGTTCTGAGAGAGACACCACTAGTGAACTGTGGACCCTGGTCCAATTTCCTCATACTGTTTACACAACCTGCTGCAATCATCTGTTTCCTGTTACTTGCTGTTTTTCCTGCTGTTTTCCACACCATACGTTTAACTCTTTGTTTCTGCAAGACCGGAGAGATTGACAACCTCTCTGTTTCGTGTTGGGCAAAGTTCTGGTTTGTGTCTGTGCAGATTCCACGTTGGTGCAAGCTCCCTAGCGCCAGGGGGAGTCAACATCAACAACCTTCCGATAGATCGTCAAGTCCTACTGGATTGATAACCTTGGGTAGATTTTCAAGGGAAAACTTCTGCTGTCTACATCATAACCTTCCTCTTGGGGTTCACCAACACGTAGCCATCAAGCTGTTTTCTGGCGCCGTTGCCGGGGACTTGGAGGCTATTGGAAAGGGGAGTCTCTCAGTTCCAATCTCTTTACTTTGTTTTTTGTCTTGTTTTATTTTTGTTTTGCTTGCTGTTAAAAATCAAAAACCCAAAAAAATTAAATTCCTGCATCTAGTTTTTAATTTCGAGTTGCCCTGTTGCTTGTTTTAGCTTGCTAAAATGAGTAATCCTGAAAATACTAAGTTGTGTGACTTTACTAGCACAAACAACAATGATTTTATCTGTACACCCATTGCTCCACCTGCTTCTAAAGCAGAATTTTATGAGATTAAGCCTGCACTGTTAAATCTGGTTATGAAAGAGCAATTTTCTGGTGTTAGTACTGATGATGCTGCTGCCCACTTAAACAACTTTGTTGAACTTTGTGATATGCAAAAGTATAAGGAGGTAGAGAGTGATATTATTAAGCTGAAATTGTTTCCTTTCTCTTTAAGAGGAAGAGCTAAAGATTGGTTGCTATCTTTGCCTAGAAATAGTATTGATTCCTGGACTAAATGCAAAGATGCTTTCATTGGAAAATATTATCCTCCTGCTAAAATTATCTCTTGAGAAGTGGTATTATGAACTTTAGGCAACTTGATAATGAGCATGTTGCCCAAGCTTGGGAAAGAATGAAGTCTTTGGTTAAAAATTGCCCCACTCATGGACTGACTACTTGGATGATCATCCAAACCTTTTATGCAGGACTAAATTTTTCTCAAGGAATTATTGGACTCGGCTGCTGGAGGGACCTTTATGTCCATCACTTTGGGTGCTGCTACAAAGCTTCTTGATGATATGATGGTAAATTATTCTGAATGGCACACTGAAAGGGCTCCAACTGGTAAGAAGGTAAATTCTGTTGAGGAAATTTCCTCCTTGAGTGATAAAGTTGATGCTATTATGACTATGCTTTCGAATGGACATGGTGTTGTGGATCCAAATAATATTCCTCTTGCTTCTTTGGTTGCTCATGATGAGAAAAATGTTGATGTAAACTTCATTAAAAATAACAACTTCAACAACAATGCCTATAGGAATAATTTTGGTAGCAACAATTATAGGCCATATCCTGCTAATGGTAGCAACTCTTATGGTAATTCTATGGTAATTCCTACAGTAACAATAGAAGTGTGCCCTCTGATCTTGAAGTCATGCTTAAGGATTTTATTAGCACACAAACTACTTTTAATAAAACTGTTGAGGAAAAGCTAGGAAAAATTGATACTCTTGCTGCTAAAGTTGATAGTCTTGCTCATGATGTTGAAATGCTGAAAATAAAAGCTATTCCTAGTGATATTAGAGAGAGTAAAACACTCAATGCTATCCAAATTAAAATTGATAATAACATTAGGATGCTTGCTGAACTTCATGAAAGATGGGAGAGAGAAGAAAGAGAAGCTGAAATTGCTGAACAAAATAGTGTTGTTAGAGTTTGCACTATTTTTACTAATGAAACAAATGATGCCTCACATGCTAATGCGCCCCCTACTGTTAGTGAAAAGATAATAAGTGTTGGAAATGTCTCTACTACCTCTACAAAAAGTTTTAAATTGCCTGATAGCACTACTTTTGTTCCTAGTAAAAGTGCTGAAATTTTTAGAGGTGTTGGTGATAATTGCTCCATTGTTTTTGATGACAACAACTTCAATTTCGAAAATTGTAACATAACTGAAGTCATCATGTTCTTGCAAAAGCTAGCTAAGAGTCCTAATGCTAGTAAAATAAATATGGCTTTTACTGAACATATTATCAAAGCTCTCATGCATGCTAGGGAAGAAAAATTAAAACTTGAAGCTTCTATCCCTAGGAAGTTAGATGATAATTGGGAACCTGTTATTAAAATGAAACTGAGTGAGTTTGAATGCAATGCTTTGTGTGACCTTGGTTCTTGTATTTCGGTTATGCCTAAAAATTTATATGATATTCTCAAGCTTGCACCTTTGGAAAAATGTCATTTGGATGTTCACTTTGCTGATTCTTCTATGAAGAAACCTTTAGGAAAAGTTGATGATGTTTTGATAATGGTTAATAACAATCTTGTCCCTGTTGATTTTGTGGTTTTGGATATTGAATGCAATCCTTCTTGTCCTATTGTTTTGGGAAGACCTTTTCTGAGAACTGTTGGTGCTGTTATTGATATGAGAGAGGGGAATATAAAATTTCAATTCCCACTCAAGAAAGGTATGGAACACTTCCCTAGGAAGAAGATGAAATACTCACATGATACTAGTGTCAAGACAAATTATGGTTTTGGATTTTCTGGTCTTGACAATACTTGATGCATCTCTTCATGCCTAGCTCAAAGGCATTAAAGAAAAGCACTTCTGGGAGATAACCCATGTTTTTATTTGCTGTTTTATTTTTGTTTTCTTGAGTCAAGGATGCTTGTTTACCTCTGTAGCAACTCCTTTGTATCTTTTATTTGCTGTTTTGTTGTGCCAAGGAGAGTTACTAATGCAAAGTTGGTTTTATTTTCGGGACTGCATTGGGACAGATTGCTGTTCGTCACCGTTTAATTCAGTAGAAAATCAGAAAAAATCGAAAAATGCTGAAATTTTTGTGCATGTTCCTGATGATGTTACGCAACTTTCATTATTTCAAAAGTTTTTCATCTGAGCATCGTAAGTGCCTCGAAAAAATTCGTCATTACAGACTGTTCTGGTTTGACAGATTCTGTCTTTTATTTTGCATTCTCTCTTTTACAAGTTTTTAAGTGGTTTCTTTTCGTGTAAAAGTGCCCACTTGAGCCTAGTAACAGTGGCTAATGTTTAAAATAGTTGGCTTGTGAGTTTTGTCTTTGCTAGAACTTTGAAGTATTATCTTTTAGTGCACTAACCTGCTAATGAGAAAAGCTGTTAAGTTTTGGTGTGAAGGAAGTTTTCAAGTGTTGATAGAGGAGAATGATATTACATGATCAAGAAGAGTGAAGAGCTTAAGCTTGGGGAGGCTTACCTCCCCAGCATATTTCAAGAAGACTCAAGCATCTAAGCTTGGGGATGCCCAAGGCATCCCCTTCTTCATCTACAAATTATCAGGTCATCTCTAATGGTGCTATATTTTTATTGCTTCATACTAGTGTACTCTTCCTTGGAGCGTCAGTGTGTTTTTGTTTTCAGTTTGTTTTGTTTTGTTTGCTGTGCTATACTTGTTGGATCCTAGCATTCATGTTTGGGAGAGAGACACGCTCCACTTTTTCATTAGAATACTCTTGTGCTTCACTTATACTTGTTGAGTATTCCTGTCTAGTTGCTGTTATTGCTGTTAGCTCTCAGTTTTTCATATCTCTTGTTAGAGCTTTCAGTTTCTTTTGAAGAAAGTACTCTCTTGCTTCACTTATATCTGTTTGGAGAGTTGTCAAATAAGTTGATTGGTGTTTGGTTGGACCAGAAAAATGCTATGCATGTGGTAGTGGTATAAAATGCTTACATGAATCTTTTTAGATCGTTGTCTTGAGTAATTTGATGCTTGCCAATTGTTTTGAGCTGTCAAGTAATTAATGTTTAAGCTTGTGCATCATGTAAGTAATGGCTATTAATGAAGAACTACTATAAGGATTTTCTGCTATAATAATCTGTTGCATAATTGGAAGTCCATAGTAGTCTAGATAATTTTTGGATGAAGGCTATGTGTTAACAAGGAAGACAGTGGGAGTCTATGGTTCGTCAAACCTTGTGTTTTATGTACACTCTTGCTATTCCAGTTGATAATGATGTTTGCTTATAATAACCTTGCTAGCCTAAACTCTGTACTAAGAGGGAATGCTTCTTGTACATCCAAAACCTTGAGCCAAATCCATGCCACCTGTGTCCACCATACCTACCTATTATGTGGTGTTTTCACCATTCCAAGTAAATTTCTTCATGTGCTATCTACTAACTACTCAAAACTGTTACATTTCCTTTTTGTGTCACTACTTGAAAAGCTCATAAGGACGTAGTAGTGAGATTTGTCATCTTCCATGCTAATTAATTTACAAGGATTGGCAGCTTCATCTGCTTCTCCACCTTTTATTTTGCATTAAAGAGCTGGTTAGTCCACCCTATAAATAAATAAATAGACACTCCTCCATGGTGAATGTTGGTGGGCACCCGAGGATTCGGTTAGCCATGGTTTGTGGAAAGTAAATGGTTGGGAGGAGTGTCACCAATAAGTGCTTGTTACAAGTGCAGTCCTAAAAACTCTCGGAACCGCTCTAAAAGTTAGTTAGCCATGGAAGATGACAAGTACCTGCTATTTGATTTGTTGACACCTGTATACACCATTACCTTACAAAACAATATTTTATGCTCTCTATATGCCTTCGGGAACTACAGCTCTAGCACATGATGTTAATCCCTGCTTCCCTCTGCGAAGGGCCATTCTTTTACTTTTATGTTGAGTCAGTTTTCCCACTTCTTTCTGTCTACTTAAGCAAACATCATTGTCAACTCCAGTATAACAGTTTTTACATAACTTTGTGTTTGGTTGATCATATTCTTTGCATTGACATTATCTATATGATATACATGTTGAAAGTTGAAGCAAAAGCTGAAGCTATTATCTTCCTTTGTGTTGATACAAACACTTTCATGTTGAGAATTATTGCTGCTGTGAACTAACTATTATGTTAGACTATTATATCTCTAAATGTTTTATAGTGTTATTCATGAAAGTTTGCACTTGTGTGATCACTTATGTTTACTCTTTATTTACTTGCTTGCAAACTATAGACCATTGGCTTGGATCACTTCATTCAGATCATGTGCATTACATTGTTATTTGATCAAAGATTGTGTTGGTAGCATGTCACTTCAAAAATTATCTGTTTTTATCGTTTACCTACTCGAGGACGAGCAGGAACTAAGCTTGGGGATGCTTGATACGTCTCAAACGTATCTATAATTTTTGATGTTCCATGCTGTTATTATATCAATTGCTACATGTTTTGGTTACACTTTATATCATTTTTATGCATTTTCTGGGACTAACCTATTAACAAGATGCCACAGTGCCAGTTCCCTGTTTTCTGCTGTTTTTGGTTTCAGAAAATCTATTAAGGAAATATTCTCGGAATTGGACGAAACAAAAGACATCGTCAATAATATCACGAGGAGATCACGGAGTCCAAAGGGGAGTCGGAGCAGACCCACCAGGGGGCCACGCCACACTAGGGCGCGGCCCAGGGTGGGCCCGCGCCCCCTATGGCGTGGTGGCCCCCCTCGGCCACCGACGCCGCCTCTTCGCCTATATATTCTCCGCGACGCGAAAACCCTATTACGGTCGATCATATTCCACGAAAAGTTCCGTCGCGGCCGTCATCGTCAATCTCAGATCGGAGGAGTTCTGAAGCTCTTCCCGGCACCCTGCCGGAGGGGAGATCATCACCGGAGGGCTCTACATCACCATGCCTGCCTCCGGAGTGATGCGTGAGTAGTCCACCCCTGGACTACGGGTCCATAGCAGTAGCTAGATGGTTGTCTCTCTACCTTGTGCCTCCATGTTTAGATCTTGTGAGCTGCCTAACATGATCAAGATCATCTTATTGTAATGCTAGATGTTGTGTTTGCTGGGATCCGATGAATATTGATACCATGTTTATTCAAGTTGTTTATCTATGTGCTCTTGATCTTGCATGCTCTCCGTTGCTAGTAGATGCTTTGGCCAAGTAGATGCTTGTGACTCCAAGAGGGGGTATTTATGCTCGATAGTGGGTTCAGTCTCTAGATATCTGGATCAGTGACAGAAAGGTCTAAGATGGTAGATGTGCTGTTGCTACTAGGGATAAAACATTGGTGCAGTGTCCAAGGGCACTTGTATTGATTACATTACACACTTTACTTCATGCAATAATCTGTTGTTAGCAACTTAATACTGAATGGATGCGGATGCTGCCTTGAAGGTGGATTATTTAGGCATAGATGCGGTTGGAATAACGGTCTATGTACTTTGTTGTAATGCCCAACTAGATTTCATAGTAGACATCTTGGCATGTATTGCATTGTTATGCCCTCTCTATTTGTCAATTGCCCAGCTGTAATTTGTTTACCCAACATGCTAGTTATCTGTTCTGAGAGAGACACCACTAGTGAACTGTGGACCCTGGTCCAATTTCCTCATACTGTTTACACAACCTGCTGCAATCATCTGTTTCCTGTTACTTGCTGTTTTTCCTGCTGTTTTCCACACCATACGTTTAACTCTTTGTTTCTGCAAGACCGGAGAGATTGACAACCTCTCTGTTTCGTGTTGGGCAAAGTTCTGGTTTGTGTCTGTGCAGATTCCACGTTGGTGCAAGCTCCCTAGCGCCAGGGGGAGTCAACATCAACAACCTTCCGATAGATCGTCAAGTCCTACTGGATTGATAACCTTGGGTAGATTACGATACATCTCATGATTATGCATAATAGCATGCTGCTAAAGTTTCAGTAATCCTTATCGAGATTACCTTGCTATTTTCAGAACTCGGGTTTTAACGCAAACCCTAGAACCCCGAAGGGTTGAACGGCCATTTCTATCACAGGCAAGTTCATTCTTGCATGTCCTTACTGAACTATTTTAATAAAAACTATTTTCAAAACTATATTATTATCATTGCATTGAAAAAGAAAAACTATTTTCGAATGATGTGAATTGCTATATATATTGTTTGGCTGGCAATGGAACCACGGTATGATGTTGTGGTGGAGGTTCCATTGTACGGGAAAGTATATACCTATGATTAATTACCAATGTCACAGTGATCCTAGCGCCGTATTGAACCGTTTACCATGAGATCTGGCATGGGACGGTAAAGTCAGCTGCTATCTTCTCTCGTTCACATATCCTCGGCAGGCTATTACCTGGTTGTGTCCGTTGCGGCGGCCAACAGCGTGGAAGCGCGTGACTTTCCCACCTGACGGGGTGATTGGAATAGAAGCTCGGGAGGGTGGCGGGATAGCGGTCTTTGTTACCGGCCGCGCCACAAATGGGCAGATATGTGTTGTGCGGAGAGGGGCAGTGATTGGCTTTGGACTCAGACCGGACCCCATACCATGGAAGTATGGATGGGGATTGCAACCCGAAAAGGCAACAAGGCTGAGGATCTCTCATGGGTAAAGTTACGCAGCTCTGCAGAGTCAACAACAAGAAACTGTGACTGTCACATCCGTTGATGGGGGATAATAACCCGGTAGGCCCATGAGGAGGGAAGCGTGACCCGCCAGGCAGAAGGCCCGGCCAGGCCAGCTAACCATCAACATGGGCCGGGTTATGTTGCTGGGCCAGAGGCTTTGGTGGTAACCCGGTTCAAGAAGGGAAGTTTCTAGAAGACCAGAGGCGGTTCGTGACTTGGAGGATACGAAGGCTAGAAGAGCTAGAATAGGATTCCGAGTCTAGGTAGAGCCCGGGTTCGTATTGTAAAGTGCCAAGAACCCGGTAGTCTATATAAACCGGTCCCTGAGCCCTAGTTGAGAGAGAACTTTACGATCCAAGCCTAGGCGAGAGAACCATCGAGAGAAACACCACAACCTTGTAACCTAGATCGAGATCCGGCTCTGTTGTCGTAGCCGGGTTATCGAGATCGAGATCAATAACAAGATAGCAGGAAGTAGGTCTTTATCTCCAATGGAGAGGCCGAACCTGGGTAAATCCTTTGTCCCTGCAATGCTAAACAATCTCCCAGACGCTAGTGTCGCCTTGCCCATCAACTCAAGCTACCCCAAAGTAGCATCTGCCGTGTTATCTACCCCACGACAGTTGGCGCCGTCTGTGGGAACGCGTCCAAAGGTGTCACCATCATGGGAGAAGCAAGGCAAGGAGTACAGAACTATGTTTTCGGCGAGATCACCCTCAATTCGCAAGGAGAGCCCATCGTTGATGATTTTGGCTGGGGGCCGGAATCAGATCTACTTGAATCAGGTGATGTTATTCCAATTGGCAAGTTTAACGTTTTTGTTGGTATGATTGCAACTAGATCTGCTAGTGATGGAGACTATGAATCTGTGTCAGGAGCTGCCACAATTGTTCAATCTGAAGAAGAATCAGTTGGTACGGCTGAAGATGAGCTGCCCCTGGACGTGCATGAGGAAAGATCGGGAAACCCGGCTCCAGTCCCGGGTGATGTGGGGGACTATGCAGATTCAGAATCGATCCTGCCCTTGTTCGAAGGCCGGTTCGGATATGGAGGAAGAAGAGGACGAAGAGGAGCAAGAGTCCGTTCCAAGCCCGGTTAGGAGGGTGGCGGTTTACACCGCTCCTTCAATCAACGCGGGGGCATCACCGTCAACGGTCGTGCCACCAGCTTTTACTCCGGGTCAGCAGCAGCAACAATTGCCACCAGTGTTGGAGCTGGCGGGCAAAGGGTTGATGGAGACCCGGCTTCGGTATCAGAGGAAAGTGAAAACACGGCGCGTTACAGGAATAGCTTCGGTTTTCTCAATAACCGAGCTCAGGGTGAGGAAAGAAACAATGCAACTGGGGCCCGGGCCATGTTTAACAATGGCCTGGTCCTAGATCCAACAGCACTTACGAGGATTGTTACTCCAGAAAACGCGCAGCAGAGCTATAGAATTGGATACAGCACGCCGGGCCTTGGAGCAGGTGCGCAGAGACACAATGGCAGAAAAAGAAGATATGGAGATTAGGCGAAAGCAATTAGAGGATGAGGAAAATCGTCTCAATGAGATGACCAGGGCACACCGGAGGAGGCACCAGAGCCGGCTGGCCCTGGAGAAAACGCCATAAATCCAGCAGTATTGTTTAGGACCCCAGAAGATCAACCAGTTGGTGTAACCCAGGTGGCTCCAGTTGTTAGAGCAAATATAGAACCAGACAGAGGAACAGGAGCAGCTGGGTTGCAGTTGCAGCGGCGCCGGGTCTTCTCGCTGGGGGAGCCAGGGGAAATCCGGGTCTGCCGCCCAGGACACCAAGGTTTCATACGCCGGCGGGTCACTATTCCAATCCAGCAGATAACGTATATGCCGCAACTTTAGCACTAGATCGTATTCCATTAGGAGACTCGCCAGCAGAGGTTGAAGCTCGGCGTGCCATTGACATGTTACGCACTGCGGTTGCTCAGCAAGTTCAGTATTCAAAAGAGAAAAGTGCGCTTCATTCTACAACATATCGTAGCAAGAGTCGCCATGGGGGAAACCCGCCATTGGCCGGGTTTGCCGCGGCACAGCAGCAAACCAAAACCAGAATAATCAGCAGTATCAACCCGCC
The DNA here is from genome assembly GCA_947311845.1 of Poa pratensis. Classification (NCBI taxonomy): domain Eukaryota; kingdom Viridiplantae; phylum Streptophyta; class Magnoliopsida; order Poales; family Poaceae; genus Poa; species Poa pratensis. Next base: position 64,025,210 of record CAMZMU010000107.1, read on the forward strand.
CCTGCAATTTCTGTGGCTCAGCAGATAGTCAATAGATCGCGGCAGGAAGGAGTGCAGCTAATGCAAACCCGGCAGTACCAGCAGCTGGAGCACCACAAGGAGGACCGGGTCCCGTGCCAGCAGCATCTGCAAGCTCGCCGGGTAACATTAATCTTTTAGCAAGTTCTTCCACTTTGGCGGGTCCCAAGTGTCTTTCAGATGCCATTAGAGCAGAGCCTTTCCCTGAGAAGTTCAAGGAGCCAAGCAAGATTGCCAATTATGAGCCGAGCACAGACCCGGCGAGTTGGTTGAGCAGTTAGATGGCGATGTGTATACGCAATGCCACAGAGAACGTTTGTGCAAAGTATATGTATTTGATGATGAGTGATGGTGCAGCAAAGTTGTGGTTCAAGAATCTGCCAGAGAAATCTATCAATTCTTGGGATGAGTTGAAAACAATTTTCATCAAGCACTTTCAGGGCACGTGCAAGCGTTTATTTTCCATTGAAGATCTTGATCGTTGCGTACAGAGGAAGGGCGAGTCAGCTCGTCACTGGATGGGCCGGGTCACGGAGATCCTGCACTCTTCATCAGGTATCGAGCCCAAGGATGCAATTTCATCGATGGAGAAAACTTGCAAGTACGCTCCCTTGGTCCAGAAGCTGGGCCGCATGAAGGAAGGACACCGGGTTAAGCCCGTTACTATGGCAGACAACAGCAGCCACGGACAAAACCCAGGATGATAGTGAGGAAGAAAAAGGGAAAGGTGCTGCGAACAATGGAGGAAAGAACAATGGCCCGGGAAACAATAACAACAATCAGAACCAGCACAAGCGTGGGCATCAGGAAGGAAACTCAGAGCTAGTTGCAAATGCAAATGCCGGGTTTCAGAGGCAAAGGATGGATGGGAATTATCAGGAAAACAGAGGTTATCAGGAAAACAGAGGTTATCAGGGAAATAATGGGAGTTACGGTGGTGGAAATAGTTATCAAGGAACACGCCCAATGAGCACTGAAGAGGCCTTCAGGATGCCGTGTCCTCGTCATAGCAAGAACGGCAGACCCGCCAATCATTCATTGGCCCAGTGTGTAGATTTGAACAGGTGGAAAAACAATGAGATTCAGAGAGCTCTGCAAGGAGCAAACAGGAGTGGAGGACCCGGCCCGAGTGCTAACCCGGCTGCGGGACCTCTAACTGGAGCAAACGCGGTACCAACTGGAAATACAGGACCCGGCCAAAATACAGGTAATCAGGGTGGATTCTCGAACCAGCCAGGCAACTTGGCCAATATCATATATATACCAGTGGCACGACCAAGAGAGAGAAAGATAGTCAAAAGGGCAGTTAATTCAGTGGCTGTAGGGGTACCAAGGTATTTGAGATGGTCAGAGCATACTATTACTTGGAGCAGAGCAGATCACCCGGATGTGGTGGAGCACCCGGGTCTGCTTGCGTTAGTTGTGGCTCCTCAAGTTCATGGCTTTGAGTTAAAGAAGGTTTTGATGGACGGTGGCAGTAGCATTAATATCTTGTACTGGGAAACATTTATGCGTATGGGTCTGAAGGAGTCACAGTTGCAGAAAACGTCAACAATATTTCATGGTATAGTTCCTGGGAAGTCTGCTACACCTGAGGGAAAAATTTCATTAGAGGTTGCTTTTGGCGAGTCTATCCATAACTTCAGATCAGAGTGGCTCACCTTTGAGGTGGTGAAATTTCCAAGTCCTTATCATGCGTTGTTTGGAAGGCCGGCCTTTGCCAAGTTCATGGCGAGGCCGTGTTATGTATACTTGCAGTTGAAGATGCCGGGTCCCAAGGGGATCATCACTGTTCATGGTAACAGAGAAATTGCAGCAGAATGTGACGAGGGAGATGCAGCCCTGGCAGAGCGAACTTGTGCTAGAGAGGAGTTGAAAGCTTACAGGTCTAATCTTGACCCGCAGGACAACAAGCGCTCAAAAAACCAACAACAGAAGATGACAGGGCAAAGTTTAAAGCAGCAAAGGATACTAAGATGGTGGATTTTGTGCCTGGGGATTCCTCCAAGCAGTTCGCCATAGGGACCAGCCTAACTGATAAATAGGAAAGCGCGCTCATCGAGTTCATCCGTGAGAATCGGGATGTTTTTGCGTGGACACCTAGTGACATGCCAGGCATTCCGACTGAACTCGCTGAGCACCGTTTACATGTTGATCCAAAGGCAAGGCCGGTGAAACAAGGTTTGAGAAAAATGAACGCAGAGAGAAGAAAAGCTATAGGAGAGGAGATAGCCCGGTTATTGGAAGCCGGCTTTATCATGGAGGTTTTCCACCCAGAGTGGTTGGCTAACCCGGTTTTGGTTCTGAAGAAAAATAATGAGTGGAGGATGTGTATTGATTTTACAAGTCTCAACAAGCATTGTCCAAAAGACCCGTTCGCACTGCCGCGCATCGACCAAATTGTTGACGCAGTGGCAGGCAGCGAGCTCTTGTGTTTTCTGGACGCATATTCAGGTTATCATCAGATCAAGCTTAACAGGCAGGATTGGGAAAAGACATCGTTCATCACCCCCTTTGGTGCTTTTTGCTACAAGACCATGACTTTTGGGTTGAAGAACGCAGGAGCAACTTATCAGAGGTGCATTCAAAATTGTTTTCATGATCAGATTGGGCGCAATGTGCATGCTTATGTGGATGATGTGGTGATCAAGTCAGAAAAAGCCGGGTCATTTATCAGTGACCTTACAGAAACATTCAAAAATTTGAGGAAGTACAAGATGAAGCTCAATCCTACAAAGTGCGTGTTTGGAGTTCCAGCGGAAAATTGCTCGGTTTCATTGTGTCAGAGCGTGGAATTGAGGCAAACCCGGAAAAAATCAGAGCCATCCAGAGTTTGAAAAAACCTGAGGAATTGGCAGATGTTCAGAAGTTGACAGGATGTGTGGCTGCGCTAAGCCGGTTTATATCCCGGCTCGGAGAAAAAGCAATACCTTTGTACAAGTTACTCAAGAAAACAGACAATTTTGTGTGGAATCAGGAAGCAGACGAGGCATTTGAAGCTCTGAAGAAACAATTATCAAAAGCGCCAGTTCTGGCGGCCCCGGGTCCCAAGGAACCCATGCTGTTATACGTCGCTGCCGGGCCTCAGCTGTGAGTGCTGTGGTGGTGGTCGAGCGTAAGGAGGAAGGCAAGGAAAACCCGGTTCAGAGGCCGGTTTATTATGTTAGTGAGGTGTTATCAGAAGCAAAGCAGCGCTATCCGCATTGGCAGAAGCTAGTATTTGGTGTTTTCATGGCAAGCAGAAAGTTGAAACCATATTTTCAGGAGCATCCAATCACAGTGGTGAGTTCAATACCCTTAGCAGATATTATCAGGAATTCAGAAGCTACAGGAAGAATTGCCAAGTGGGCAATAGAGATGGGGCCTTACCACATTGACTATGTGCCTCGTACAGCTATCAAATCGCAGGCATTGGCGGATTTTCTTAATGATTGGACACAGTTGAGTGCACCACCTCTTGCGCCGGGTCTCAAGCCTTGGGTTATGCACTTTGACGGGTCTAAGCAAGCACAAGGTTCAGGAGCTGGAGTTGTGTTAACTTCTCCCAAGGGTGATAAGCTGAGCTATGTTTTGCAAATTCACTTTGATTGCTCTAACAATGTGGCAGAATATGAGGCTTTGTTACATGGTTTGCGTATGGCAAAGGAGATGAGCATCAAGCATATTAATTGTTATGGGGATTCAGATCTGTGGCACAGCAAGTTTCAGGAACATGGGATAGAAAAGATGCACAATGGCGGCTTACAGGAGAGAGGTGGACAGGGTAGCCGGGTTTTTCTCAGGCTATCAGGTGGATCATATTGACCGCAGGAAAAATGATGCTGCAGGCTCCACCTAACGTTTTCTTGGACGAGCTATGGACTCCATCAGTCAAGCCTCAGGGCGTAGAGGAACTGGCGGGTCAGGAAGACCCGGATTCGCAATTGGTAGCAGCAACTCATGAAATTCCAGAGTGGACAGAACCTTATTTGGCGTATCTTTTGCGTGGAGAGCTGCCAGAGCAGGAAGTTATATCCCGGCAAATTGTGCGCCGGGCTAAGGCCTACGTAGTTATTGATGGCGAGTTATATAAGAGAAGTGTTTCTGGAGTATTTCAGAGATGTGTGTCTGGAAAGGAGGGCCGGCAAATTTTGAAAGAGATTCATGAGGGAGATTGTGGTCATCATGCTTCAACAAGGTCTTTAGTAGCAAAAGCTTTCAGACACGGCTTCTTCTGGCTCACAGCTCAGGCAGATGCAGAGCGCTTGGTGAGTAGATGTGATGGTTGCCAAAGATATGCACGGCAAATTCATGTGCCGGCTCAGGAGTTGCGAACAATACCCTTGACTTGGCCCTTTGCAGTTTGGGGGCTTGATATGGTGGGTCCTTTTAGCATGTCTCCTTGCAAGAAAACCCACCTCTTGGTTGCCATTGATAAGTTTACAAAGTGGGTTGAGGTGATGCCTGTTACTAATTGTGAAGCAGCTACAGCAGTCAAGTTTTTGAAGCAGATCATACACAGGTTTGGGTATCCTCATAGTATCATCACAGATAATGGTACTAACATGTCCCTTGGTGAGATGGCAAAGTTTTGTGGAAATCAGGGTATACGTTTAGATGTTGCTTCAGTTGCTCATCCACAGGCCAATGGACAAGTAGAACGAGCAAATCAGGAGTTGCTTCGAGGTTTGAAACCACGTCTCCGGGTCCGTGTCTCAGAGCTGCTGGAGCGTGGGTTGAGGAGTTGCCATCAGTAGTTTGGGGAATCAACACAACACCAAACAGATCCACAAAGATGACCCCTTTCTTTATGGTGTATGGGGCAGAGGCAGTTTTGCCAAGTGATATAATTCATGACTCGCCTCGCGTGGCGGCTTATGTTGAAACAGAAAATGAGCAGACCCGGCAGGATTCTGTGGACCTGCTTGAGGAGAACAGAGAACAAGCACTGGAGAGATCAGCAGTGTATCAGCAGATTTGAGGCGGTATCATAGTCGCCGGGTTAAAACTCGCACTTTCCAGGAGGGAGATTTAGTGCTACGATGGGTGCAATCCAGAGAAGGGATGCACAAGTTATCTCCCCCTTGGGAAGGGCCCTTCATCATAAGCAAGAAATTGAACAATGGTTCATATTATTTGGTGGATGCAAGAGAAAAGTCCGAGTCTGTTAATGACACATCGCACTCTACCTTTTCATTGGAAGAGCGTGAGAGGCCATGGAATATTGCGCAGCTGCGCCCATATTATACTTAGCATGAGAAGAGATATGAGATGTAAAACACGATGTAACAGGCAGCAGGTTTCAGACGCGCTCTTTTCCTTACCAGGGTACCTAAGGGGACTGGAAGGTTTTTAATGAGGCGGCTTGCTGACCTAACCTTTTCTATCAATAAAGTGAAGGTTGAACAGAAATTTGTGTTTTTTCGTTTCTTTTTTGATGTTTGATAGTAGTGTTGCATAGTTCTATGTTAAGTTTGGTCTTGGGGGCTCGCCCAAGACCCGGCTTTTACGGTCATCCGGGTCTCGATGTTTCGTGACCCGGCTGTGCAGTTTTCGTTACAGTATCCATAACTTTGGATTCAGAGGTATGAAGGTGAAGTTTATGTTTTAGTTGTTTATGTTTTTGTCATAGAATAAGTGCATAGTTATCTTTGAGGACGCCCAGAGAGCGTGTCCCACCAGTATGAGGATCAATGGGGTAATGTTGCATAGTTAAGCCATTACTTTATAAACATTGATCCAGGTCTTGGGGGCTCCTACTACAATAGTTTGCAGCTGCAATCCCAAGACCCGGCTTTATGCCACTAGTTTATTCTTGGTTATCTTGCTGTTGAGCTGATGTGACTCGCAATTTTATGGCCTGATTGCTCACCTGGAAATTCAATCAACCATGAAGCCCATTGGGACTTGGTTCGACCCTGTTTTTCTCAGAGAAGTAGCGACAGGGTATCCATGCGAAAGCCGGCTCACAGTTAAAGAAATCAAAAGGGTCATCAAAACCACAGAAGAGGCATATTTCATAGCAAAAGTTTGAGAGTAGCATAAAAAGTTTCATCAGGTGCATAGGCGCACCATCACAGGCATAGTGCAGACAGTGCAAAAGTTATTACAATAAACGCCCAAAGGGCCGAATAAAGATTGTTTTCTTGCAGAGATAACAGCATCTGCGTAAGTTTTCAAGCTTTGGCTTCAGGAGCCGGGTCACGGGGAGGAGAGCCGGTTGGTTGTTCTTCGACGGTCTTTGCCGGGTCTTCTTCTTCGGCGGCCGCCGGGTTAGCCTCTGGCTCCTTGGTCTCGTCGGTTTCTTTGGCCTTGGTCTTGCGCCGGGTGATTTTTCGAAGTGGCTGGAAGAAGTTTTCATCATCTTCTTCAGCTATCGCCCGTGACGGAGGAGGAATAACTGGCGTAGAGGAGCTGGGAGCAGTGGAGGTACCAGGAGCATTTTTGCCGGGTCAATGGAATCCTTATAGCTTTGGAGGAGATCGACGCGTTGTGGCTCGTCATCCATGATCTCTTCATCATTTTCAGTATACCAAGCTGCAAAGTGGTGAGCTTCATCTTGCTGGCAATTACAGTGGCAACGTGCCGGGTTTGCTTCACAACCCGGGCGTAGCACTTCTTATCGAACTCCTTGCCATCAGTGTCAAACTGAGGAAAGCCCTTCTTCAGTGGAGCCGGGTTTAGCTGGGGATGGTAGGCCTTTGCCAAGGCAAGACCTCGCATCACCCCGGCCCTGCAAGCTGATCTCTTGAGCAGATGGATCCATTGCGGCATTGTTGACAGATGCCCAAGGACTTCAGTGTACTTGCTTGGCGGGTTCTCCCAGAGCCTAGCGGCTTTGATGACCTCGCAGCTGCCAAAGTACAGCTGACGGTCAGCGTGTACATGCATTTGATCTTCTCTGCAGCGGTTTTGCGGAGGTTCCCATCACGAGGGCCTGTGTAAGGAAAAGTGTAACAGTGAAATTTCAAAAACCGGGTCTACTTGATCAGTTTAGGTTGAAATTCAAAGGAGTAGTGCTTACCCACTAAAGATTCAACCATAGAGGTGATCATTCTTTTTAGCCGGGTCAGCTCGTTGTTGGTTTCATCCAGCTGCTTCTGCAGGGTCTCCTGTTGCTCCTGGAAGTTCTCCTCGTTCTCCTGCATGTCCTTCTTCAGATCGGAGTTTTCTTGCGTCAGGGCAGTAATCTTTTCTCCAAGGCCTGGAGTTGAGCTGAGTGATCAGCCCGGGTCTCAGATTCAGTTTTGGCAGCGTCAGTGAGCCGGGTGATCTCAGCCTGGGCCTTGGCATGGTCTTCCTGTTAAGATGCAAAAAGTTGTGTTAGTCCCAGGTCGCCGCAGGCGTGCAACCCGGCACTTGGGGGCTACATGCGCAAAAAGTCTAAAATTTTCTAACTGTAAGTCCCAGGTAGCTGTGGACAGCTAACCCGGCACTTGGGGGCTACTCAGTTTGAAGTTCAATTGTTCAACGTAATAAAGAAGTCCCAGGTTGCTGCAGGCACACAACCCGGCACTTGGGGGCTACAGTGTTCAAAGTTTCGATGTGAAAATGGGCAAGTTTTAAATGATGGAAGTTTTTTAGTCCCAGGTTGCTGTAAACAGACAACCCGGCACTTGGGGGCTACAGGTTTGAAGTTTTTACCTAAGGAATGCATATTAAGCACCAAGCTCATCACAAGTGATGAACTTAGAGCTTGGGGGCTACTCAGGGTATAGTTATGCAAGAAAATATATAGGCAAGAAGTAAAAATGGGTACCTGATATCGTTTTTGGATCAGGGCGACCAGTTCTGTCTCCAGGGTCTTGTGTTGAGCTAGGCGAGAAAAATATTCGTCGCAAAGTGCTGGAACAGACATGGTGTCCAGAGCCGGTGAGTTTGAGGAGGAAGCCGGGTTCTTGTTCTTGGCAGGAGTTGCCGGGTCAGCATCTGGGCTGGCACCTTGGCAAGAGTCTCAGGCGCATTTTGTACTGGAACGTGCCGGGTCCCAGTAACCTGCACTTCATCTTCTTTAGTCCCAGAGCCTAACCCGGGCGAGTGAGCAGCTGGGGAGGATTCTGGCACCGGGTCAACAACATTTTTTGGAGAAGCCGCGGGGGTTGCTTGCTCCCTTGGCTCGTCTTTGTCCTCCGGTTCTTCATATGTGCCTCCATAGGAGAAGGCTCTGTGGTTGCTGGAGGAGGAGACGCCGCGGGAGGAGATTCCGGGTCTTCATCCATAAAAGCCCTGGCACTGGAACAAGATAATGTCTTAGTTAAACAAGAATGGGACAGTGAAGTAAAGATAAAAAAGATGTGTGAAGTATTTCTAACCCGGCGTTGATCTGGAAATCCTCGGGTGTGCTAACACCATCCGAGGAAGAATCTGACAAACGAGATGGTTTAGGAACCCGGATCTTGCCAGCTAAAGGGAACTGTTTGCTGGGCGTCTTCTGGATGGATTTGGCCCAGCTTGATAAAGAGCGTTGAGGGATACCTGGGCTCAGGGAAGCTTGGCTTGTAGAAGACCGGGTTCGGCGTCTCTTGTTCGCCTCAGCCTCCTTCTCAGCCTCCTTTTCCTGTGATTGTGCTTAAGTTTGAGATGAGTTCATCATGAAGATTGAGAAAAGAGAATGTGGTACCTTGGCAATGGTGGCCCGGGTCCTCTTCTGAGTAGGAGCTGCAGTAGCTTGGGGACCCGGCGCTACGTCAGAAGCCGGGTCAGTGGGGCCTGGAATAAAATTTGCCGGGTTATCAGTAGAGGTGTCCTTGTTGGGGACTTCGTTGTTAATCAACTGGAGGAAGAGCCGGCCTACGGAGTCTAGCTCACCTTCTTCTTCTTCTTCGTCGTCTTCACTTTCTGTGTCCTCCCCATCAGGAGAGGATGTAGGGGTAAAATCCACGCTCCACCACTTGGAGTCCTGAGAAAAAGCAGTCACAGTAAAAATAACAGTCTATGGATGAGTTACCGGGTTAAAGTAAACAAAATGGATTGAGTATTGGCATTACCGTGGGGGGTTTGTTCTTGGCACTAAACGGGGCGAGCCCGTTCAGTGCAATGGCATCTTTCTTTTCGCCAAGCAATCTCTTGGCATTCTTCACAAGCTGATCATCAGTGAGCGTCATCTCAGAGTAACGCAAGTTGTCTGTAGTTTCACCAGTGTACTGGCAAATTAGCCGGGTCCTGATGCTGAGTGGCTGGATGAACCAACCGATCCAGCACTTGACCAGATCTGTGCCCTTGAGGCCATGGGCGAGTAAAGCTCTGGCCCGGCGAAGAATGGGCTCGAGCTTGACCCGCTCGGCGTCATCGGCATAACTATTCATTTTGGCATCATATGTTAAGCCCGAGTTCCGGAAAGCCGGGTAACGGGCATCGTCAGATTCTGGTGAAGTGTCTTGGCAGTAAAAATATGTGTTTTGCCACCCCTTGGGATGGCTGGCTAGAAGGAGAGCCGGGAAATCGCATTCCCTTCGGCGCTGGATTGCAACTCCCCCATATGGAAGTACTTGATCCTTGCGAGAGGGGTTGCAGTAGAAGAACTCGAGGAACAGCTCGAGGCTTGGAGCCATTTGTAAGTAATCTTCACAGAACACCACATAGTTACTGATGTTCAGCATGGAGTTGGGCGCGATGTCTTGAGGCCTAAGGCCGTAGTACTTCAAGACCCGGCGAAAAAACAGGGAACCCGGGGGGCGAAGGCCGCGCTGAACGTGGTCGAGGAAAACCACCACTTCACCTTCCTTGGGGCTGGGGCGGATTTCTTCTCCAGCAGCGCGCCATTGGATCTCATCCTTTGGAGGGAGCTCGCCGCAGTTCACATATTCCTGAAGCATCAAGGTCGTCACCGTGGATTTGGTCCAGTTGACCTGAGTAGCAGCGGGGGCGGCGGAGCCAGATGCACCGGCATGGGCGCTGTGAGGCTTCTTTGCGAGCTTCTTCGCCGCACGGGGAGCTCCGGCCTTGGCTTTGTCCTTCACCATGGCTGAAGAGCTTCAGGTTCTCTGAGCACAACAATGGAGATGAAACCCTAGTTCTAGATGTAGATGTGTAGAGGGAAATGTGAAGCAAATCTGGACGAGATTCAGTTGAAATCAAGTGCGGAGCACGGATGCATGGAGTAATCGTACCTGTGGATCTTCTTGCGGAGATTGGGAAGCTCGATTTGAGATTGGATCCGCGGTTGCTACAGTGCGCGCGCGAGGAAGAAGATGAACTGGATGGGGAAAAGTGACCGTGGTGTCTCTTGGTCTCCTATTTATAGGCGCAGTGAAAACCCTAGGGGTGTTGTGGTAAAAAGTGAAGAGATAAGGATCTTTGACTAAAAGTCAACGACAAACGGAATGAGATAATTACGGAGTATTAAATGATAACCCGCGTGAACTGTCGGGGGAATACTTTCTGGATTAACCCGCGGCCCAGTGCGAGTTAACTTACTCGCACGGATGAAGGCCCACTTGGGAACAAGCCCAATATTGAACCGCCATAAGGAGAAAGATCTAGAAGACAAATCCCGGAGGACGTGAAGACCAAGTAGTCTCCGAGTAGGCCTCTGTGGATGTATTCCTTATGGGGAAGTTTCCTTTTGTAACCTAGCGAGCCTCTGTGTATATAAAGAGGACTCGCAGGACTTAGAGCGGGTCAAGCTATCAAGCCCCAAACCCTAGCTCATACGGCGAGTACCAGATCGGATCGCCTCCATTGTAACACCTCGATTATCATATCAATACCAATCTAGGGTAGGCAGGAAGTAGGTCTTTTACCTCACATTGAGGGGGCCGAACCTGGGTAAATCTGTGTTGATCTTTGTTCCTGCGATCCCAAGCTCGGAGATGCTTGACTCGCGTAATCCCACACCTACGAAGTCATCTATGACACCTGACGTGACAAACCCACGACAGTTGGCGCCCACCGTGGGGCCTGCGGTCAAGAGCGTCACGTTCCGCGCAGGATCCATGAAGGGAGCTGAAGATCTTGTTGTTGGCCGTATCATCACGGTCAATGGCACACCCCTCATCGACGATTCAAGCTGGGGGCCGGAAGCAGATTACTTGGAGACCGGCCACGTCATCCCCTTTGGATCCATCAACGTCTTCGTCGGCTTCATTGGCGGCGAGTCAGAGGATCCATCGCAGCATGGCGACTCAGAAGAAGGAGTCGCGGTAACAGTGGACCAAGAAGAAGGATCTATCAACCACGAGTCGCTGCCTCTCGAAGACGAAGAAGGCCAATCCATTGAGTATGTCCTTGAGGAAAGGCTATGCGGAGGCCCTGTGGACAGTGGCTCGCCCTCTGTAGAAGATCGGCACGTGGAAGGGGTCTACAGGACCACAGAAGCAGACGAAGGGCTGGGCATGCCACCAGGCAGCTTAGCCCCCACACCGCCGGAAGCAGCAGAACAAGCCGCGCTAGATGCATCAGGAGTCGCGGCATCCGCTGCGATGACGCCAGGAGTCGCGGCCTCAGGAGTCGCAAACAGAGAAACTCCACCTGGAGTCGCGCCTGCGGAATCAGGGTCAAGGGTAACCCCCAGCGCAGCGGTCACGCCGCCACAGGGAAGTGTGTTGTTTACACCAATATCTGCGGTTAACGCGGCTGCTAGGGTGACAGAATTGGAGGCTACCAGGATCGGGCTATATGATGAGGTCCAGAGAATCGCAGATGAGAGAGCCAGGCTGGCGCGTGAGGAACAGCGCCTCCAACAGGAACAACTGCGACTCATCGAGGAAACCAATTCTCTGCAAGGAATACAGGCCACCTTGCCGCATAGACGTCACGCGAGTCGCCTGCAGCCAGGAACAGTGAACCCTATGGAGCTGTTCCAATCACCCCCATTGAACCAGCAATTGCGGTCCCATCAGTCGCCACCAACACGACGCACCCGGTCGCATGGTCAGGGGTCGCACAACCTCCAGTCGCGATACCCGCACGCATGGCACCATCTGCCATGGTTATGCGGTCCGTGGCCCCGTTAGCCGCGCCCGCGGTTCAAGCAATCGCGTACCATCAATCGTGCCAGCGGTTCCATCTTTCGCAGCACCAAGAGTAGCAGAGATACCTGGATCAAGGGCCATAGTACCGGCTAACAACAGGGCCATGATGCCCCCGCCACTGACGCAGCCAACCTTTGTTCAGCAGTCGCCACAGCAGCCTCAAAGGTTCCACACGCCGCAAGGGCATTATGTTAGCCCAGTGGAGAATCTCTTTGCAGCCACAAACATCTTGGCCAGATTAGCGCCAGCAGGAAACACGCCAATGGACAGAGAGGCACGGCGTGCCATTGAGATGCTGAGCACAGCAGTAATACAGCAGGCGAATATGTCCGAACACGCAGGACGGCTGCACTCCACCCCTTACAATAGCAGAGCAACGGCGGAGAGAAGCATCCACGCGGAGTCGCCACACGTTGCGACCTCAAGCTCGGCTAGGCGACAAAGGGAAGATCAACCTGCGGCTCAAAATCAACCTCAGCAAGTTCAACCTATAGAGATTGTGCAGCCGCGCCCGGCGGCCAACCCAATAGGAAGGCCAGCTTCGTCCAACCTATCGTCGCGACTCAAAGGCCCAGTCTGTTTCAACGAAAGAATCAGGTCTGAACCGTTTCCTGCAGATTTTAAAGGACCTCGCAAGGTCGCCAACTACAACGCCAGCATGGACCCTGTTACTTGGCTCAACAATTACGAGATGGGCATGAGTATCCTAAATGCGTCCGAAGAGATTTGCGCACGTTACCTAAACATGATGTTAGAAGGCGCAGCCCACATATGGCTACAAAATTTGCCACCAAATTCGATAAACTCTTGGGATGAGATGAAGGAAGCTTTTATCAAGAATTTCCAAGGAACATGCAAGCGACTCTGCAGCATAGAGGACCTAGAGCGTTGTGTACAGAAGGAAGGCGAGTCAAGTCGCCACTGGATGAGAAGGGTCGCAGAGATCATACATTCCTCAGACAATATACCACCCAGTTCAGCAGTCCTTGTCATGGAGAAAAATTGCAAATTTGAGCCGCTAGTCCACAAACTAGGTCGCATGAAGGATAAAGTCAAGAGCCTAAGTGAGGTAATGGCGGCGGCCAACAAGTATGCTAGCTCGGATAAAACCAGGGACGCATCTGATGGAGAGGAAGAGGAAAGCACTGGCAAGGGAAAAAGGCCAGTAGCAAGCCTCAACAACAGCAAGCTAGCAATGCCAATGCGAGTTATAACAAGCGCAAAAACGAGGAAGGAAATCTGGGTTAGTCGCAAATACGAATACTCGTTACAAACAAAGCAGCAGCAGAGGAAGGAATTTTCATCCAGTTAATTTGGAAGAGGTTTTCAACCGCCCCTGCGACATCCATATAGGAAAAGATGGGAAACCACCCAACCACACGAAGGCACAGTGTTATCATTACAAAAAGTGGAAGGATGGACAGCCACTCAACACAAACTTCAATCATCAAAACAACGAGGAAGGTAAACATGGCGGAGGCAACAACAGCAACAACGCCGTCCCAAATCCGCAGCCAGATCAGCCACAGTTCCCAAAACAGTTGGGTCAGTATCATACCATTGTGGTGAATACTTCAAGGAGGGAACAAAAACTGCGACGACGCAATCAGGCTGTTAACGCCATAGTACCAGCCGTCCCACAATGGCTAAAGTGGTCCGAACAACCAGTAATTTGGAGCCGCGAGGATCACCCAGGAGAAATAAATGAAGAGGGAAAACTCGCGCTGGTGGTTGCCCCTCAAGTCGCAGGGTACAAGTTGAGCAAAGTACTGATGGATGGAGGCAGCAGTATCAACATATTATACTATGAAACCTTCAAAAGAATGAACCTTCAAGAAAAGCAGCTACACCCATCAAGAACAACGTTTCATGGTGTCGTGCCAGGCATATCAGCCAGCCATTGGGGCGAGTTAACTTGGAGGTCGCCTTTGGGACACAAAGCAACTTCAGGAGCGAGTACATTTGGTTCGAGGTTGTAGATTTCCAGAGCCCATATCATGCGCTGTTTGGCAGAGAAGCATTCGCAAAGTTTATGGCTAGGCCGTGCTATGTGTACCTAAAGCTAAAATACCAGGCCCTAGAGGTGTCATCACCATCAATGGCGACAAAAGAATAGCTCAAGAATGTGAAGAAGGCGACAAGGCCATAGCCAGAGCAGCTTGCATCGCAGAGAGCGCGACCATGCACGAGTCGCAGGAGAATTTTGATGACATCGTGAAGGCCAAGAGGCACCTGCCTGACTTGCGACTTCAGATTACAGCCGCAAGGGAGGCAAGGAAGTCAAAGGCTACGAGCCATTGCCAATAAGGACACATCCCAAGCGTCGCGAGTTGCCATCAGCAGCCGCAGCAAAATTATTAAGAGTTTACATCATCAAGCTGGCCACTCAGGGCTAAAAATTTCAATTCTGGTCGCCACTCAGGCGCGACCGACCCAATATGACACTTCTGATCGCCACCTAGGCGCGATCGACCCAATTCTGGTTGCCACCTAGGCGCAACCGACCCAATTCTGGTCGCCACTCAGGCGCGACCGACCCATGTAACATCTCTGGTTGCCACCTAGGCGCAACCGACCCAATTCTGGTCGCCACTCAGGCGCGACCGACCCATGTAACATCTCTGGTTGCCACCTAGGCGCAACCGACCCAATTCTGGTCGCCACTCAGGCGCGACCGACCCATGTAACATCTCTGGTTGCCACCTAGGCGCAACCGACCCAAGCATCACTTCTGGTCGCCACCTAGGCGCGACCGACCCTATGTATCATATAATGATTCTGAAATAAAGCATCTCAAACTACCAATTGAGCTGTGAGTCTTTTATTTTTTAATCATTGGTCCCTTGGGGGTGCGGCAGCTTTTTAGCGCGGCCTATTCCTTGGGATCGCCAAACAAGTGGCATTTATCGTGATTATACTCAACCTCTCTTGGATGCGACTTGCACTATGCGGCCAAAGTACTGGGGGTGCGGCGTCAATCGAGTTTGATTGCCTATCATGGCCGCTCTCGACCCTGAACACGCACTTTTTACCTGGGAAATACTGAGCCGCGCAAGGGCCTAAGTGAGGAAAAACCGAGACAAATCATAAGGACCAGCCTATTGGTCGAAACATGTACTGCCAAGAGTACTTAAGCAAACCATAATATTGTCTTATGACACATAAATTCTAACAATTATTACAGACCGCTAAGGGCCAAGCCATCAAACCATTGTTTTCTCTTCTTCACTTGTGCGCAGCTTTTGGCCGGTGGGAAGGAGGAACAGGCGGCTTACCAAGCTTGCCAGAAGGAGCAATCGCAGGCTCGCTGGAGGGCTCTTCAGTCGCGGGCTTGGGGGCTGCAGAGCTGGATACGCCTGGAGAGGGGTTCTTGTCCTGCGGAATCACCGCGCTGGACGACGGAGCGGGTAACTTCTCCCATCTGCTTCCATCTGCGTTATACTTGCCCATATAGGTCGCAAGATCAATCCCCTCCACCAGTTCAGTCGCATGGCCGCGCATATCCTTCCAAGTCGTCGCATATTCTGAGGCCGTCAGTTCGGTGCCATCCACCTTCTTCGAGGGCCTACCTTTTGCAACCTTGGCAGCATCAAAAGAAGGATAGTACGTCTTGGCCAAAGCAAGAACATGAGCCGCGCCGGTGCGAGCTGAGGACTCTTTCCAGTCCAAAAAGAACTGAGGCGCCCTAAGCAGTCTTTTCAGCAGCCCTTCAGAATCACCAGGGACTGGCTTGGTCGGCAGCAGGCACTTAGACAGTGATTTCATGGCGTCACAAGCCCTTCGCGAAAAATCGCGGATATACTCCAGCTGCTCCTGAGTACTGCCGCGCTGCTCCTTGGCATCTTCACCTACATCAAGGCATGTCTCCGTCAGCTCTACAACTCACAGGCAAAGATAGTAGAGAAAAAAGATGCAGATATAAGTCGCAATACATACCAGTTAACTCTTGAGTCATGATGCACACTTTGGCGTGGACAAGGTTATGGGCATCAGAAACTTTCTTCAACTTTTTCTCAAGCTCACCAATGGAAACAGCCTTAAGCCTTGCGTCCTCATTGACATCAGCAATGGCGTCTTTCTGAGCACTGACTTGGAGCTCCAGCTGCTGGACCCTCTCATGGAATTTCTCTTCAACAGTTTTAAGTCGCAGCTCGGTATTTTTGGCTTGCTCAGAAAACTTGAAGCTTTCATCAGATAGCTCGCCCATCCTGGTTTCCCTCTTCTTTAGCTCAGCGTCACGCTGGCCAAGGAGCTCGCGTAGCCTCTCCAGTTCAGAGGGAGTATCCCCCAGCTGCTTTTCCAAGGCAATTTTGGCAGCTGTTATGGAGCTTAGTTCCTCCTATGAAGGGAACATCAGTCAGTAAGTATATATCAACAGCTAAAAGAGAAGCATCAAGTCTCCCTTTACAGTCAAAGAAGAAACTTGATCCTTGGGGGCTAGAGACAGATAACTGGAGATAGAAGTTTACCTTATAAGCCGCAGACAGGTCAGATAGTGCCTTGCGGAGCTCCATGGCTTGCTTGTCATTTGAGGCAATGATAGCCTCTGACAGTTTCTCAGCGCGGCTTGTGGAGGAGGAAGAAGCAACCTCAGCATGTAGAATTGGCGACCGCAGATTGTCCGCCACTGGCGACTCAACCACTGGCGTATCAGCATCCTTGGCCATTACATCTATGGAGGAGGGGTTGACCTTCTCCACGTCCTGGATCATAAGGGGATCCGTTCTATCCTCCAGAGCCACCTCTTGGGTGGCTGTGTCAAGAACAGGGACCGTGGCCAGGTCATCAGTGGTGGCCACGCCCTCTACCATGGCGGTATGAGCCGCAGGTGATAAATGCGGCTCAACCGCGGCTCCAGGCTCAGTCGCGGGTTCAGCCGCACTTCTGAAAAAGCAAGGGCATTGTGTGAAGAAGAACATAAGCCAGAATAAAAGTATTGAAAGCACAGGGAAAAGTTACTAACTCTGGAGCCATCTTCACAAAGGCCATAAGTTCACCACTTGATGGTGAGGACAGGCCTTGGGTCCCAGAATCTACGAGTAGAAGTTTTACGTGTCAGTAGAGGAAAAAGAATAAGCATTCAAGATGACAAGACAGCAGAAATTACCAGAGTGGGGACCCATGTCTTCTTCAGCAGAGGCGGTAGCTTTGAAAGCACGCCTGGCAACGAAGGAGATCGCGCCCGTAACAGGTTTGCGACGCTTCGTGGCCTCGGGGTTTTCCAGAGCATCAACCTCTGGTTCTTCACGAGATAGCCTCTTGGAGGCTCTACGGGGAGTTGGTTCAGCCGCGGCAACAGAACTCGCGGCTGGCACTGGACTCTCGTCCTCGTCCAGTTCGGTCTCTTCATCATCTGAGGCCGCAGAGGCAACAGAAGGGATATCAGCAGTCTCGCTGCCCTCTAGAGTGGGCAGCAGCTTCTTTCGTGCGGCACGCTTGGGAGCAGCAGTGCCGGCGACAGTCGCAGGCAGCGACCAGTAGTTCTCGTCAGCCTGGATGAGAGAAATATAAGTTGCAGTGTTAAGAAAAGGAATGCGACTCAACTATGAAGGCGAAAAGACAGAGAAGAGGAGTTACCTCAAAAGGCTTGTTGTTAACACTGAAAGGGGCAAGCCCCACCTTATCGAAGGAGATGTCCTTCTCCTCAGTCACGCGGGTGACAAATTCCACCCAATCCTCAGGCCTCCAGTCCGAAGCCTTGATACGATCAACGTCAGCAGAGGTGCCTGTGCACTCAAGGAAGGATCGCTGTCGTGGACTCACGGGCTGAATGCGCCATTTGGTCCAGCAAGAGAGAAGATCAAGGCCAGTAAGACCATGACCTATTAAGGCGCGGACTTTGATCAGCGACTCATTGATGAAGGACATGGACGAGTCGCGGGGTTTTGATTTCAGTGCCTCGGTAGGCACGAAGAGGGTGTTAGACCAGGAGGGAAGGCGAGTTTCGCCCTCCGGTGAAGTATCTTGGCAATAAAAGAAAGATTTTTGCCAAGCCCTGGGTCGATTCGCCAGGGCTAGCTTGGGAAGGCAAGAATTCCTATGGCGCTGAAGAGAGATGGCGCCGACCTGAACGTAGGCGCCACCCTTGGAGACAAGTTGGCTGTTGCAGGTGAAAGAGGCCAGCCACAGATCGATGTTGGGGGCTATGCCAAGGTAATCCTCGCACAGCACGTGAAAATTGCTCACCTGGAGCATTGAGTTGGGCCCGATGTCGTGAAGACGGAGGCCTAGGCGTTGCAGCAAATTGCGGAAGAAGGGAGAACCTGGCGGCGTGAATCCACGCTCCACGTGCTCCACGAACATCACCAGCTCGTTGGGCTTGGGGCGCGGCTCGATTTCATCGCCTGGCGCCCGCCAGACGCCGTCCCCCTTCGGCGGCAAGAAGCCAGCCTCGGCCAGATCCGCAAGAGTTTCCTCTGTTACCCAGGATCCTTCCCAGTTGCAGGAGATCTGGCGCCTATTGTCAGATGGCTTCGCCTTGGGCGCCATTGCGAGGGGGAGATTGAATTGGGGAACTAGGCTCGGGTCGAGGAAGAAGACGGCGCGGCTAGGGATGAGAAGATTGCAAGGGCAAATGGATAATGACCTAGGTGGCCGCAGCTTATAACTGAAGGGGCCCGCAACTAACGGCATTATCTGTGCTCGCAACCAACGGCACAATTTGCGCCCGCAAAAAGAGTAACGGTCCGCAATTAAAGGAAACAGAATATTTCCAGAAGAAGAGATGAGTCGCGCGGATGAGTCACAGCTCTGAATCGCATGAGTCAGGAGATTGGTCAGAACGTTTACAGTGCGGCTCAGAGACCATTTCAAGAGGCCAGAAGATTCTCACCGTAAAGTCCTAACCAATCTTGGGGGCTAATGTCGGGGGAATACTTTCTGGATTAACCCGCGGCCCAGTGCGACTTAACTTACTCGCACGGATGAAGGCCCACTTGGGAACAAGCCCAATATTGAACCGCCATAAGGAGAAAGATCTAGAAGACAAATCCCGGAGGACGTGAAGACCAAGTAGTCTCCGAGTAGGCCTCTGTGGATGTATTCCTTATGGGGAAGTTTCCTTTTGTAACCTAGCGAGCCTCTGTGTATATAAAGAGGACTCGCAGGACTTAGAGCGGGTCAAGCTATCAAGCCCCAAACCCTAGCTCATACGGCGAGTACCAGATCGGATCGCCTCCATTGTAACACCTCGATTATCATATCAATACCAATCTAGGGTAGGCAGGAAGTAGGTCTTTTACCTCACATTGAGGGGGCCGAACCTGGGTAAATCTGTGTTGATCTTTGTTCCTGCGATCCCAAGCTCGGAGATGCTTGACTCGCGTAATCCCACACCTACGAAGTCATCTATGACACCTGACGTGACAAACCCACGACATGAACCGCCAAAGAAACTGGCCAAGCAAAGAAGAAAAGAGGCATGCTCTAATGTTAAATTTGTTATCTGTTATCTTATGTTTCAGGTGATTAACCCGGCTGGCCAGGATATCAGCTCTGCTCAAAGAGGCAATATCCAAGAATAAGAAGCAGAGCATGCCCACCTGGCAACCAAGTTAATCTGGGGGCTACTGATGGGGGGATAATAACCCGGTAGGCCCATGAGGAGGGAAGCGTGACCCGCCAGGCATAAGGCCCGGCCAGGCCAGCTAACCATCAACATGGGCCGGGTTATGTTGCTGGGCCAGAGGCTTTGGTGGTAACCCGGTTCAGGAAGGGAAGTTTCTAGAAGACCAGAGGCGGTTCGTGACTTGGAGGATACGAAGGCTAGAAGAGCTAGAATAGGATTCCGAGTCTGGGTAGAGCCCGGGTTCGTATTGTAAAGTGCGAGGAGACCCGGTAGTCTATATAAACCGGTCCCTGAGCCCTAGTTGAGAGAGAACTTTACGATTCAAGCCTAGGCGAGAGAACCATCGAGAGAAACACCACAACCTTGTAACCTAGATCGAGATCCGGCTCTGTTGTCGTAGCCGGGTTATCGAGATCGAGATCAATAACAAGATAGCAGGAAGTAGGTCTTTATCTCCAATGGAGAGGCCGAACCTGGGTAAATCCTTTGTCCCTGCAATGCTAAACAATCTCCCAGACGCTAGTGTCGCCTTGCCCATCAACTCAAGCTACCCCAAGGTAGCATCTGCCGTGTTATCTACCCACGACATCCGTGTTCCCGGAAGGAACTACAGACCGCAGCGGGAAAGGCATCCCAAGTGATGATTATGAACCCGTGGAGACTGTGAGCATAGTTTTCTGAAAATAAAATGGACCCTTTCCTAAAAATGTTTTCCAAAACTTGCATTATGCCAATGACCGTTGGTCATGGCAGTAGCTAGTGCATAAAACACCTTATCGCCTATAATTTGAACTTGCTGAGTAACGCTCGTGTTGCTCACCCTTTCCCCGTTGACCCCCTGCTTAGATTTTTGGAGCCATCAACGGAGTTGCCAGTTATCCATCATGACTTCAAGGAAGTGTTCAACAAGGAGTCAAGTCTACCGGTGGAGCTTGAAGGAGTCAACGACTACTTAGCCGTGAAGCAGCAACAACAACTGTGTAAATGGAGCAACGACGACACCAGTGTAATGGCGTACACGAAGACCACCTTGCTAAGGGAGGAGACAACATCTAATGGAAGGAGGAGTACAACCCTGGATGAAGATATTCCAGTTGGAATAGATTTGGGCTGTGACAACAGCAGTAGTGGATCAGGAAATAGAATTAGAGCTGATATTCAGCTTAGTACTACGATTTGGATCTTTCTGTATTTCATTTGCAGGAGACTTGCTTCAATATAAAAGAAGGGTCTCGAGATTTTGTATTGAATAGTGTTGTAATCCTATAGTGTTACCTTGGACCGGCTATGTTTCTGATGTACTACTCTGAGGGATGTAATATTTGCGGAGAGGTCCTTCCGTGCGTGTTACATCAACGACTTGTACACTACAACATGCAGTGGTGTGCTGGGTCACCGCACTTCCCTCCCCGTACACAGCTCCAAAAACGGAACCACGCTCAAGGTAGGAGAGAAAAAGAGGGAGAATTGGTGTGAATTTCCAAGGCATGGGGTCCCTATTTAAAGGAGAAGGAGGGAGGCCATCCTCCTTAGCTCCCCCATGTGGGACTAAACTCCCACATGGGGTGCGCCGGCCAAGGAGGCACCGGCCACCTAGGTGGGCCCCATTTGGCCCACCTAGGCCGGCTAGGCAGGGAAATGGGGTTTTTCCCTTAATGGGCCTCTAAGGCCCATTTATGATTTAATGCCTTTAAATTTTGAAATTAATTAAATAAAAAAATATTTAATCATTAATAACACTTATTAATATTAAATACATATTATTTAATTCATTCGGACCCCGAAACATATTTCGTTGCCCTCCGATCTCCATCGGACATGTCCGGAACACTTCCGGAGTCTCCGGTTTCTTTTCTCTCTAAATCCAATCTAATCGTCACCCACCCTTAAGTGTGTTACCCCACGGTTCGGGATCACTCCAGACATGATCGAGACACGCTCTCCGATCAATGACTAACAGCGGGATCTGGATGCCCATGATAGCCCCTGTGCGTCCACGAATGTCTTTTATCGTTTAAACCTTTAGACGTCCAGTCTCATCCTCTTGCCTAGCGATACTTAGATTGTCCGAGCGTCGTTCTTCGGTATCACGATTACCGAGCATGACCTCGCCATCGACAAATCTATCTTTACTCGTCTGTGATATTACATCCCCCTGACCTAGTCACATGCTTGCAAGCTCATTGATGTAATCTCACCGAGTGGGCCCAGAGTATCTATCCTGCTATGTGGATTGTGAAAGGATCGAGTAGGTTGACTAGAGGGGGGTGAATAGGCAACTACAAATTTTCTTTTTCTTTTAATCAAATTGAGGCTTTGCTCAAATATAAGTTCTCTAGATATGCAACTAGGTGAACAATCCTATATGATGAGCAAATGACAAGCTAGCAAGATATTCTAAACAAGATAAGCTAGCAATACAAGTAAATGAAGGTTAAGAGATAACCACACGGTGACGCGGAGATGTTTCACCGGAGTTCACTTCCCAATGGAAGCTACGTCTCCGTTGGAGCGGTGCGAAGTCACAAAGTGAACTTCGAGTAGCCGTGATATGGCACACCGTATCTCCCTCGTGTTATCTGAAAGGACATTTCTTAATCCCTTGTGTTTTGTGTGTTAGGCAACAACACTAGTGATGATTTAATATGTGAATCAAGTAATGCAGGTTTTAGGTGATTAAAACATCTTTGCATCAAATCCAAAAAGGGAGTTGAAAAGAGCTTGTATTGTTGATGAAGAAAGGAAATCGGATTATCCGATTCAGGCTGAATCGGAATATCCGATTCTCAGGAATTGATCGAATTTCTGCTAAGGACTTCAAGCAGCTCAGTACTAGAGTTTTCCAGATTATCCGATTCAGATTGAATCGGATTATCCGATCGTCAAGGAATTGATCGAATTTCTGCTAAGGACTTCAAGCAGCTCAGTACTGGAGTTTTCCGGATTATCCGATTCAGATTGAATCGGATTATCCGATCGTCAAGGAATTGATCGAATTTCTGCTAAGGACTTCAAGCAGCTCAGTACTGGAGTTTTCCGGATTATCCGATTTGGGCTGGTTCGGATTATCTGATGGTATCGGATTATCCGATGCCAGTGGGCATCGGAATATCCGATTCCCCTGTCTTCAACGGCTAGAAGGGTGGAGCACTATATAAAGGCCTTCTCCTACCTTGAGAAGGTCACCACGACCAGAATTGAATCCCCACCATTGTTGAAAGCTTCAACTCACTAGATCTCTCTCCCTACCCACTCAAACACCTTGTCCTTCTAGGACTTGGGAGAGTTGGCCTAGATCTACACTTCCACCCAAGCGATTTGATTTTCCCCTCCGTTCTTGAGTGGGCTTGAAGCTTGTAAGTTCGTTGATACATTGGATTGTCGTTGGTCGTTCTTGTGGCTTTGGAAGCCGTAGGGACTAGCCGGGAGCCTCCAATTAAGTATTTTTGTAACCTTTAGCCTAAGAGTCACACACGGTGCGCACACTGTCAACTTCACACCATGGGACAAAGGTGACTCCGGAAATTACATTAATAAAACCACTCAAGTAGCATAATTCATATCTATGGATTCAACTAGATTACAAAGCTCATGATCACATAAAGATCACACCATGAGAGAGAGATGAACCACATAGCTACCGGTAGAGCCCTCAGCCTCGATGAAGAACTACTCCCCTCTCATCATGGGAGGCAGCAACGGCGATGAAGATGGCGGTGGTGTTGATGGAGACTCCGGAGGAGGGACAGAGGAGCCTTCCGGAGGTGATTCCGGCGGCGGTTCCCCCTCCAATCTTCTCCGGCGGCAGCCTTCTGTCTCCTGTTTCGTGGTTCTGTGTTTCTCCGCCGCCTCCTTCCAGAAACTCGGGGGACTTTTTTATAGTCGTTTTTAGGTCACGACTAGGTCGGTGGAGAAAAGATCAACGGCGGCGGAGCTCCGAGGCCCAAAATAGGTAGGCCCATGCGGCCAAGATTTTAGGCCGCGTGGGGCCCTCTCATTTCCATCTGGTTGGGCTTCTAGCCTTCATTTTAAGCCCATGCGTTCGTCTCGAAAATTCTGAACCGTGCTCTTTGGCCTTGCCCTTTTTGGAGTCCCGAAGCTCCCGGAAAGTCTGAAACACTAAAAAAGACGTTTTCTGGAAAACAGGGTTAATTCCAAATAAATGGGAAAACTATGAAATATTCCCAAAATCATTATAAAACATTGATATAACCCTTATATGATGCAAATATGATTGGAATAGAAGTAAAATAATGCAAAGTTCATGTATGCATTTTACATGCATCAACATCCCCAAGCTTAACCATGCTCGTCCCGAGTATGAAGGTGATAAAACTAACATGGACTTTGCATTTTAATACTAACAATGGATATCAAAGATGATCACTATTGCTACATAGAGTCAAATGATTCATTCTTAAAAGGAGTAGCAATATGCAAGATAGTTTATGAAGTGATATCAAGTATTCAATGCAAGGATGTTCAATGATAGTTCACAAAGTGTAACATAACAGATAGTAGTATGGACCACATGTATGCATAATGATAAGTATGGACATCCTACATTGGTCATAGAGTGATGATGAAAATCTGAATATGATAGGTGGACACTTTGGAAAGATGTATAAGTGAGTAGAGGTAAAGCATGCATAAGTTTCATCTAACCTCCAAACTCTTCTACTTAAGTTAATGATTGCAATGTGGTAATACTTGGTGTCAAGCTCTCATTCCCCTATCATAGCATCTTGAATGATTATAGTTTAATGTGAGAGCAAATATGAGTAGTGTGCTTGACAAAGTAAAGGTTAGGTGTCTCATGCCCCTTGAATACAAGTACCTACACCATGATTACTCAACTTAGGAAACAAAGCAAGTTCAAGTTATATATCATTGTAAGTAATAATAGTATCATCAAGAGCGTCAACTGGGGTACCTCTTGTCCCAGGATATGGAACAAGCCCATATCAAAATGACAAGACAAACAAACAAGATGAACAACCTCAACACCCTTTTTATTTACCATTGGAATAGCTATTTATTATAAGGTGTATCACAGACGGTTCACCATAGCATGTAAGTAAATTCCACCATGAATGATGCATGGCTTAGATTAGCGGCCCAGGCGTCTCTCTAACCATTTATACAAACTCATTTAAACTACTTCATTTCCACTCATTTCACCATGATAGGCATCCATAAACAAAAGTACATGATATCAACTAAATGAGATGAAGGAGCATGTTGAAAGCTTTGCATGTGACAGCACATATGGGCTAACTCCCAACCTCGAACATTTATCAAGCCACTAGCATCATAATCTTAATCACAATGGGTCATGTTTTATTTATTGCAATGATAGTAAAATGTGCATCAAGTTCGTGAGAGCTATATAACCAACTTTTCCCATGGCAATCAATAACATAATCATTTTCATTCAGAGGTATAGATAACACAAATATCATGATGAACATACTCGGAATAGCATATAGCTAGTAGGTAGATATGGTGGACTCACTGGAATAACTTTGGTTGAAGGTGTTGGAAACAAGTTTTAACTTGTTGGAATGTTTGGGCTAGCAAAAGGGAGAAAGTTGACCATCTAGATGCATGCATGAGTGTCCATAGAACTAACTAATCCATGTTAAACCAAGTAAAATATCAATCAGCACCAAAACATGAAAAAGTGATAGCTCTTCAAAAAGGATTTGCAAACTATTACTCATAAACAAGCTCATGAATCATGCAACTATATGTATCATTAAAAATCAACTCAAACATCCCTTTTCCCAATCTTATAAAAGCATCCAACATATTTCAACCCATATTTCCAGTAGCTCTCCCATATATAAATGATAGTGTGGTGGTCTCTCAAAGAATCAAACCAAAACAAACAAAAAGACGCTCCAAGTTTATGCGATAAAGTGTTTCGATCGAAAAACAGAAGTTGGACGTGTGCAAACCGAGAGTGTGTAGGTCCAGTGGGGTTTCTTCACATCCCCAAGCTTATGGTCTTCACCATCCTTGGATAGCTCTTGGTGCATCTCCTCCAATCCCTGTGAAAAAACTTCAAAACACCGTTTCTCCCATTTCTTTTCTGTGGGGTGCATTAATAGTGATAAACAAATAGGTTTCTTGCTGCATATAATCCTTGAAAAAAAATTCATATGAGATGTCCAGAAAGTGTATAATGTTGTATGCCTACTCATAAACTCAATTGGATCAAAAAGATTCAACTTAAAAGCTCAAAGCATGCATCAAACAAAATGGGACAGAATCTGTCCAGAAAAACAGCAGCAGCAAAACGTATTTTTCTACCCTACCAAACTTTCTCAAAAAATTCCGAAAACATTCATGCATACAGAGGATGAAAAGTTGCAACTACAGTTCAAATATGAGCTCATTCGGAGTTACAGAATAAGAATTAAAAATCATACCGTGCACTGACTCGTGCAGGAATAAAATCTCCGAACTCAATAAGCAACTTTTCAAGACCAAAATGGGTAAAACTTGGCACTTTATTTAAAACTCCAGAAACTAAACTAAACACAAAGTCTCTTGTTACAGCAAGAGGACACAAAGAAAAATCACAACAAAAATAACCGGGTTGCCTCCCACAAAGCGCTTTCTTTATAGCCATATAGCTAGGCATGATAGTTTTAATGATGCTCACAAAGGAATAGATGTTGAATATAAAAGAGCATCAAGAAGCAAATATCAAACACATTTAGGTCTAACCCACTTCCTATGCATTGGGATCTTGTAAGAAAATAAATCAATAAAGCACAAGGTGACTAGCATAGGAAGGCAAAGCAAGTGCAACTTCAAAAATTTCAACAAAAAGAGAGAAGACTTAATATTTTTGAGATATATGAAATCATGTCTCCCTCTCTCATAAAAACTTTCAGTAGCATCATTGATAAACTCAACAATATAGCTATCACATGAAACATTCTTATCATGATCCATATGAATAAAAGTATCATTACTCTCCACATAAGCATAAACAGTTTCATTAGGAATAGTGGGAGTAAAACATTCATAATAATCATTGTAATCATCATATATAGGAGGCATATCATAATCACAATAAACTTTATACTCAATAGTGGGTGGACTGAAAATATCATATTCATCATCATTTTTACTAGAAGGAGATGTCTCAAATATATAATCATTACTAGCAAAAGGATTTTCAAACACCTCTTCCCCAAGCTTAGACCTTTTCATATAATCATTGGAAAGAACATGAATAGTACTAATAGTATAACAATTATTAACATCATCATTTTCAGAATTGGTACCCAAGAGATTTTCAATATCAAAAGTACTATGCTTTTCCCAATCATGATCACTATTATAAGTAACAGGCATAGGATCATCATTGAATTCAGACTCATCAGCAACATCTATAATAGGAGCAACATGTTTAGGGGAAGATACCGTTTCCTCTCTCTTTTTACTCCTCTTCTTCTTCTTCTTCTTCTTCTTCTTTCCCTCTTTCGGAGAGATAGGCTTGGAAGGAAGCTTCTCCATATAACCTGGTTTATTGTTAGAAACAACGGAAGAAACTTGGGAGGATTCCTCTCTTTCATTAATAAGAGTAAAACAAACATTAGTCCTTTCATATTTTGGTAAAGCCATTCCATCTTTTATAATATTTTGTATGTAAGTGTTGGCATGGCAATTATTAACACAATAGAGATAACATCCATGTAACACACTATTCATATCAAAAGCACTCATATCTAACGAAGAAGTTTTTCTTGATAACTCTTCACACCCCAAAAATAATGTAAGTTCATCATGTTGATTAGGAGTGATCATGTTATCACAAAAGTCTCCCGCAATATCCTTATTAGAACCTGAGCATTGGAATTCGAAATGCCCCTCTTTATAGCAAAGTTCACAAGTAAAAGGATAGGTGGCACAAACTTTTTCAGCAAGATCACCTAGAGCTCTGTACCATGTTGTAGTTTTTTCATTCCTATGATGGATACAATATTCTTCTTCGATTTGATTCTTTTCACAAGGTCTAAGTGCTCCACAATACTTAACATGCTTATAAGAAATAGTATTTTCAGAAGTTTGAGCATGTTTATTGCAATCATTAGTAACAATTTCATTTTCCATGCAAGTGTCTTTAAAAGGTTCATGATACATGTCCCAATTCTCTTTAGGAATATTAATATGAGAAGCAAAGGTTTTACAGCAATTAACAATAATTTGAGAATCAAGACCAAATTTAGCACTAAGCTCATGAAAACTAGCAGTTTCAGCAAAAGACTTAATGCTATCATATTCATGGTTTATACCTGATTCTTTACCTTTGTCGATCTCCCAATCTTCAGTATTGCGTTGAATTTTTTCAAGAAGATCCCATTTAGCTTCAACCTTCTTACTTGTGAAAGAACCACCTGAAGAAGAATCTAGATAATCCTTATGATGACCTGAAAGCCTTGCATAAAAATTAGAATAATTATTTCCTCAGAAAGCTCATGGTTAGGACATTTGAGTATTAATGTTTTCAGTCTTCCCCAAGCTTGAGCAATGCTTTCTACATCATGAGGATAAAAATTAAAAATGTAACTCCTATCTCGATGCACTTCATGAAGAGGATAAAATTTAGAGCAAAAGAGAGATTCAAGCTGTTTCCAATTCGAAGGACGATCATCCAACAGCCTATACCACTCCTTTGCTTTGTCCTTAAGTGAAAATGGAAATACTTTCCTCATGACATCTTCTCTTGATAAACCTGCAACTTTAAACAACTCACAAAGTTCTGTAAGTTTCAACAAGTGATCATTCGGACGAACTGTTCCATCCCCTGAATAAGGTTCTTCCATAACCATTTCAACAAGTTCCATAGGTATTTCAAAAGCAGTACTTTCAGTAGGTGGATTTAGAATATTACAAGCATCATTAGAATTATCACATATGGGAGACAAAGCATTATCAAGGCAAGTTTTATTCTCCAAAGCTGGGGAACTAAAAAGATCATTTTCATATAAACTAGCTTCCCCAAGCTTAGACTTTTCCATAGCATTAGGAATAATGGTGTTCAAAGCATTCATGTTAACAACATTGTTATCACTATTATGCAAACAAACTCCCATTGCTTTTTTTATTTTCTCTTCAAAAGCATCATGTCCTAATTCGATATAAAGTTCATAAAGATCTCTAATTTTTTTGTTGTTTTCCATTAAGCCTAACTAGTAAAATAAAAACAAGAAACAAAAAGATATAACTGCAGGACCTAAAGGA
The DNA here is from genome assembly GCA_947311845.1 of Poa pratensis. Lineage (NCBI taxonomy): Eukaryota > Viridiplantae > Streptophyta > Magnoliopsida > Poales > Poaceae > Poa > Poa pratensis. Next base: position 64,054,007 of record CAMZMU010000107.1, read on the forward strand.
GATACCTTCAAGCACTTACCTCCCCGGCAACGGCGCCAGAAAATAGCTTGATGTCTACGCACACTTCTATTCTTGTAGACAGTGTTGGGCCTCCAAGTGCAGATGTTTGTAGAACAGCAGCAAGTTTCCCTTAAGTGAATAACCCAAGGTTTATCGAACTCGGGGAGGTATAGGTCAAAGATAACCCTCTCAAGCAACCCTGCAATTAAGATACAAGAAGTCTCTTGTGTCCCCAACACACCCAATACACTTGTCAGGTGTATAGGTGCACTAGTTCGGCGAAGAGATAGTGAAATACAAGTGATATGGATGATTATAAGTGGTGATGGCAATCTGAAATAAAAATGGCAGCAAGCAAACTTGAGCCAAAATGAGAGCAAACGGTGTTTCAATGCTTGGAAATAAGGCCTAGGGATCATACTTTCACTAGTGGACACTCTCAATAATAATATAATTGAATACATAGATATTTCCTCTTCCCTATGCTACTCTGAACTATTCTCATGTTGGATAGAAATACCAATCTACTGCGTAGGGCTACAAGAGCACACCTTAAAGTCTGAGTGAACAAACACCACAATATCATAGAACACCAAGACCATCGTGTAGGGCTACAAAAGCACACCTTAAAGTCTGTCTTCCACATCTAGGGAACCCCAAGGTCACTATGAGTGCCCCAAAATAGTACTAAACAAACACCACAATTTTATAGTGACATCCAACACAAGAATAACTCATGGTAAGTATTTCTGTAACCTTTAGCCTAAGAGTCACACACGGTGCGCACACTGTCAACTTCACACCATGGGACAAAGGTGACTCCGGAAATTACATTAATAAAACCACTCAAGTAGCATAATTCATATCTATGGATTCAACTAGATTACAAAGCTCATGATCACATAAAGATCACACCATTAGAGAGAGAGATGAACCACATAGCTACCGGTAGAGCCCTCAGCCTCGATGAAGAACTACTCCCCCTCATCATGGGAGGCAGCAACGGCGATGAAGATGGCGATGGTGTTGATGGAGACTCCGGAGGAGGGACGGAGGAGCCTTCCGGAGGTGATTCCGGCGGCGGTTCCCCCCTCCAATCTTCTCCGGCGGCAGCCTTCTGTCTCCTGTTTCGTGGTTCTGTGTTTCTCCGCCGCCTCCTTCCAGAGAACGTCGGGGGACCTTTTTTATAGGCGTTTTTAGGTCATGACTAGGTCGGTGGAGAAAAGATCAACGGCGGCGGAGCTCCGAGGCCCAAAATAGGTAGGCCCACGCGGCCAAGATTTTAGGCCGCGTGGGGCCCTCTCATTTCCAGCTGGTTGGGCTTCTGGCCTTCATTTTAAGCCCATTGCGTTCATCTCGAAAATTCTGAACCGTGCTCTTTGGCCTTGCCCTTTTTGGAGTCCCGAAGCTCCCGGAAAATCTGAAACACTAAAAAAGACGTTTTCTGGAAAACAGGGTTAATTCCAAATAAATGGGAAAACTATGAAATATTCCCAAAATCATTATAAAACATTGATATAACCCTTATATGATGCAAATATGATTGGAATAGAAGTAAAATAATCCAAAGTTCATGTATGCATTTTACATGCATCACCTACTCAATCCATTACACTACGGTGATCACCTTACATGCATTCCCCAACATATGCGTGCACTCATATATTGTACATAAAGACAATCATAAAAGATAACAACACTTGTATGCAACCAAACAACGAACTATTTCACTATTGCTATGAACAAATCACTTCTCAAACACAGATGGGGAGACACAATAGATCAAGGGAATAGTATATTGCATCACACATCATGTTTGCCAAGAGTTTACAGTGGGGAGATGGAGATGATCTTGCTGTAGATGTTGATGATGAACACGCCGGAGGGGGGTGGAGCCCTCCGGAGGTGATTCCGGCGGCGTTTCCCCCCTCCGATCTTCTCCGGCGGCAGCCTTCTGACTCTCTGTTTCGTGGTTTCCTGTTTCTCCGCCGCCCCCTTTCGCGAAACGCCAGGAGACCTTTTTTATAGGCGTTTTTAGGTCAAGACGAAGTCGGTGGACGAAAGATCGACGGCCACGGAGCTCCGAGGTGGAAACGAGATAGGCCCACGCGGCCATGTACTTTAGGCCGCGTGGGACCCTCCCATTTCCAGCCTGTTGGGCTTCTGGTCTTCAATTTAAGCCCATTGCGTTCGTCTCGAAAATTCTGAACCGTGCTCTTTGACCTTGCCCTTTTTGGAGTCCCGAAGCTCCCGGAAAGTCTGAAACACTAAAAAAAGACGTTTTCTGGAAAAACAGGGTTAATTCCAAATAAATGGGAAAACTATGAAGTATTCCCAAAATCATTATAAAACATTGATATAACCCTTATATGATGCAAATATGATTGGAATATAAGCAATTAAAGTGCAAAGTTCATGTATGCATTTTACATGCATCAACATCCCCAAGCTTAATCCATGCTCGTCCTCGAGTATGAAGATGATAAAACTAACATGGACTTTGCAATTTAATACTTAACAATGAATATCAAAGATGATTACTATTGCTACATATAGTCAAATGATTCATTCTTCAAAGGAGTAGCAATATGCAAATAGTTTATGAAGTGATATCAAGTATTCAAGACAAGGATGTTCATTGATAGTTCACAAAGTATAACATAGTAGCAAGTAATATGGAACACATGTATGCATAATCATAAGTAGAACATCCTACAATGGTCATAGAGTGTAGATGGAAATCTGAATATGATTGGTGTACACTTTGGAAAGATGTATATGTGAGTAGAGGTAAAGCATGCATAAGTTTCATCCAACTTCCAAACTCTTCTACTTAAGTTAATGATTGCAATAAGGTATTCATTGGTGTCAAGCTCTCATTGCCCCTATGATAGCATCTTGAATAATTAAGGTTAAAGTGAAAGCAAATATGAGTAGTGTGCTTGACAAAGTAAAGGTTGGATGTCTCATGCCCCTTGAATACAAGTACCTACACCATGATTACTCAACTTAGGAAACAAAGCAAGTTCAAGTTATATATCATTGTAAGTAATAATAGTATCATCAAGAGCGTCAACTGCGGTACCTCTTGTCCCAGGATATGGAACAGGCCCATATCAAAATGACAAGACAAACAAACAAGATGAAAAACCTCAACACCATTTTTATTTACCATTGGAATAGCTTTTTATTGTAAGGTGCGTCTCTCTAACCATTTATACAAACTCATTTAAAATTCTTCATTTCCACCTCATTTCACCATGATAGGCATCCATAAACAAAAGTACATGATATCAACTAAATGAGATGAAGGAGCATGTTGAAAGCTTTGCATGTGACAGCACATATGGGCTAACTCCCAACCTCAAACATTTATGAAGCCACTAGCATCATAATCTTAATCACAATGGGTCATGTTTTATTTATTGCAATGATAGTAAAATGTGCATCAAGTTCGTGAGAGCTATATAACCAACTTTTCCCATGGCAATCAATAACATAATCATTTTCATTCAGAGGTATAGATAACACAAATATCATGATGAACATACTCGGAATAGCATATAGCTAGTAGGTAGATATGGTGGACTCTCTGGAATAACTTTGGTTGAAGGTGTTGGAAACAAGTTTTTGCTTGTTGGAGTTTTTGGGCTAGCAAAAGGGAGAAAGTTGACCATCTAGATGCATGCATGAGTGTCCATAGAACTAACTAATCCATGTTAAACAAAGTGAAATAACTTTCAGCATCAAAACATGAATAAGTGATAACTCTTGATAAAACATTTACATATTATTACTCATTAATAAGCACATGAATCATGCAACTATATGTATCATTAAAAATCAACTCAAACATCCCTTTTCCCATCATGATAATAGCATCCATCATATTTCAACCCATATTTCCAGTAGCTCTCTCATATATAATTGATAGTGTGGTGGTCTCTCAAGACTCAAATAAAAACAAAAACGACGCTCTAAGTTTATGCGATAAAGTGTTTTGATCGAAAAACAGAAGTTGGACGTGTGCAAACCGAGAGTGTGTAGGTACAGCGGGGTTGTCTTCACATCCCCAAGCTTATGTTCTTCACCATCCTTGGATAGCTCTTGGTGCATCTCCTCCAATCCCTGTGAAAAAACTTCAAAACACTGTTTCTCCCATCTCTTTTCTGTGGGGTGCATTAATAGTGATAAACAAATTGGTTCCTTGCTGCATATAATCCTTGAAAAAAATTTCATATGAATGTCCAGAAAGTATATAATGTTGTATGCCTACTCATAAACTCAATTGGATCAAAAAGATTCAACTTAAAAGCTCAAAGCATGCATCAAACAAAATGGGACAGAATCTGTCCAGAAAAACAGCAGCAGCAAAACGTATTTTTCTACCCTACCAAACTTTCTCGAAAAATTCCGAAAAAATTCATGCATACAGAGGATGAAAATTTGCAACTACAGTTCAAATATGAGCTCATTCGGAGTTACAGAATAAGAATTAAAAATCATACCGTACACTGATTGTGCAGGAATAAAATCTCCGAACGCTATAAACAACTTTTCAAACCAAAAAGGGTAAAACTTGGCACTTTATTAAAAACTCCAGAACCTAACTAGACACAAAATCTCTTGTTACAGCAAGAGGACACAAAGAAAAATCACACACAAAAATAACCGGGTTGCCTCCCGCAAAGCGTTTTCTTTATAGCCATATAGCTATGCTTACTTACTTGGTATCAAGATGGTTGAAGTGAGGTGGCTTGGCATCCCCAAGCTTAAATTCTTGTACTTATTTGATATATGTAGGGTGAGCCTAGGGGTACATCCCCAAGCTTGAGTTTTTGTCCCTCTTGATCTTGTTCATCACCCTCAATTCTTCCACCTTAAAATTCTCTTTACACAACACTCGTCACAAACTTGATTAGAGGGGTTAGTGCCTTCATAAATTAAATCCACATAGGCTCAGCAAAGACATATCATGAATTGATTTTAAACATTAGCTACTGTTACTATGGTTATGTAATGCTCCTTGATCAAAAGAACCGCACAAAACACAAGTAATGAGAGTAATGCAGAATAAAGACAGGATATGTCAAAAACTGGACAGCGAATTACTATTATCACTCTTTTTATTTGGTTTTATCTTTGGGAAAAGTTTTAATGATAGAGACTTTGCAACGGTTCCATTGGCATGAACAACACATGTTCAAGGTCGACCCCAACTTCTCCATTACTCATCCTTCTCATTAACTTTCCCAAATTTTATAAAAAATGAAAATCCTAAACTAATTGTCACAAATCAGTCGGTAAAGATATTTTACATGTTGTGAGGATATAAAGGTGTGCTCAAACCAAATAGGAAGTTAAAGCATAAAGAACACACCACAGAATATCAAACCATCAACTTTTAAGTCTAACTCTTTTCCTATGCATTGGCATTTTATATATGAATAAATAGCAGCAATTCTGTGATAACCAATGCATGTAGTGATCAGTAGCTTGCATTTTAAATAACATAGAAACATAAAGAGGATTCTTATCTCTTCCTCTCTCATAATAGTTGCAAGCATTAAAGTTAAACATACCCACATAGTTTTGAATAGAATCACCACATAAAGACTTATCATCTAATGAGCATAATGGATCATCAAACTCAATTAAATCACTTTCATCCTCAACGGCTTCCCCAAGCTTAAACTTTTCCAGAGCATTAGCAATAAAGGTGTTCAAAGAGTTAGTACCACAAACATGAGTGTTATGCAAATAAAATTTAATTTTCTCCTCAAACACTTCATGTCCTAACTCAAGATAGATATTATACAACTCTAATTTTTTTTGGTTCTTTTCCATTTTCTAATTTGTTTGTGTTTTAGATTTATATGTTAGTATGCAATGCAAACAAGAATAAAAGTTTAGCACAACGCTCCCCGGCAACGGCGCCATAAAAGTACTTGATAATCCCCAAGAGCAAGGAATCACTGTAGCACAATTCGATAAGTATTGAGTGTCGAACCCACGAGGAGCTGAAGGTAAACTATCTATTCTCTAAAGCCCTATAACCCTCTTATACGACCATTTATGCAAAGCAATAAATATGAAAAGAACTAACTAATGAAAGCAAGTGATGTGGAATGGGTTTTTCTAGTAACAAGTTTCTCAATCAAGTTTCAGACACAAGTTTCTTAGAGCAAGTTTCTCTCAGCAGTTTTCTCAAGCAAGTTTCTCAAGCAGCAAGTATCAAATATCTCAAGTAGCAAATATCTCAAGGGAGCAAATGTTCTAGCAATTGTTATTTCATTCGTGTGGTTGTCACAATTAGTGAAGCACATGTTTCAGTCTTAGTTGTTTCTTTTAGGTGGGAGCCATAAATAGGTGTAGCCAAATAAATGAGCAATTACACAACTCTTATGATGGATCTCATGGCCAAGTAAATGACTGCACAAGAGTTATTAAGACATAAAAGTCTCACCATAGCCTTAAGTTCTAGGGTCCCCCAAATATCTCCCCATAAAGTAACTTCAAGTCTCAGACACCGGTTTCTCTCTACTCCGACATGTCCTACTCAATCCATTACACTACGGTGATCACCTTACATGCATTCCCCAACATATGCGTGCACTCATATATTGTACATAAAGACAATCATAAAAGATAACAACACTTGTATGCAACCAAACAACGAACTATTTCACTATTGCCATGAACAAATCACTTCTCAAACACAGATGGGGAGACACAATAGATCAAGGTAATAGTATATTGCATCACACATCATGTTTGCCAAGAGTTTACAGTGGGGAGATGGAGATGATCTTGCTGTAGATGTTGATGATGAACATGCCGGAGGGGGGTGGAGCCCTCCGGAGGTGATTCCGGCGGCGTTTCCCCCCTCCGATCTTCTCCGGCGGCAGCCTTCTGACTCTTTGTTTCGTGGTTTTCTATTTCTCCGCCGCCCCCTTTCGTGAAACGCCAGGAGACCTTTTTTATAGGCATTTTTAGGTCAAGACGAAGTCGGTGGACGAAAGATCACGGCCACGGAGCTCCGAGGTGGAAACGAGACAGGCCCACGCGGCCATGTACTTTAGGCCGCGTGGGACCCTCCCATTTCCAGCCTGTTGGGCTTCTGGTCTTCAATTTAAGCCCATTGCGTTCGTCTCGAAAATTCTGAACCGTGCTCTTTGACCTTGCCCTTTTTGGAGTCCCGAAGCTCCCGGAAAGTCTGAAACACTAAAAAAGACGTTTTCTGGAAAAACAGGGTTAATTCCAAATAAATGGGAAAACTATGAAGTATTCCCAAAATCATTATAAAACATTGATATAACCCTTATATGATGCAAATGTGATTGTAATATAAGCAATTAAAGTGCAAAGTTCATGTATGCATCAGTATTGCTAGCTTATCTTGTTTAGAATATCTTGCTAGCTTGTTTATTGCTCATCATATATGATTGTTCACCTAGTTGCATATCTAGAGAACCTATATTTGAGCAATTCCCAAATTTGTTTAAAAGAAGAAAGAAAATTTGTAGTTGCCTATTCCCCCCCCCCCCCCATCTAGTTAACCTACTCGATCCTTTCAATTGGTATCAGAGCAAGGTCTCTTTATTAAGGGCTTAACAGCCTAAAGAGGAGGATGACTACCGAGGAGGAAGAAAAACTTGCTAAAGAACAACAAGAACAACTTGAGAAAGAACTAAGTGAAGCGGGGATAACCCCACCCGATGATGACGCACCGCTCACCATGAAAGCCATGAAAGAACTCTTTGGGTTCATGAGGGCTAAAATGGTGTACGAGGTGTATACTCGGGTCATTAATAATCAAAATGCCTCCTCATCAACCGATGCCTCTATTGGTGAGTCCTTGGGTGATAAGGAGAAAGCTAAAAGTGATGGAAAGCCCCCTCTTAACTTTGCTCCACCTAGTTCATATTTCACTCAAGTTCCACCCACCCAACCTCATATAAACAACCAAAGTAGACCTCCTCCTAAGCTTGATAATACTCGTTATTTTTCTTGGAAGAAATCTATGGAGTCTTATTTTCGCAGCTGCTCAGTGCACCTTTGGAGGGTGGTTGTACACGGTTACAATCCGGTTGATCCCAATAACTTGTCAAAGCAAGAAGAGATCGATGAGCAACTTGATGCAAATGCCAAGTACATTCTCGAGAGTGCCATGTCCGCCAATGATGAAGATCATGTGCGGAATCTCAAAACCGCCAAGGAGGCTTGGGTTTATCTTGAGTCTATATATGAAGGAAATGAAGGCATTCAACGATCCAACCTAGCTATCCTTCAACATCAAGTTGACAATTTCATAATGCTAGAAGATGAGTCTCCCAATGATCTCTTTCGAAGACTCATGAAGCTTGTTGTGACAATGAGGGAGAATGGAAAGAAGGATATGAACGATGAATGGGTCAAGTCCAAGTTCCTCAAGACCATGGTTCCATACAATGAAAATATGGTGATGAATCTTCATGCTAGAGCCGACTACACAACAATGTCTTCCAATGACCTATTGGCACAATTCATCACCTACGATACCTTGAAGGCCACTTCCAAGTCTTTCATTAACCAAGCTCGTGGCACTAAGAACCTTGCTTTGAAGGCTCATGTGGGAGAACATCCAAGATATGAAGAAAGCACAAGTGGTTATCATGAAGAAGATTTGGTGGGTGAACTCAATGAGGTTCTTGCTCTTGCCGCCACCAAGTATTGGAACAAAAAGAATCTCAAGAGCAACTCCTCCCCACCAATGAAAAGAATGTGCTTTAATTGTGGAAAGGAGAATCACCTAGTGAAGGATTGCCCTTATGAGAGAAGAGAAGATCATGGAGGCCAACTCATCATAAAGAAGAACAAGTACTTCACCAAGCCCAAGGCCTTCATCAAGAGAGCTCCTCAAAAGGCTCTTGTCATCGCTACACAAGAAGAGTATGAGTCCGGTGGCGAGGAGGAGGAGGATGATACAAGTGAGGAAGTGGGGATGGCGGCTCTTGCAATAGGCAACCTTCCTCCTTCATTGGCACCCCTCTTCTCCGCTCCAAATGACGACAAGATCCCTAAACCCATGTGTCTCATGGCCAAGGAAAACAAGGTGAATTCCCCACCTAAAATTGCTATCTCCTGTAAACCATCTCTCTTGGATTGTGTTGAGGATGCAGGGAAAAATGAAGACAAAGAGGATGCAATTACCCTCTTTATAAACAAGCTCCAAGGTCCAACCAAGAAAATGGTTGAGGCTCTCATGTACCAATATGGAGAAGCCAAACACCTCCTTGAGGAGAAGGAGAATAGAATTTATGAGCTTGAGAGGCATGCACGTGATCATGCCGATAAAATTGGTGAGCTAGAAGATCAACTTGTTGAGGAACAAGTGTTCCGGGAGCAACTTGAGGAGACCCAAGCCAAGGATTTATCCAAGGCAAAAGAAACCCGTGAAACCTCTATTCAAGTTGCTTGTGATCTAAAAACTAAAAACGATGAGCTTGTAGAGAGTCATAACAAACTCCTTGAGAATTTTGAGCAACTTAGGGAACCCCACAAGGTGTCCTCAAGTGATCTCACCAAGCTCAAGGAGTCATATGCTAAATTACAAGCTCAATTCATATATGCTAGCTTCGCCACTCCTCATAATGATAAAGATGCAAATGCTTGTACTACTAACCCCTTATGTCTTAAAGCATCTCTCATGGAGGAGAACACTAGGTTGAAGGCCCAACTTGAGAAGGGCCTAGCCACTTGCATCCAAGGGGAGAAGAACCTCAATGATCTTTTGACCAATCAAAAGGGAGTGGTTGGCAAGGAAGGGCTTGGGTTTGCTCCCAAGGCCAAGAAGGCAAACAAGAAGAAGATGCCTACTTCCCCTTCAAAAGATATTGTTTTTGTGAAGGAGGGGGAGTTGGGCAAGAAGAAGTTTGAACCCATTGTGGGTGTAAGGCCACTAGGGGCAATGCCACTCACAATGACTTTGCCGAAAAATATAACCCCTCATATGTGCTTATGAAATCTAGAAATGGTTATGTTTTTGCTAAATATGTTGGTACCTCATATGGAGATTTATTGTAGGACCCATTCCAAAATGGGTACCTAAATCAAAGACTTGATTTATTGTAGGGCTTTTCTTCTGGTGGATCTTCATGGCTCATTGATAGTGGGTGTTCATCTCATATGACCGGAAGCAAAGAAGTAGTAAAGGGCTTATTGAAACAATTACTCACATTCTCTCATGTCACCATTGGGAACAATGCAAGACTTAAGGTACTGGGATATGGCAAGGTGGTGATCACACCGGAGTTATCCATTGAGAAGGTCCTCCTTGTTGAATCCCTTTCATATAATCTACTTTCCGTTGGTCAATTATGCGATGCCGGTTACACCGTTATCTTTAATAAATACCACGTGACCATCCTTTTCACAAAATCTCTTAAAGTAGCCTTTGTTGGATTTCATGAGAACGGTTTGTATGTGGTCGATTTATCGAAAGAGACCACTCAAATTGCCACGTGTCTAATGGCTAAATCCGACAAGGGATGGCTTTGGCATCGCCGGCTAGGCCATGTCGGTATGAGAAATTTACAAACTCTTGTGAAGGGTGGACACGTGGTAGGACTAACCGATGTTAATTGTTCCAAAGATCGCCCTTGTAGTGCTTGCATAGCTGGGAAGATGCATGAAAAGAATCAGCCCAAGAAGACCATTATCTCCACTAAGAGGCCTTTGGAGCTCCTTCATATGGATCTTTTTGGACCTCCCACATATGATAGTCTTGGTGGCAAGAAGTATTGTTTGGTGATTGTGGATGATTACTCAAGATATTGTTGGACTTTATACATCAAGAGGAAGAGTGAAACTCAAAATATATTCATTGACTTCGCAACCCTAGTTCAACGCAAATATGACTCCAAGATTTTGGCAATAAGAAGTGACAATGGTACGGAGTTCAAGAATTACACTATGGATGATTTCCTAAGTGGGAAGGGCATTCAACACCAATATTCCGCTGCATATACTCCCCAACAAAATGGTGTCGCCGAAAGGAAGAACCGCACTCTTATTGATATGGCAAGAACTATGTTGGCCGAATTTCATTCCCCATACAACTTTTGGGCCGAACCCATCAACACCGCTTGTCACTACTCAAACCGGCTCTTCTTCCGTCCTCTCATGGACAAGACACCATATGAACTCCTCACCGGTAAAAAGCCAAATGTATCTTACTTTCGAGTATTTGGTTGCAAATGCCATGTTTACATTAAAGGTTGCAAAATTGCTAAATTTGAGTCTAGATCTTTTGATGGTATACTTGTTGGATATGCCGCAAACTCCCATGCTTATAGGGTCTACAACATAACCACCGGTGTGTTGGAGAGTCTATGAATGTGGAGTTTGACGAGGATAATGGCTCCCAAGCGGGCATATTGATCATGATGATGTAGGTGATGAAGCTCCATCTCAAGCCATAAGAACTATGAGGATTGGAGAACTTATTCCTATTGAAGAACCTATTGGTGATACTCAAGAAGAAGGAACAAGTTCTACTCAAGTTGAGCCATCCACCTCCACAATTGATCAAGAAACTATCCAAGAACAAGAACATGATAATCATTCACATGACCAAGAAAATGGTCAAGACCCACCCAACTCTAGTGGTGAACAAGAACATCATGAACCCACAACTCCAAGAACTCCACTTAATGAACAAGATGAAGGCAATGATGAAGATATTTGTGTTGGTGAAACAATTGGTCAAGCCATGGAACGCCGGGTCATCCGGCGTGCATCAAAATTGGATTATCAACAACACTTCAAAGAAAATATCCTTGGGAGTATCCGTAGAGGTGTGTCCACACGCAATAAATTATCTAACTTTTGTGGTCATGTTTCTTGTTTGTCTAGCTTAGAACCTCTCAAGGTATATGATGCTCTTGAAGATATGGATTGGGTTGCGGCTATGCATGAAGAGTTGAACAACTTCGAGCGCAACAAAGTATGGTCATTACTTGAAAGACCCAAAGACACATGCCATAATGTCATTGGAACCAAGTGGATATTTAAGAACAAGCAAGACTCACATGGTCAAGTCATCCGCAATAAAGCAAGATTGGTTGCACAAGGCTACACCCAAATCGAAGGAGTCGACTACGGTGAAACCTATGCCCCCGTTGCTAGACTTGAATCCATTCGCTTACTAATTGCTTATGCATCTACTCATAATATTGTATTGTATAAAATGGATGTTAAAAGTGCTTTCTTAAATGGTCCACTAAATGAGTTGGTGTATGTTAAACAATCTCCGGGTTTCGAAGACCCTAAATTTCCTAACCACGTCTACTTACTACATAAGGCTCTTTATGGGCTCAAGCAAGCTCCACGTGCTTGGTATGATCATCTCAAGGAGTTCTTAGTAGATCGTGGCTTTGAAATTGGGGTAATAGATCCCACTCTTTTTACAAAAAGGGTAAATGGAGACTTTTTCGTATGCCAAATATACGTTGATGATATTATCTTTGGTTCCACTAACCATGAATTTAGAGATCAATTTGGCAAGCTAATGACCAAGGAATTTGAGATGTCCATGATGGGAAAGTTAAATTATTTTCTTGGCTTTGAAATACACCAATGGAGAGAAGGAACATTCTTATGTCAACCCAAGTATATTAAGGACATGCTTAAGAAATTTAATATGTGATGGCCCTTCACGTAGTTACCCCACAACGGCGCCAGAAAACAGTTGCTAGCCCCTTCGCATGGTACCTGCGTGAAAAGTAAATGGGTTAGGTTGAGACTCCAAGTGCAGAGTGTATGTAGTAGTGGAAGACAGTTTTCCCCACGAGGGGTGACTCGAGGGTTTAATATCGAACTCTCGGGGAACCAGTATTTCAGGTGTTATCTCCTTATCCTTCTCTTGAGAACCTGCAACAAAATAAATTGTTTTGTGCCCTCAACCTCACCAAGTGGTTGTCAAGCACAAGGTGTGAGAATGATAATAAAATAATATGCAATGCAAGCAATAAGTAAATATACAATGATGGTAAATAAATATGCAAGGATGATGGTAGTAATGATAAATGATATTTTTGGGTTTTTTATGATGAATGCAAGATGTAAAAGTGTTTTTGTATTTTCGGATTTAATAATGGCAGCAAACAAAAGTGATGATAAAAGTGTTGGAAATGTGTTTCTTATGATTAAAAATGGACCGGGGTTCATGGTTTCACAAATGCACTCTCTCTTGATAACGTGGTAGACAATGGAACACTAAATTAACATGTAAGATGGCAAGACATGGTTTGACAAGTTATTAATAATATGGGCATCACGTCCTAACATAGAGATCTCAAGTATAAGTTGTTCTCTCTCTTATGCTCCACCAAGATGCGAACTAAATCATAACACCTTAGTAATTAAGATAAATCAGAGCATAGCAATAAGTTCAATGACATGAAGTTAAAATAAGAACATACTAGATCTAGTCATGGAGGTAGTGGCCAAGGTCACATCCACTCTTCGGTAGCATGGTATTTTTGTTTATCCCTAGTGAGGCAACAAAGTAAGGTAGAAAACCCAAGTGGATCGCAGAACTTTCTGTCACGTTCACTGCACTAGCCACCCCCCGTTACTCCAACTAATGCACACGTTCCCCCTCACATGCTCTCATAAACATGCTTGATCATGACAAGTAAATAAGAACGGGGTACATAATATGCATCTACTTTCATAACTGAAACAAAACCATTGCAATCTCAAACATGTATTAACTCATAATAAAGATCCACCACAAAGGAATTACATAGATGACCGTAATCATGTTCAGCAGCTCATACGGTACTAATTAGTGAAGCTCATAGAGAGGAGAGATACATAAGTTACTTACACAAACCCATAGTCCAGAGGTGGACTACTCCCTCTTCATCATGGTGTCGGTGGAGATGTTGTTGGAGGGGAAGCAGACCACTCCGGCAGCGCCCCGCCAGAGTTTCCCCCCTCCAATCTTCAGCTCCAGATCTTTGTTTCGTGGTTTCTGTGTTTCTGCGGCGCTCCCTTTCGCGAAAGCCCTGGGGGGGGGGGGTCTATATAATCGTTTCTAGGTCAAGACGAAGCTTCGGGAAGAAAGATCGACGGCAGCGGAGGTCCGAGGGCCAGGATGGGGGACCCCACGCGGTCAGGGGTTTTCTGACAGCGCAGGGTTAATTCTAGAAAAATGGGGGAGTTGTTAATTATCCCCAACACTCAATATAAATCATGAATATAACCCTTATATGATGCAAATAACATGTAATAAAATGTAAAGTTCATGTATGCATTTTACATGCATCAATATGACAAATGCCAAACCTTATAAGTTTCCCATGGACTCCAAGGCGGATCTTCACTTAGATCCGGATGGTAAGGAAGTTGATCAAAAGCTTTATCGTTCTATGATTGGATCTTTGCTTTACCTTTGTGCATCTAAACCGGATATCATGTTTAGTGTGGGTATGTGTGCAAGATTCCAATCAAGTCCTAGGGAAAGTCATGAAACCGCGGTTAAAAGGATTCTAAGATACTTGATGGATACTCCTAACTTTGGTCTTTGGTATCCCCATGGCACAAGCTTTGATCTTGTAGGTTACTCGGATGCGGATTGGGCGGGTTGCAAAATGGATAGAAAATCAACTTCGGGTACTTGTCAATTCCTTGGTAGGTCCCTTGTGAGTTGGTCTTCTAAGAAGCAAAATTGTGTGGCCTCGTCCTCCACCGAAGACGAATACATTGCCGCCGGAAGTTGTTGTGCACAATTATTATGGATGAGGCAAACTTTAAAGGATTATGGTGTCATTTGTGACAAAGTGCCTATTTTGTGTGACAATGAAAGTGCTATCAAGATTGCTCACAATCCGGTACTTCATGGGAAGACCAAGCATATTGAGATCCGGTATCATTATATTCGAGATCATGTTGAGAAGGGTGATATAGAAATCAAGTATGTCAACACCAAGCATCAACTCGCCGATATGTTCACAAAGCCTCTTGGTGAAGCAAGATTTAAGGAGTTGAGAGGAGAACTTAATGTGGTGGACATAAGTAATTGGATTTAGTGGACTTCTTGCATACCTACCCATATTAGAACATTTTACTTGGTTTAGATGTAGGCATAGACATAGGGGGAGTGCGGTCCTAATCCATTGGACTATCCCTCCCCCCATTATGCCAATAGTAAGAACTCATTTTGTCTCTATATTTTCATTTAATGAATTGTGAGCTTAAATGACGAGTAGTGGCCGTGAACCCGAGATACATCTTCGCGGTGTCACACCACAAACTCATACATGGTGGCCTTGGCCACCGCCCTCTTCTTTATGAAGAGATGGTTCTTTTCGGTCTTAATTGAAAATCATTTGGCATTTTGGTCCTATTGTTGGCTTTATGGAAAACACACTCATCTTGGCATTTTCTTGTTCAATTCTTGCAAGTTTGAGTGTGAAGTACCAATGTCAGTTTGGCAATCTTATCCCAAGCCTATCCTTCCTAAAAACATTCCATCTTATGCACACAAGTCTTGTTTTGAAACTGAGGAGAAAGGGTTTAGCAGGCCAGAATTTCTAAGGAAATCCTGACGATCGGATTATCCGATCCAGACTTGCTCGGATTATCCGACTATCGGATTATCCGATCCAAGTCAAGACCGGATTATCCGATCTAGCGGTTCGTCTCCTAAAAGATAAGGGGTCGGGGTGAAGGGCTCATTTGAGCGTTTCTTCCACCCCCGACCTCCTCTCTCCTCCTGCGTCGCCGCCTGCTCTCCCCGCGCCGCCCCGGCATCTCCGGTCGTCCCCAACGCCTGATCTGCTCGGATTTGGTGCTCCTCCTCCCCGGGAACCCATTTCCCCAAGCTTTTTCCTCAATGGATGAGGGTAACTTCTTCTCTCTCATCTGCTAGGTGTTCTTCACCTAGATCTTTGTAAGAAGTTATTTTGGCTGGTGATAGTGGTTCCCATTGGTACTTAGAACACTAGGCTAGCCCCCCTTATTGTCGATCTACTGCTAGACCTAGGATTTGAATCAATTTGTTGCTGCTGATTTCAGATCAGATATTCCGATTCAACATGAACCGGATATTCCGACTAGTCGGATTATCCGATTCCTGACTCAATCGGATATTCCGAGTTGCACAGTTGGTGTTTTTCAGCTACATTTTGATTTGTCCAGGACTAAGTAGTTTCAACTTAGGGATGCTCTCCTAATGTACCTTGTATCATTCCTTGCTCTGTGACTTGTGTGTACTCATCCATGCTGCCCATCTATTGCTTTATCTCACAGGTGGTTCGAGTAGTCCTCCGAAGAAGGTTGCAAGAAAAACAAAGCAAGTTGCAACTAGACCTCCAAAGAAGGGCAAGGAAACTCGTCCCAACTACTTGACCATGGACAGCATGAATATGCCAAAATTCGTCAGTCCAACTGGTACAGGAATGTGCCCAGAGATGAAAATATTGAAGATCCCAACTTCTGGTGCATGGAGCAGATCTATATACACAAGGACATCTATCTGCATTATCAGCACCCTATTCGCCCGATGTAGCCCTATCGACTGCGAGATATCAAGGACAAGGCCAGTTATGCTCAAGCTGCAGATGTGCTTGAACAGATGGGAATGGTTTCTCTCATGGAGAAGCAATGTCCTTACAATGAGCCGCTTATTCTGCAGTTTTTCTCCACTTTGGTGATCGAGGGTGACCATCGCAAGACCATTAAGTGGATGTCGGGCAACACTCAGTGTACATCTTCTTTTGCTCGGTTGGCTACTCTCCTTGGTTATTCATTCAACAGCAACCATCCTCCTAGTGGTCGCCGTATGCATTCTATTGATAAGCCCAATAAAAATATAATGAAGGACTTGTATGGGGCTGGTGCAGTTATTGGCCAAAAAGAGGGCCTCTTGCCTCTCTATGATCAGCTTGTTCGCATCCTTCGCTCAACTATTGCTCCCAGCGGAGGTAACAATGACAATATTGTCGCTCCCTTGCCAACCTGCTTTGCCTTGCTAAAGAAATTGTTGAGAATGAAGACCCTGACGCTGATTTTAAAGTGGAAGTGATGCATTTCATTTTTCATGAGTTGTTTGACTCTATGGTCAGTGGGCTCACTATTCCTTATGCTCCCTACATCATGATGCTCATCAAGGACACTCAGAAGAACCACAACTTCTCTAGGTATTCTATGCAGCCCCATCCTTACAAGAAGGTCTATCAGAAAGAAAGGAGGTCATTCCATCTGCTGCTACTACTACCCGAGGTTCCTTCATGGGTGATGCACGTCGTGGCGCCCCCAGTCAGGCTCAGGTTCCTCCTGTTGCACCGCAATTCAAGAAACTAAACTGGTTCCAGCGGCACATCCTGTGTATGAATTCAGACATCCGGAGGGGACAGTATGACACTTATCTTAGGCAGGAGAACATTCTCAAGCGGCTCCCTCGCCTTCCAGAAGACCCCCCAGCGACTGATCCTCTTTCTTATGATAAATGGAACGAGGGCTCTCAGTTTCCATGGGCTCAGCTTGACACTTATCTCCTAGAGACAGCTTCTGCAGGTCCTTCCCGGACATCCTACACTCGTGCCCCTACTTATACGTATGCAGAAGATGATGATGCTGAGGACAGTGGTGATGATGATGATGCTGAGGGCAGTGGTGATGATGATGGTGATGATGCTGACTATGCCTCTGAGTCAGAGTGATCTACTTGGGACGTAGCATCGCTCTTTTCCCTTTTTGGCGTTTCGATGCCAAAGGAGGAGAAGTAGTTCTACTAGGTCTCCGTATGGGATTTGCATGGGTTTCCGGTAGAAGCATATGCTTTTACCATTCTTATTGCGCTTGTGTCCATTTATGTCAAACTTATTCGTGTTGTGTTTTTTATGTGGAACTTATGTGTGTGAACCTTGTGCTTAAGTTGTGAGACATATAGATTTCTTATATGGTTATGAGGTGTATCTTTGTGCTATGCTTTATCTGTACTCTATTGTGCACAAGGTATAGTTCTCTCTCAAAGCTCAACCTACATTGATATGTCTCTCATGAAATCTTGTATCTAGTTTCCTTACTATTTGGATGTGCTCTCTACCTATATGTGTTGCATTTGTATTCCAATGCAATTTAATTATATGCACACATTCAGGGGGAGCTTCTCATGTCTTAAGCTCGGGAAACTAGGGAATAAATAATTAGGCTTTCCTTGCAAATCCTAGTGTTGTCATCTAACACCAAAAAGGGGGAGATTGAAAGGACATTTCTTAATCCCTTGTGTTTTGTGTGTTAGGCAACAACACTAGTGATGATTTAATAAGTGAATCAAGTAATGCAGGTTTTAGGTGATTAAAACATCTTTGCATCAAATCCAAAAAGGGAGTTGAAAAGAGCTTGTATTGTTGATGAAGAAAGGAAATCGGATTATCCGATTCAGGCTGAATCGGAATATCCGATTCTCAGGAATTGATCGAATTTCTGCTAAGGACTTCAAGCAGCTCAGTACTGGAGTTTTCCGGATTATCCGATTCAGATTGAATCGGATTATCCGATCGTCAAGGAATTGATCGAATTTCTGCTAAGGACTTCAAGCAGCTCAGTACTGGAGTTTTCCGGATTATCCAATTCAGATTGAATCGGATTATCCGATCGTCAAGGAATTGATCGAATTTCTGCTAAGGACTTCAAGCAGCTCAGTACTGGAGTTTTCCGGATTATCCGATTTGGGCTGGTTCGGATTATCCGATGGTATCGGATTATCCGATGCAAGTGGGCATCGGAATATCTGATTCCCCTGTCTTCAACGGCTAGAAGGGTTGAGCACTATATAAAGGCCTTCTCCTACCTTGAGAAGGTCACCACGACCAGAATTGAATCCCCCACCATTGTTGAAAGCTTCAACTCACTAGATCTCTCTCCCTACCCACTCAAACACCTTGTCCTTCTAGGACTTGGGAGAGTTGACCTAGATCTACACTTTCACCCAAGCGATTTGATTTTCCCCTCCGTTCTTGAGAGGGCTTGAAGCTTGTAAGTTCGTTGATACATTGGATTGTCGTTGGTCGTTCTTGTGGCTTTGGAAGCCGTAGGGACTAGCCGGGAGCCTCCAATTAAGTTGTGGAGAAGTGCCCCGGCCTTGTGATTCTTGTGGCTTTGGGAGCCGCGGGAATTTGGTGTAAGCCTCCAATTCGGTTGTGGAGTGTGCCTCATCCTTGTAAAGGTTTGTTGCCGACCTCGAGGCATCATATAGTGGCTCGTGGAGCTCCTCATTGGAGGATAACACGAGGGAGATACGGTGTGCCATATCAAGGCTATTCGGAGTTCACTTTGTGACTCCGCACCGCTCCAACGGAGTCGTAGCTTCCATTGGGAAGTGAACTTCGGTAGAACATCTCCGCTTCACCGTGTGGTTATGTCTTAACCTTCCTTTACTTGTATTGCTAGCTTATCTTGTTTAGAATATCTTGCTAGCTTGTTTATTGCTCATTGTGAGGACCCCGGATTAACTATCCGAGATACTCGTTATGTTTCCTGCAACAATCCCATGATCAGTCCGTTGTTGCACATAACTCGAATTGGCATCACAGAACACCCATAAATACCAAATAAATATACTTACTTGATTGAAGTCATAACTTCAACAGGTACTCGCAGCGGAAATCACCAAATCAACGTGGAGCCCAAGTCACTTGCCAACCCTATAGGCAGCTGACTGGGGAGCGCCCTAGTTCGCATTGACGTCATCGAAACCTTCTTCTTCGAACTGCTCCTCTTCAAAATCTGGCTAAGACAATAGCCAGGGACGAAACCAATATGAGTACATTTGAATGTACTCGCAATCTACCCCCGGAATGAGCATGCACTACTCTTTGTATTGTTTAAATACTTTTGTTTAATAACACTTTGTTTTGAAATCTCTATATTTTTATTGAAAAAGGAAATAAGGCTTTTAGAACTTTTCCCATAAATCTGTCTTTGTAAGAAGTCTTGTTTAAAACGTTTTCCCGAAAATACATCTTTGTTGAAAAAGGTAAGAAGTCTCTTTTATAAATATTTTCCCGGAAAATCACCATTTGTTTATTTCTCCAAAACTCCTCCTTTTCCGACCAGAACCATTCCTGGTCAAATCAGTTTTCCAACAACCTTCTACCAACCCCTTGGTATAGTTGCATAAAACAATCTCCACTTTCAGGACACAAAACTTTGCACTTCTCGATCATAGCCCCTCAGGGTCCTCCTCTTTTCCAGCAACCTCATACCGACTCGTCGGTATAGTTGCACAAATACAACATCTCCATTTTCCTTTTTAAATCTTAAACATTTCCAAAACTTTGCAAAACTTGCACATGGTCAAAGCAGTTCTTTCCAACTGTCCATATCCGAGGACTCGGCTATTCGAATAGTTTTAACCCTCTGCAGAGGTAGCACGCTTTTATCCCACATCCATCCGGTAACTCATCGTGTCAGCCACGTCCCGCCATACAAGGTGTATGCGAAGTTGAGCCACCGACCCTAGCCTCTCCTTTGCTCATGCTAGTATAGGATCCTACCCATATGATAATTCCCACCAACACTCAGTCCGGTCCCCGTCGGCAACCCCAAGTGTGAGGACTCATATGTTTTTCCCGGCGACCACATTTATGAAGTCTTCAATCCTCCTCCTTATCTTTCCATAGAGTTTGAGCGAGGACCCAGGTCAGGGGAGTTCACAAACCATCCCCTCACGCATAACGGAGTCATCTCCGTCGATGAGGTATCCCATACTAATAAGAGCAAATTATATGACTAAGCCCCGTTCCCATGTGGGGGTAAATGTGGTCGCACAGATTATTGGTTGTTCTGTAAGTACAAGGACACAATGTGCATTTTTCATAAACATCACCATTCACCATTTCCACACCGACATCTCGGCATTTCACAACCACACAAGTATTTTCCAAAGGAGTTTTGAGTAAACAATATTTTTCCCATCCTATAGTTTGAAAAGAAATTCCAGCTAATATCTCCATATAGGGTGTCAAAATAATATACTTATAATTTGGAAAAGGGTTTTCAAAATCATATCTTTTGTGGCAAACACCACATAAATCACTTATGCTCTTTATAAGTAAAACATGTGAACCAAAATAGATGTATATAAATGCAAGCTCAGAGGATAGCTTGCCTGATTTCAGCATGATGTTCCTGGACTTCTCCTCATTGATCAAAGAAATAAACTCTCATCCTTCTCCGATAAATCTTTTCCAAATACCACCCCGGTAGCGTTTATTTCTAGCGTCGCAACATGAAAATAAAACAACACGCAATAAGCAAACCAAACCACAAGTGGTATACAAACAAGTAATCAACCACAACATAGCACTAGTTTAATCAAGCAACAAACTAAGATCTACATTTACAAGGGCATTATACTCACAGGAGTATAACACCACCAACATGCTAAAACAAGAGGGCACAAAGACATCCTCAAATAGAGGTAATTAACAACCACTTTTCTTTAATCAGGAAATACTTCAGACAAAAGCTAAACTACCAATTAATCTTGGTAATTCAAAATATCTCACCAAGCTAAGGTGGATACTCTAACAAGATATTTAAGCTAGTACTCAACTCAAGTCCATCAAGTTCATTAAGCCATGCAAATATATCACTCATACCAATATGTCTAACAAATACCACTAACAGTACTAACATATTATAACCTTCCAAACAGTAATAACATGCAAACAATAGTACCATAACAATCATTAACAAGCAAGGCATACATTTTAATCACACACAATAATCTCCTATCAAAAAGAACAAGCTTAACAAATTCCTAATTGCTAGGAGAGAGACTATATAGGGAATAAAACCCTAACAACACATGACTCACAAATAGCTCTCCTAACATGCTAGTAAAATTAAGGAAACAAGTCATAACAGTGGATTACCACCACACACATGCTAGGAAACACATTTGTAAAAATAAAGTTATAACACAACAACTAATAAAGTCCTAATAAAAATAGGCAGAAAATGCCTAAACCTTATAATTAGCCCCACAGTCAATCAGTGACTCCTAAATTCAAACCAAGCTAGGGATATGTTCTCCTATACATATAGAAGACATGCCAATTGGATTTACTCCAAAATTCATTTCACAAAAATCTACAAAAATCACCAAAGTGCCACTGGTGTGTTTTTAAGAATGAATATAACTTTTGTTTTAGACTTCATCTGCATACAAGGCCAACAGATCTGGAAAGGTATCACTTCAAGCTTTCCATAGAATTTTAGTTTGCAATATTTGGACTTATAAAACTCTAGATATTAAATATTTAGTGCAAAACATACTTTTTATCAAATTAAATCTAGAAGGCACTCAGAATCATATTTTGCAAACAGCCAGTGTGGCATGTTTAAGAAAACATACAGGAACACTACAAATATTATACCAAAATTATTGCACACATAGATCCACCACAAATGAATTAAAGCTGCACTGTAATTTAAACAGAAAACTAAAGCATATATTAGATCCACTGAAAAAAAGGTCACTGGGCTCGATCTGGCCCAGATCTGTCCGTGCGAGCAGAACACGGCCCAGCTGCGGCCCATGCACGCGAGGCGAACGGGTACGCCTTCGTCTTCCTCCAGAACACGCACGGCGGCGAGTGAGGCGTCGAACAGGGAGCAGGCGAGGTCGGCGACGGCGCTCCGATGAACCTGAGACGAAATGGAGATGTCCGTGAGATGGAGCGCGAGGAGGGGATCTCAGGGAGACGAAAATGGCGGCGAAGGGTGGTCTAAACTGCTCGCGATCTTCCTCGACATTCGGCGGCCGGAGCGGACGAGGTTGGACTTGAAGGAGACGAACCCGGGCGCCCCTTCTCGATTCCCTGGACTAGGATGTAGAGGACGACGAGGCGGTGTCGATGACGGTCTTCGTTTTGCTCGGGGAGCCCTGGAGCGGCGGCGATGCAGCGTCCACTGCTAGCTAGGGTTCGGGTCGGGGAGAGGAGCAGAGAGAGAGGAGAGCGAGTGGAGAAAAGATCTGAGGGGGAGAGACAGCGCGGCGTCGAGGCGGCTTTATCCTCCTCGCAGGACAGCGGAGAGGGGGGGGGGGGGTCCGGGCGGGCGAGCGACGGGAGGACGACAGCGGCATCGTCGGCCACGGGCTGCTACAGGAAGGCGAAGACATTTTTCCAGAAAACTCCCTGCCTGCTTTTCTTCTTTTACACCTAGGTCCTTTTCCTGATTTTCTTTTATTTCTTTAAAACCAGTAGCTGTTCAGTGATTTAATTGAGGCACTTAAACATTTTCTAAAAATCTGAGAAAATTCATGTAGCCTCCCATATACATGTAGAAGCTCCACAAAAATTGGCTTTTGAAAATAAGATGTTTTGAACCACATTGGTTCATAGGGTTTGAATATGTCATTTTTGCTTAATTTCAAATGTTGCCCCTTTAGAAATTCTAAAGCAAGTTTAAAAATATTATTTTTGAACTCTTGGAACTTCCTTGACAAATATATTAGCTTTTGTATTTGTGTTTGTCAAAAACAAACACATTTGAATTGAATCAGAAGAATAAAATAGGATTTCATAGTTTAAATAAAATTAAGTGGTAATTATATAATTTTGAGAAGGGAGGGGTATGAGAAGGAGATGGTCATCTTCTTACCTCATCCATGGAATTAATTTCATAAAGAAAATATTTGCTTGAGAGAAATAGAGAGTGAGGTAGGTAAATTAATATATTAAGATCATTTCTTTAACTCATGATCTTAATTTCTATTTGTTGAATAATTGGAGGGGTTTGTTTTAAATTTAAGTCACATTCCAAATTTGTTGCCAAGTGTGTTTTTAATTTACTACTCAAGTCTATTGGTGTAATTATTCACCCAAGCAAACAATAAAACAAGAATTAACAATCATTTCAACCATAAGTCAAACAAGCAAACAATCACAACAATTTCAACATCACATCCAAGATCACACAAATCAAACCACAAGAATTAATCACACCATCATTTGCATAATTAACAATACTATCTTATAAAAATGATCACACTTAATTATGACAAGATGATGTTTAAAACTATCTCAACTCCACCTTTGTATTTTTGAAAAGGGTTTTGAGCAAGACAATATATGTGGGGTAATATATTTCCCACTTGTGTTCTTTTTTTAAAATGTAATGATAACCAAAGCTTATAAAATGGGAGTTGCATACAAATGCAAAATATCAAGTTTAAAAGATAGATAGGAGATAGCATATAGATCTCCACATTTTTAGGAACACATAGTTCTGGAAATACTTTTACTTTCTCAAATAATGGGTATTAGTTTTGGGTGTTGCTAAACCAAGTATCATTGAAATGGAGTTGGCCAAAATAAGAATGGAGAAGATACATGGAATATTTTTCTTGTCATGACATGATCACCAAAGTTAATAATATTTTCATCTTGGTTGAGTTCTTAGGTTTAATATTTACTAGTCAAACAACTTAAACAACAGGTCACACAAGGTTTAACACAGCAACAGAAAGGAAAAAACACAATCATCAGTGAAACATTTCAAAAAGTTTTTGTTGGTTCTGAATTTTGGGTCTTGTGAAACTAAGTTTTTCTTAGTTTCCAAATTTGGGATGTGACACTCATCATATAGGATTGTTCACCTAGTTGCATATCCAGAGAACCTATGTTTGAGCAATTCCCAAATTTGTTTAAAAGAAGAAAGAAAATTTGTAGTTGCCTATTCACCCCCCCCCCCTCTTGATAGTACGATTTTCCTACAAGGTAAAACCTAGGAAAAACTACAACTTCTCGCTTGACGCTTGTAGAGGAGAAATCCCACCATCATGTGTGAATATATAAGATGAACCTGTAACTCTTTTAGCTCACAATTAGTCCGCTTATTGTGTTGTCAACAAACATCAAAACATATAGGGATAGAAATGTCCTTTCAATCTCCCCCTTTTTGGTGTTTGATGACAACACAATGTTTAGCGACAAAAGATTTGCAAAAGACAAGCGGGCTCCCCCTGAATGTGTGCATTATTTGTAATTTGCGTTTGAATGCAAAACACACCATATTCATGTGGGATGTGCACCCCTTATATTTTACAAACCTGGCAAGTTTAACTAAATAGGCATATGAAAAATAACTTGCCAAACGTGTAAGACATAACCAAGGATAGATAGCTAAATAAGTCTATTACATAGCACCACATAGTCTTAAGCAAATAGGTTCATGCATGTCTTACACCATGCGCAATGAAGTTCATAAACCAAATAAGATGGAACACAAGCGGTAAAGAATCAAAGGAAGAGCAAGCTTGTGTCTCTCCCATGCAAATCCCCTCGATAAAAGTCCTACTAGAACACATTCTCCCCCTTTGTCATTGAAATGCCAAAAAGGGAGAAGCGCGATGCTAAGAAACGTCCCATGGAGAGTCACTCTCCACCCATGCTGCGGTGGACAGGGGTACGAGCCGGATCCTCAGTCTCGGGGGCGTCTTCTTCACTCCAATTGTAACATCCCTAGTTTTTCAAAAAGTTGAAAAATCAGAAAAATTTAAAACTTTTGAAAACTATTATGTATTTTACTTTGAAAAGAAAAATCATGCATGCATTCATCTGCATATTGTATTGTTGCATTTGTATGTTTCAAAAGTTGGAATATTATTTCCACTTGAAAACCTATGTATGAAAAATATATATTAAAAGGGCTAACTATGTCCAATATATTATTTTGAAGTATTGTGGTATACTCCTTTGAATTAAATGTTTGGTTGTGAATTGTTTGTATGTATTGGAAGTTATTCTTGATTTTGAATGAAAATATTTATTCGGATTTTAATTTGAGTTTTGATTTCATTTTAAATTATCAAACTCTTTTATAAACAAAATGTTTTAGTGCACAATTATCTTATTGAGTGATAGGGAATATGATTACTCATATTTTGGTATGGATTTTAAATTTAAGTTCAAAAGAATTTTTATAAAATCCTATTTATAAAAATTTAACATAAAGGTCTGATTAAACCTTTATGTAATGTTTGAATTGAAAAGTTGGAAAATGATTTTTGAAAGTTTTAACACAAAGGATTTTATTTTACAAAACTATAGATTTTGGTTTGAATCCATTTGGAATTATAAATCAAAAGATATACAAGTTTTCAGTTTTGGAAAAAGTTTTGAACAAAAACAATAAACGCAGCTATCTACCGCACGGTGCAGCGCGCAGAAGCCCAACAGCAGCCCACTCCTCTCTCTCCCCTTTCTCTCACCGCCATGTGGGCCCCGCCCATGACGTCATGGATGACACCATCATCCTCAACCTCTCCCGCAAGAAACTCTCCCGAAAACCTAGTTTATCTCGGATCGATTCTTGCCGTTTAAACGAGATTTTCTCGTGGTTTAGCCCCCCATATAAACCCCCTCTCCGCCCTCTCTCTTTTGCCCCAAGAATCGCACCACGAGAGCCCCCAGGCTGCGCGCATTGACCCTCGCCGTCCCGCCATTGCCGCCGGCGTCTTCTTCAAATTCCGGTGAGCATGGACCACCCCGAGTCTCCCTATTCCCCCCATCCTCCTTCTCTCTTTGTTGCGCATCCGAGTGACTTCGCCCCGTATTATTTTCGTGCACCAGATCGACGCCCGCTTCATCGACCTCCGCCGTCCGCCTCGGGACCAACTCCAGCGAGCGACAAGGGAGAAGCAGACAACCCCCGCCCGCCGCGACCTCTTCCTCGACCTCGCCACGACCTTCCGATCCTCGTGGTATGACCCGACCCTCTCCTACCCCTCTCCTAGCTCGTGTTGCCACACGCCGGCCATGGCGCCGCCGCAGGAGCTAGGTTTCCGGCAGAACTCCGGCGAACAGCGCCGCTCGTTCTAGTCAAACCTTTTTCGTCCGTTGGATCGGGATCGGGAGGCTGAGATTAGACCACTGACCGCGAAGGGGTATCGGCGAATGAGGAGCCGCCACGTCGACGCCGCCCGCGAAGATCCGTCCGCCCGCGTCCGTGTCCGCGTCCGTCCGCCAAGCGTCCGCCAAGCCCGTCAACGACCAAGTCAACAGGAGCCCGTGATCTTTTTGCAGAAAAGACCCTGTAGTTTAAAACTATCACTAATTTTTATTGGCTCGGCCAATTCTTGCAAACTTTATATTTTTGGAAAGCTTATGACACGCAGAAACTTTTGGCATAATTATTTTTATGTTTTGTCGAATTAATTTTGTTTAATTTAAAAAGTGGCTTTAATAGTATTTTGAACATAATTTCAAATTAAAAATTGATAATTGATCAAACTCTTTTGCTATAAATTTGTATGTCTAAGTTCTGGCCGTAGGAATACTCTACTATTTTTGTAAAAGTATTTTCTGTGATTTTTGTAATTAATAATGATTAAATGCTTTTTAGGTGTTATTTTAATCATTAAAATTGATTAAAATTAATTTTCTTCATCTATTCGACTAATAAAATGACTTAGTCATATTTTTATCACTTAGTTACAAAAAGTACTTAGAAATATTTTGCCTCTCCAAACAAAGTAATTTTCTTCCTTAGAAATATTTGATAATTATTTTGACAACACTATTTCCTTAGAAAAATTTCAACATCTTAAAAGTGCTAAATCTTTTCCTTAGAAAAATTTAGCATCTTGAAAACTTAGTTGTGTTATTTTGATAAGTGTTGGTCCTTAGAAAATTTATCAACTATTGTTTTAAAGTATTTTTCCCTAGAAAAACACCAACACCTTATGTTATGAACCCTTACTTAGAAATTATTTTGACTTATTGTTTGACCTCTTTGGTCCTTAGTCATTTTTGGACCATATTACTTGTCTTGTATTAACTTAGAATAATTTCATGGCATGGCATGCATCTCTAGTCCTTAGAAATATTTTGCACTCCTTACATGACATTCCTCCTTAGCAAATTTAAGGATGTATGTTAGCTCTTATGACTCTTCTAGTCAAAAACCACTAAGTTAGAAATTAGTGGAAACAATGAAGGACCAATGAAGATTGCATTGTTATTCTTGAAGAATTCAACATGAAGTTAGAAGACCAATGAAAACTTGGCCAAGAAAACAAGACTCCACAAGCATCTCCAAGAAGTAAAACTACTTAGAAGAAAATCAAGAAGAAGTTCATGAAGACCAAACCCCCTACGTTTTCTAAGTCTTGCTTTCCTCCTCTCCTTTTCTTCCTACTTCATGGTGGCTAAGTTATATCCAAGACCAACCTTGGTGCTGCCAACATCATTAAGTCTGCAGAACCATCAAGTCCACAAATTTCAAAGAAGTCAACACACCAAGGAGAAAGCTACAAGGAAGTCTGGAGAAGATTCTTGGAAGACCAACTACTTTCTTTCTATCTTCTCTTTCCTTCATAATTTTTGTCTTTCACTTTGGACATAGACCAAGTCCTTGGTGTTTAAGACTAAGTAGTGCTAATTGAAGACCATTGAAGATCAATGAAACTACGAAGGTGTTGAAGATGTTTTGAAGATCTAATATGTGAAGACTTGAACTAGCCTTACAACTTTACAGGTTGTTATTTCTCAAGTTTACTTTGAGCTCAACCTTGACCTTGCCTTAGCCAAATGGGATATTGTTATTTTATGTCCCTCCCTAAATTTGTTTTGTATGTCTTTCATACCATAATTCTTTGTATCATTCTGCATCTCATGCATGTCATATTTTTCTAAGTGTTGCATCTATGATTGTATGTTTATTGTGAATTGTTTGCTGTGTTAGAAATTTCGGAGAGAGACGAAGGTGGTTGCAACTGCTACTACTGCACTCCCTATTGCCAAGGCAAGTGGCACACCCCATAAATCTCCTAAGTATTTTTCTATGCATGACTTAGTGTATTTCTTTATATGCATGTGTTGGATAGTATTGCTATGCTAAACTACTATCTCCTTTACACTAGTTGTGTCTAGAATCCTATTGATAGCTTAGTAGAAATATTGATGCTATGCAAAAGTGTTTTATTGAAAAGCTTAACTCTACTAAGTTAATTTACCACCTGGGTGGATTTGGTTTTGACAAGAAGATGCAAGAGTTGGGTGTTGTCCCTAGGGGTGACCTCTACGGGATATCCACTTGTGGATTGCCACCCAGGAATAAAGGGACCAATGTTTCTCTAAGTGAAGTTGCTTACCGTGCAGCCATTAGTCATATGGGCTCTGGCTAGATGGATTAAGTTGCGTGGACTCCTCCCGGCTTGACAAGCAGATGTAGAGGATGTAGGTGGAACGGGTCAAGCCAGTATGGGATGGGGAATATGCTTCTGAAAAGTCTCGTCTCAACTCTCTCCTTTTCCTTAGCACAAATTGAGTGCCTGAGTATAGTTTGGGTTTGTTGGGTCTAATGGTGAAAGTGCACAACTTCTGCAGAGTTAAAAACTCAGTACTTAGCCGTGTCCCCGGTTACGGACAATTCAAGCAGCTGATCAAGGATGTCAACGGAGGCTCCCAACATCTCAATTTCATTAAGTAAAATTTTGATGGGTGAACATGGGTAGACGAGACTATGGATTTCATGCCATATTGTCTCAAACATTTGAAGAAAATGTTTTACAAAGTGTTAGGCAAAATTGGCTTTTATGCAAAACAGCCTTGAACTCCACCAGCCAAATATGCATATAGGCTATAGAGTTATTCCATTAAGTGTCCACATAGTGTCACTTGCCAGATCCATTTTTAATGTTATCTGACCCACTCTGTTGCAAATTTTTATTTGTTGCAGATTGTTCTGACGACGAGTGAGTTTCGTTAAGGGTTTCGAGTCTGCAACCAACATGTTTCGCCTGTGGCACATGAAGATGATGGAGACTCCATGAAGAATAAATTTCCGCTGCTTTACTCTTTAAAAGCTAGCTTCGTGCTATGCAATTTGTAAAGGATATTTTCCTAAGTACTGGATCCGCGTGTAATAATTGATACAATGTTGTGATAATTCATCTTAGACTGTGTGTGCAAATGAATCGATCCAGGGGTTTGCACTATACACAGGTACCTTGCCAATTTCTAAGTGCAGGTACGCTACACCAATAGCCATGCTTGGAAATCCACTGTTCCTTGGGGGTGATGACCAAGTCACTTGGGTGTTCGGGAGAGTGAGCAATCTCCAACTTCCTCATCATTGCTTTCTGCCGCATGGCAGCCTTCTTGTGATAGACATGAGCCTCATACATGCGCTCTTGAATGTCCAACTTGAAGCAAAAAACTCTCTTGGCCTTGATTTGAAATTTCTTGAACCACGAAGGTTCTTCCTCAAGAGGCGGTGCACTAGAACTAGCCCCCACATCCGGAGCACTAGTTGAGCCTCTAGCAGTTTTGGTGCCCTTTCTGTCCTTGGGTAGAGTGTGAGCCTTCCTTTGCAGTTGCTTGGCATTGTGTTTGATCACGGGCAAACCAACCTTCAAAAGGTCCTCACCTTTCTTTTCACTCCATTTGTTACAGATGAGGGCCATGATAAATGGCGCATAAATAGGAACTCTCTTGTCAATAACATTCAGCCACATCTCTTGATATATGAAATCCATGACATCAAGTTTGCGCCCTTTTCCTTGATTGGCTTTTGAATTAGCCATGAGATCAATAGTATAAGAGTGCACTTGGTCCCAATTCCCAATCCGAGGAGCAAGACACTCACGATAGATGCGGTGCAGAATCTCAAAAGGTGGAATTAGATCCTCGGTTTGACCCGGATTTCCACCTTCCATAGTAATGGGAGCAGGCAACTCCTTGCCACCGGATTCATCATTTGAGTGGCATCTCCATCCAGAAGGGGACCTTGGAGCTCCATCACGATAACCACCCAAAACAGCCCCAAAATCATTCATTGAGGCTTCAAGCATTGTGTCTTTGGTTATCCATTTGAGGGTCCGAGCATTGTCATTGCCAAAGTGAACTGTTGAATAGAATTGAAGAATATAGTACTCAATGTATGGATGGTTGACGGTCATAATGTCCATGAGGCCAAATTCTTCACACATAGCAATAGCTTCGGCAAAGTAGGATCTAAGCTTATCCTTCTTCATGTGTTCAATGTCAATGGAGTGTTGAGTGACCACTTTGTGTTTATTGGTTGAACCCAAGTAGACTTCTTGATAAACCCGTTCTTGCTCATTGGTGTGGAAGTGAGGGTTTCGCACACTAGGGTTCCTCTTCTTGTCATAAGGATTGATCCCCCGATAGGTACGATACTCATGAAGACGATATTTGGTGAATGGCTTTGGAGTGGCTTGCTTTTGGACGGACTGACGGCCTTGAGTTCTAGACGTGGATCTTGTTGGCCATATCTCTTCTTCAGATTCTTCTTCAATTTCATCTTCACTTGACTCAATGATCCGAGGTCTCTTTTCTTTACGACCGTAAACCCATTTTTCACCACGGCTACCTGTGAAATAGCATATATAGGTGCAGAGGGAACATGGGTAAGTGCACAAGTTCATGAATTTGTAAAACAAACTAGTTGCTAACTGTAGAAATAAGTCGAAATTGTCAGGTTTCGGTAGTACCGGTGGAATCCCGTCGGTAGTACCGGACAAGGTCTAGGACGGACGTTGACCACGGGAAAAACACGAAACCATGACAAGTCGACAAAATAGCAACACTAAGCATCTAGTTAGTGCTATCCCAGACCTAGGGGAGTCTCCCCCACGAATTTAACCAACAAAAGTGGAGCTACAGGTGATTTGCCCTAGCACATCTTAGGTTTCAAATAGAGACCAAAAAGGAGCATGGAAAGGGCAAATACCGGAGGCCATCGGAGGGGAGAGGAGTGGGAACGACTCCCACGGAGCAGATCCGGCCGGGGACGGCGGAGGGCGGGACACCGGCGGTGGCGGCACGATGGCACTTGGATGAGGATACCAGAGGCGGCGGGGCGAGCAAAGGAGTGGGATGGGATTTGGGGAAGAAGGGCTCTTCCCCGATCCACACTCCGTTTTGAGTCAACCCCGCACGCCCGGTAGTACCGGCCGCTCGGGAAATTCGCAGTTGTGAATCTGCTACTTCCCAGGCGTCGTTAGTACCGGTCCTTGGCACCCGGTAGTACCGGGACCTGGACCAACCACATACCAAATTTTGAAAATTTGAACTTGTGCAGGGAATTTCAGATGGTCTTTGAGATGAGATAATGGCATAGGTTAAAGATAAGTCACTGTAGGCTGTGAATAAACACTTGGAGTTGCAAGATACAACAAGGAAAGCCCAACATCCAAGAGTTTCTTCAAAAGATAGAGCAAGGTCTAAAAATACCCAAATAATTCAATTAAAACCAACTCCTCAAGAAAAGAGGAGGGCGGTGGCCATAGCCACCATGTTTGAGTATGTATGACTTGTAGCCGCGAAGATATATCTTGGGCTCAAAATCACAACTCATCTTTGAAGCACATTTTAGTCACAAAAGTGACGATTATGCAAGATTTGTCTATTTGCGCATAATGGGGGAAGTGATGACTCATGAATTGAGCTACACTCCCCTATGTCCATGCATACATCCAAACCAAATAACTATCGTCTAATATGGGTAGGTATGCAAGAAATCCACTAAGTCCAATTGCTTATGTCCACCACATTTAGTTCACCTCTCAACTCTTTGAATCTTGCTTCACCAAGAGGCTTTGTGAACATATCGGCGAGTTGATGCTTGGTGTTGACATAGTTGATTGCAATATCGCCCTTTTCAACATGATCTCTAATAAAATGATACCGGATCTCAATATGCTTGGTCTTCCCATGAAGTACAGGATTATGAGCAATCTTGATAGCACTTTTATTGTCACACAAAATAGGCACTTTGTCACAAATGACACCATAATCCTTTAAAGTTTGCCTCATCCATAATAATTGTGCACAACAACTTCCGGCGGCAATGTACTCGGCCTCGATGGAGGAGGCGGCCACACAATTTTGTTTCTTCTGTGGCGCCCCGACCCGACTGCTATACCGTGATACTGTGTCCCGGTTATCCGATACCACCAGACACACTATCAAAGCATAATAGAGAGATCAAAACTTGTCGAACAACTGGCACATCACAGACTCTACGACACAAATCATATAGTTCAACTCTTATAATAGAGAAGGATAGCAAATGACAACCAGAGGTCACAGACCCAGCATTACAACAAGCAGAAGCAAATTAAGTTGTTCTAAACAACAAGATCCAGATTATGGCCTAAGAGGCCTACAAATAAACATCCAGCGCCAGCTGTTCCGGGATGTCCCAAGCTGCCACCTGGGAACCCCAGACTACTCGTCGACGTCCACAAAGAACCCACCTTCGAGGTCGGTGAAGTCCTCCTCTGAAACAAAACAAACGACGTTGAGTTCGACGAACTCGCAAGATTATATAGAGCTTTAGCTCGATGAGGCTTTCAAAGTTATATGGCAGTTTTGCATAAAGCTGATTTTATTTATGAAAACAGAACTCAAAGGCATCGACTATTCAGAGTATTTTCAAAAAGGGGTAAGAAGTAACTCTTTCCTCTTGATGACCTTTCTCAACATCAACCACCATCATCAACCACAGTACCTGTTTCACCAAGGCACCTCCCCGAATCACCCTCGAGTTAGTCAACCTTACAATCTTGAGTGGTACCTTTAGTACCCAGTTTTTAATCATTCCGTTAAAGTTATTCTATGATCTTACCTTCACTTCCCAAGTTCATCCATAACCGCGGACACGGCTTTTCGAAAAGATTTACCCTGCAGGGGTGTACAATGTTTACCACGCGTACCGTCCGGCCCATTACCTGATCATTAGCTCTCTTCCTTGGAAAGCCGGCTGGGTGGGAGCGGTGTCGACTTCTCCCTCGTTAAGGACTAACCCAGGATCATCAGTGAGGACGGAGCAGCGATCCAACACACTGCCCCGTGGCCACTCATTTTCCTAAACACCGCCATCCTCATCTCAGTTCATCCCACCATCATCACGCACGCGCAAATGGAAGCCCGAACTAGAGGACCCTGGCTAGTCCCGCCCGAGTTATTTAGTCTATGAGGGTTCCTGCAATTGCATAGGCCTCACGCATGGTTGCACGCTCAGTCTTGGTTCAAGAGGTATAGAACTCGCACCTAGGCGGCGAGAACGAGACAAAGCACCACAACCCCAGTGGCCTCTCATCCCCACCTTTAAGCATTTTATTATCCGTCACCACAATTTCTCCTCCATCATTCTCATCTCATCACCTGTTTCCAACATGAACCATCCATCGTATAGCTATGCAATTAACTAAGCATGGCTAAGCATCAACATAGCATAGTAAGTATCTCGGCCAACAATACAATCCTATGGATAATAGGAGGGAAACAGGTATTGGCATCGGAATCTTAATGCAACTATAGGATACTCTAATCCAATAAAATTGACATTTGGAACCGCATGCAATATTATAGTGGAGAAAATATTTGCGGAAATATAGGATAAGACATGCTCAGAGGGGGGATTACGCTTGCCTGTCTCAACGTGCTGGTAGTACGGATCGTCGCGATACGGTGGGGGTACTTCCACTCCTTGATCTACCGATGCACAAACAATACCGGAGAGGAACAATCAAAACCACGGATAACACCGGTGCCATGCGCAAACACATGATGACATGACATTTTAATGCACCGACTTATTATCAGCTATCCGACAAATTAAATGGGGTGTGAAAAACAATTACTTTAACTAGACAAGGAAGCACCCCATATTTAACTTAGTGATTCTCCGAATTTGTAACAAGTGCCGTTCGTTAGTGGTGCTCAAATATGCATGATATCATCTTAAAAGGTTAGTTCCCGAATTTCCGGACATTTGGGTATATTACACGCATTTTTCTGATGCTCCAAAGAAAATACGAGTTATTATTTGGTTTTTATAAACTCCCTCTTTTAAGAATCTGTCCTTCTTATAAATTAAGTTAAACAACAAGTGAAACTAATTATCTAGATTTGGAAAAGATGGATTTGGAATTTATTTGGTACTGAAATATTTCGTATTATCCGAATTAAATTAACTCGGAAAATCCGATGGAAGCATCTCTCGAATAATGGCTAAGGACTAGAAGTTCTCTCGTACTGGTAAACTTCGGAAAATCCGACGCTCAGCTCACTCGGAAAATCCGATCAAAAATTGGAGTGCTGAAATCCTGCTAAGGAACTGAAGACAACTCGTACTGGTTGCATCCGGATTATCCGGTCAAAATTGACTCGGAACATCCGACGCGCGGCGAGAACGCAGACGGCGGCGAACTCCGGCGAATTGGCGCTACGGTCCAAGCGCGCGCGAGAGGAGGGCAGGGGAGGTTCGTGTGCTCACCCCTCGCGTGTTGGAGAAGACGTCGAGGTCGAGGACGGACCACGGCGGCGGAATTCGAGCAGCGGTGCCGCGGCGGTGGTCGGAGAGGAACTTGGCGGCGACGGCGAACTAGGGCGCTCCGGCTCGATTCCTCCGGTGTAGAGGAAGCAGGGGAGGCGGGGGAGCTTCCTGCGCTCTTGGTTCCGCTCGGGGCGAGCTCAATCGACGGCGGCACGCACAGCCATGGCGCGGCGGGGTGGCTCTCGTGGGGAGGAAGAGAGAGAGAAGGAGCAGGCGAGCAAAAGCGGGGTGGGGGGAGCAGGTGAGGTCGTGGGGGTCGTGGCGTCGTGCTCTTCGCAGGGGAGCAGAGGAGAGGGGGGCCCGGCGATGGCATGCAGCGCGGGGGAGCACGGCGGGATGGCGACAGTGGCGAGGAGAGAGATGACCGTTTTACGAAAAAACCCCTGGAACTTCTGTTTCTCTCATAGATTGGTCCTTTTCTGCTTTAATTATAAAACCTTTTAAAACCAGCAGACTTTGGAGATTTAATTGAGGCACTTAGACATTTTAGAAAATTAGGAAATAATTTGTGTAGCCTTTTCATATCATGTGGAAGCTCCACAAAAATTGGCGTCTCAAAATAAAATGTTTTGAACCACTTTTGTTTAGAAAGGTTGGATATGGCATTTTGCTAAATTTCAAAATGTTGCTCCTTTAACAATTTGGAGCAAGTGCAAAATATTATTTTGTAGCTCTTGGAATTTCCTCGACAAATATAAGTTGTCAAGCATTTGTATTTTGCAAGGTTGAGTGCCTTCATTAATTTGAAATTGGTTGAAACAAGTTTGGCATTTGGTTTTTGAATGTTGCCAAATCCACCACAATTCCCTAGCACCAACACAATTCCCCAGCAACAATTCCCTAGCAACAACATGATGCATGAATGACATGATGCAAGGAACACAAAAGCGGAAAAATTACACGGGTTTTTAGGTTCTCAACTTTGGGCTGTTACAATTCTACCCTCCTTACAGGAATCTCGTCCCGAGATTCTTAGAGTAGGAAAGAGGGAAAAGGGGTACAACGGTACTACACGATCTTCTCGCTTCATGTGGCTTCTTTCTCAAAGAGGTTAACCGAAGGCATCATGAAGATCTCCATCGTCTTCACTTCGAGGTCACTATCAACGTACACCATAAGAAAAGAAGGGAACCTCACCGGAAGGATGGATCTTGGTGAAGATACAACGATCAAGTACCTCCTAGTAGGATCCTAGGATGAGACTTCAAGCATCCCGTGGATTGACAGTTAGGAGACACATGCGTTTGACGGGAGATTGATAAGGAGTTTCCAGTTGGTAGACAACTGTTTCTCAACAGGTTGAGAATATGAACTTTGCACAAGGCCTTAAGACTCCGAGGAAAAAACGTTAGAACAAGATTCCGACGGATAAAGAGGTAACCTCCACTAGGCAACTTGGGGAGAACCCTCCTCGCGGAGGAGCATTTCGGATCACAGGAGAAGGGTCGGGAAGATGGACATAGAGAACTTCAGAAACTCCGCAAACGTTAGTATTGGGAACACTTCTTGATTTTCCAGACATCGGGACAAACTTCTTGAGGATCACCAACTATCGTTTCTGATTGAGAGTCGAATCTGGGAAGTGTAGAGATACTTCAGACTCAGCACCGGTAGGAATAGGAAGCTTTGCAATGCATACCAACGGATTACAATTGCTAGGACCCCAAGAGTTGGACTACAAGGTCAAACTCCAAAGGAGGGACTAGATTGGGGAACTCGCGTATTAACAGCTTGTCAGGAGACCGTTGCCCTACTTGAATTACTCGTGACAATACACCATTGAGTCTCGGCTGGGGAAACACCCACGAAGCAAAAGAAGTTCTCAAACTTCCTCTCTTTCTGGAACAATTCAATCAGTGGCTTGGATGCAGAAATGGAATTCTCAACGAATGGAGGTAACAACATACCATTCCGAGAATATTCTACACGTGCATGATCGAGTTGAGATGATTTCGAGGAAACCAAACAATTCACTCAGATCCACGGCGACATCTTTCAGCAATTGCACGTGAACCAGGGAAAGTCACTTCTAACTTCCGAACACATACCTTGTGACGATACAAGGTTAGTTCTCACACGTTTCCAATGCCAACGCCCAATATCCATTATGAATCTCCTCAAACCTGGAGAAGTTAAGAAGGTAGTTGATGGGCTCAACAACAAACTTATCCAGATACTCCAAGCCGATAGACTCATATGTTGCATGGATGGGCATAAGTATTGGTCAGACTAACACATTCCGGTAGGTTGGTCTGAGTTTGACTTGACGATAGCCCAATTCAAACCAAAGATTGGTAGGATAGCATCTCCAAAGAGGAGATACCACCTCGCTTCAACACGGACAGACTAGACATCCCTTTGAGAAGGAACTAAATCGGATAGAGCTTTTATCTTTTAACTCCCCAAGTTGTTTAAGCTCACCCAAATAATTCAGGACATCCAGCACGATTTTCTTGGAGGAGGGAGTTGTTCAGAGAACCAGCTTACTCATAAGCTCAACATCATGATCAGGTGACAACCTGGCGATACTTCTGGAAAGACCTCCAGAATATCACGATCCACATATAGGATATCACGACATACCGGTGGATCTTGAGTTCAAGAGAGGATCATGCCTTTCAAGGCACAACAATGTGGTCTTGGGAGCTTCGGCACAAACCTAGCTCTTTGACCGAGGAAGGGCACCAGAGAGAATGAACTTGGTAACACAGTTCAACTCAACTTATTGATCGGCTAACCACTCATGATAGGGAGGACAATAAATGTCCTTGGATTTCGGCATAGTAAGAACTGCTGAGAATATCCGATAGTTAAATTATTACTCACGTCTCATCATTCTCGAGTAACAAGGCACTCGGAGAACGGAGAGTAACAACGTGTAGGAGCATCACTTCATCAAGAGGATCAGGATACTCAACACGATACCCTGCTATCAAGGAGTGTGACACTCTAAGGTGGAGCAGAACAGAAGCTAGACACGGCCCTTATTCTGCAGATTACAATACTTTGACCTGGTCCGAGAAGTGGACAAGGTACGGGAGTTTGTTTCTCCTAACAAGACGAAGTGGAAAGTCTTGACGGATCAAGAGAGTGACTTGCATCGGAACACACCAACGCACGATAAAACTTTACTGTCAACTGACAAACAAATGTTGTAAAGCAGATCAGAGTACGAAATGTACCCAGGAGAGTCCTAAGATGTTGAAGATGCACCGGTTATTACTCAATTGTGATAACCATGCCCAAAAGGAGAGATGCAGCAGAGTCACGAACATAGTTGGGGGATTCGCTAAGCGAATTCTGGTCATAACCCAGATGATTCCAAGACAGAATCTCCAGCTATGGCAGAGTTAAAGTTACATAGCCATCCGAGGTGTGGGAAATCAAGGTTCAACCATTTACCACACAGACCACATAAAGGACTTGGGTTAAAGGTCAGCTTCATGTGCCGAGAATCATAAGTAGCATAACAATCACATGGGTAACAACCCACACAATTCATTGTGCCAGAATCACAGCACAATCCGGACCTTCGGTTCAAGACCTTGGGCTCCTCCATTCTCTGGGTTTTAACCGTGGTCTTGAAGAATTGGAGTTGCATCGGTCCGGCAAAAGGAGTTGGAGACTCTGAATCCGACAACCTGATACATAACTAGAGATAGATCCCAGCCTTTAAGATCTCGTGGTTCCTACTCCGACGCCTATTTGTAACTCGTGAGCTGGGATAACAGGTTAACATATTTAGGAACGGCCCACCCAACGTGTCACCTAATTTTGAAACACCAGATGAGATAACGAAACCTTTTTAAATCAAATAGAGGTAAGGTGACTCAGAGTTGGAGCGATACCAGGTAAGGAGTAAAAAGAATCCTAAGCAAGTTTTCACAACTCATTTTTAGGTTAGAATATTTTCACAAACACTAGACTCAACGTCGACCAGTAGAAGGGTTTCCTACAGGCAGTCCTGCTCTGATACCAACTTGTGGCGCCCCGACCCGACTGCTATACCGTGATACTGTGTCCCCGGTTATCCGATACCACCAGACACACTATCAAAGCATAATAGAGAGATCAAGACTTGTGGAACAACTGGCACATCACAGACTCTACGACACAAATCATATAGTTCAACTCTTATAATAGAGAAGGATAGCAAATGACAACCAGAGGTCACAGACCCAGCATTACAACAAGCGGAAGCAAATTAAGTTGTTCTAAACAACAAGATCCAGATTATGGCCTAAGAGGCCTACAAATAAACATCCAGCGCCAGCTGTTCCGGGATGTCCCAAGCTGCCACCTGGGAACCCCAGACTACTCGTCGACGTCCACAAAGAACCCACCTTCGAGGTCGGTGAAGTCCTCCTCTGAAACAAAACAAACGACGTTGAGTTCGACGAACTCGCAGGATTATATATAGAGCTTTAGCTCGATGAGGCTTTCAAAGTTATATGGCTATTTTGCATAAAGCTGATTTTATTTATGAAAACATAACTCAAAGGCATCGACTATTCAGAGTATTTTCAAAAAGGGGTAAGAAGTGACTCTTTCCTCTTGATCACCTTTCTCAACATCAACCACCATCATCAACCACAGTACCTGTTTCACCAAGGCACCTCCCCGAATCACCCTCGAGGAAGTCAACCTTACAATCTTGAGTGGTACCTTTAGTACCCAGTTTTTAATCATTCCGTTAAAGTTATCCTATGATCTTACCTTCACTTCCCAAGTTCGTCCATAACCGCGGACACGGCTTTTCGAAAAGATTTACCCTGCAGGGGTGTACAATGTTTACCACGCGTACCGTCCGGCCCATTACCTGATCATTAGCTCTCTTCCTTGGAAAGCCGGCTGGGTGGGAGCGGTGTCGACTTCTCCCTCGTTAAGGACTAACCCAGGATCATCAGTGAGGACGGAGCAGCGATCCAACACACTGCCCCGTGGCCACTCATTTTCCTAAACACCGCCATCCTCATCTCAGTTCATCCCACCATCATCACGCACGCGCAAATGGAAGCCCGAACTAGAGGACCCTGGCTAGTCCCGCCCGAGTTATTTAGTCTATGAGGGTTCCTGCAATTGCATAGGCCTCACACATGGTTGCACGCTCAGTCTTGGTTCAAGAGGTATAGAACTCGCACCTAGGCGGCGAGAACGAGACAAAGCACCACAACCCCAGTGGCCTCTCATCCCCACCTTTAAGCATTTTATTATCCGTCACCACAATTTCTCCACCATCATTCTCATCTCATCACCTGTTTCCAACATGAACCATCCATCGTATAGCTATGCAATTAACTAAGCATGGCTAAGCATCAACATAGCATAGTAAGTATCTCGGCCAACAATACAATCCTATGGATAATAGGAGGGAAACAGGTATTGGCATCGGAATCTTAATGCAACTATAGGATACTCTAATCCAATAAAATTGACATTTGGAACCGCATGCAATATTATAGTGGAGAAAATATTTGCGGAAATATAGGATAAGACATGCTCAGAGGGGGATTACGCTTGCCTGTCTCAACGTGCTGGTAGTACGGATCGTCGCGATACGGTGGGGGCACTTCCACTCCTTGATCTACCGATGCACAAACAATACCGGAGAGGAACAATCAAAACCACGGATAACACCGGTGCCATGCGCAAACACATGATGACATGACATTTTAATGCACCGACTTATTATCAGCTATCCGACAAATTAAATGGGGTGTGAAAAACAATTACTTTAACTAGACAAGGAAGCACCCCATATTTAACTTAGTGATTCTCCGAATTTGTAACAAGTGCCGTTCTTTAGTGGTGCTCAAATATGCATGATATCATCTTAAAAGGTTAGTTCCCGAATTTCCGGACATTTGGGTATATTACACGCATTTTTCTGATGCTCCAAAGAAAATACGAGTTATTATTTGGTTTTTATAAACTCCCTCTTTTAAGAATCTGTCCTTCTTATAAATTAAGTTAAACAACAAGTGAAACTAATTATCTAGATTTGGAAAAGATGGATTTGGAATTTATTTGGTACTGAAATATTTCGGATTATCCGAATTGAATTAACTCGGAAAATCCGATGGAAGCATCTCTCGAATAATGGCTAAGGACTAGAAGTTCTCTCGTACTGGTAAACTTCGGAAAATCTGACGCTCAGCTCACTCGGAAAATCCGATCAAAAATTGGAGTGCTGAAATCCTGCTAAGGAACTGAAGACAACTCATACTGGTTGCATCCGGATTATCCGGTCGAAATTGACTCGGAACATCCGACGCGCGGCGAGAACGCAGACGGCGGCGAACTCCGGCGAATTGGGGCTACGGTCCAAGCGCGCACGAGAGGAGGGCAGGGGAGGTTCGTGTGCTCACCCCTC
Source organism: Poa pratensis (assembly GCA_947311845.1). Lineage (NCBI taxonomy): Eukaryota > Viridiplantae > Streptophyta > Magnoliopsida > Poales > Poaceae > Poa > Poa pratensis. The sequence continues at coordinate 64,095,753 of CAMZMU010000107.1, forward strand.
GCGTGTTGGAGAAGACGTCGAGGTCGAGGACGGACCACGGCGGCAGAATTCGGGCGGCGGTGCCGCGGCGGTGGTCGGAGAGGAACTTGGCGGCGACGGCGAACTAGGGCGCTCCGGCTCGATTCCTCCGGTGTAGAGGAAGCAGGGGAGGCGGCGGAGCTTCCTGCGCTCTTGGTTCCGCTCGGGGCGAGCTCAATCGACGGCGGCACGCACAGCCATGGCGCGGCGGGGTGGCTCTTGTGGGGAGGAAGAGAGAGAGAAGGAGCAGGCGAGCAAAAGCGGGGTGGGGGAGCAGGTGAGGTCGTGGGGGTCGTGGCGTCGTGCTCTTCGCATGGGAGAGCAGAGGAGAGGGGGGCCCGGCGATGGCATGCAGCGCGGGGGAGCACGGCGGCATGGCGACAGTGGCGAGGAGAGAGATGACCGTTTTACGAAAAACCCCCTGGAACTTCTGTTTCTGTCACAGATTGGTCCTTTTCTGCTTTAATTATAAAACCTTTTAAAACCAGCAGACTTTGGAGATTTAATTGAGGCACTTAGACATTTTAGAAAATTAGGAAATAATTTGTGTAGCCTTTTCATATCATGTGGAAGCTCCACAAAAATTGGCGTCTCAAAATAAAATGTTTTGAACCACTTTTGTTTAGAAAGGTTGGATATGGCATTTTGCTAAATTTCAAAATGTTGCTCCTTTAACAATTTGGAGCAAGAGCAAAATATTATTTTGTAGCTCTTGGAATTTCCTCGACAAATATAAGTTGTCAAGCATTTGTATTTTGCAAGGTTGAGTGCCTTCATTAATTTGAAATTGGTTGAAACAAGTTTGGCATTTGGTTTTTGAATGTTGCCAAATCCACCACAATTCCCTAGCAACAACACAATTCCCTAGCAACAACATGATGCATGAATGACATGATGCAAGGAACACAAAAGCGGAAAAATTACACGGGTTTTTAGGTTCTCAACTTTGGGCTGTTACATCTTCGAAGACCAACTCACAAGTGACCTACCAAGGAATTGGCAAGTACCCAAAGTTGATTTTCTATCCATTTTGCAGCCCGTCGTTTCGAAACACCACGTGATGATCGGGTGTGATAGACTCTACGTTCACATACAACGGGTGTTGTCGGGCCTAGCATGTACAGACATGGCCTTGGAACACACGCAAATACTACGGTTCTACTTGGCGAGCCTAGCATGTGCAGACATGGCCTCGGAACATGTAACCGAAAGGTAAAGCATGAGTCATATGGATGATATGATGAACATCTCGATGTTCGCCTTTGCAGCTACACCAACTCTCGTGATGATCGGTTTTGGTGTAGTGAATTTGGTTTGTGTAATCACTGAAACGACTAGAGGGATGCTGTTTTTGAGTGGGAGTTCACGTAGTAATTTTGAATTAACTTGAACTTAATTTATCATAAACTTAGTCTAAATTATCTGTGCAAATATGTTGTAGATCATGGCACCACCTGCTTTCAATTTCAATATGTTCATGGAGAAAGAGAAACTAGCGAACAATGGTAGCAACTTTACCAACTGGGCACTTAACCTGAGGATTCTCCTCACTGCTTGTCAGAAGCTCTATGTGCTTGATGCACCGCTGGGTGCCCCGCCCGCTGATGATGCTTCCGATGAAGATAAAAATGTTTATCTGACTCGCAAGGAAGACCACAATGTAGTTCACTGCGGCATTCTGTGTGGTTTAGAGCCGGAGCTGCGAAAGCGTTTCGAGAACAGCAACGCCTTTGATACACTGGGAGAATTGAAATTGATTTTCGATACCCATGCTGCCGTAGAGAGTTATGAAGCTTCAGAAAAGTTCTTTAGCTGCATGATGGAAGAGAACAGCTCCGTTAGCGAGCACGTACTCAAAATGTCTGGGTACGCCGATAAACTCATAGCCCTGGGAATATCGATCCCCAACAAGCTAGGAATTCATCGTGTTCTTCAATCTCTGCCACCAAGTTATAAGAACTTTGTGATGAACTACAATATGCAAGGCATGGAGAAGACTCTCCCGAGCTTCTGTCCATGCTGAAAACTGCTGAAGTGGAGATCAAAAAGGAACATCAAGTGTTGATGGTGAATAAAACCACTAGTTTCAAGAAAGGAAAGAAAAAGGGTAACTCCAAGAAGGGTGGTAAAAATGTTACCACGCCTGAGAAGAAGACCAAGGCTGGCCCTAAGCCTGATACTGAGTGTTTTTATTGCAAGGGCACTGGGCACTGGAAGCGGAACTGTCCCAAATATCTGGCAGATAAGAAGGCCGACAAAGTGAAAAAAGGTATATGTGATATACATGTTATTGATGTGTACCTTACTAGTACTCGCAGTAGCGCCTGGGTATTTGATACTGGTTCGGTTGCTAACATATGTAACTCGAAACAGGAACTGCGGAATAAGCGACAACTAGCAAGAGATGAGGTGACGATGCGCGTCGGCAATGGATCAAATGTTGATGTGATCGCCGTCGGGACGCTACCTCTTCGTTTACCATCAGGATTAGTAATAAACCTCAATAATTGTTATTTGGTGCCTGCGTTTTGCATGAACATCATATCTGGATCTTGTTTGATGCAAAATGGTTATTCATTTAAGTCTGAGAACAATGGATGTTCTATTTATATGAATAATATCTTTTATGGTCATGCACCTGTGAAGAATGGTTTATTTCTTTTAGATCTTGATTGTAGTGATACACATATTCATAATGTGAATGCCAAAAGAATTAAGATGAATGATGATATTGCTGCATACATGTGGCATTGCCGCTTAGGTCATATTGGTGTCAAACGCATGAAGAAGCTCCATTCCGATGGACTCCTAGAATCACTTGATTATGAATCATTTGAGACATGTGAACCATGCCTTATGGGTAAGATGACTAGAACTCCGTTTTCAGGAACAATGGAACGTGCGACGGATTTGTTGGAAATCATACATACCGATGTGTGCGGTCCAATGAGTGTGTCAGCGCGCGGTGGATATCGTTACTTTGTTACTTTCACTGATGATTTGAGTAGATATGGGTATATCTACTTAATGAAACACAAGTCTGAAACATTCGAAAAGTTCAAAGAATTTCAGAGTGAAGTGGAAAACCATTGTAACAAGAAGATTAAATTTCTACGATCCGATCGTGGAGGTGAATATTTGAGTTACGAATTTGGCACACATATGAAACAATGTGGAATAGTTTCACAACTCACTCCTGCCGGAACACCACAGCGTAATGGTGTGTCCGAGCGTCGTAATCATACTTTATTGGATATGGTTCGATCTATGATGTCTCTTACAGATTTGCCACTATCATTTTGGGGTTATGCACTAGAGACAGCTGCATTCACTTTAAATAGCGCTCCATCTAAATCCATTGAAATGACAGCGTACGAATTATGGTTTGGCAACAAACCTAAGCTATCGTTTCTAAAAGTTTGGGGATGCGATGTTTATGTGAAGAAGCTTCAACCTGATAAACTCGAACCCAATGCGGAAAAATGCGTCTTCATAGGATACCCTAAAGAAACAATTGGGTACACCTTCTATCACAGATCCAAAGGCAAGGTTTTCGTTGCCAAGAATGGATCCTTTTTGGAGAAGGAGTTTCTCTTGAAAGGTGTGAGTAGTAGGAAGGTAGAACTCGACGAGGTTAATGAACCTTCTCTTCTTGGAATGGCGAGTGGCACAGCGTCAGAAGCTGTTCTGGAGTTGACTTCGCCAAGTGAAGAGGGAACTAATGATCAAGATCATGAAACTCCGAAAGAGGATACTACCGTACTTCGCAGGTCAACAAGGATACGTACAGCTCCTGAACTGTATGGTGATCCCGTCTTGAATTTCATGATAGTTGAAAACAATGACCCTGCGACGTATGATGAAGCGATGATGAGCCCAGATTCCAACAAATGGCTGGAAGCCATGAAATCCGAAATGGGATCCATGTACGAAAACCAAGTATGGACTTTGGTGGACTTACCCAATGGCCGCAAGGCCGTTGAGAACAAATGGATTTTCAAAAGAAAACTGACGCTGATGGTAATGTGACCGTCTATAAAGCTCGACTTGTCGCAAAGGGGTTTCGACAAATTCAAGGAGTTGACTACGAGGAGACTTTCTCTCCCGTAGCGATGCTAAAGTCTGTTCGAATTATGTTAGCAATTGCTGCATTTTTTATTACGAAATCTGGCAGATGGATGTCAAAACTGCGTTCCTTAATGGTCACATTGAGGAAGAGTTGTACATGGTGCAACCCAAAGGTTTTGTCGATCCTAAGGATGCTGACAAGGTATGCAAACTTCAGCGATCCATTTATGGACTGAAGCAAGCATCCCGGAGTTGGAACCTCCATTTTGATGAGGTGATCAAAGGGTTTGGATTTGTCCAAACTTATGGAGAAGCTTGTATCTACAAGAAAGTGAGTGGGAGGTCTGGAGCATTTCTAGTACTATATGTGGATGACATATTGTTGATTGGAAATGACATAGAACTTTTAAGCAATGTAAAAGGTTATTTGAACAACAGTTTTTCAATGAAGGACCTTGGTGAAGCAGCTTATATATTAGGCATCAAGATCTATAGAGATAGATCAAGACGCTTGATTGGACTTTCCAAAAGTACATACCTTGACAAGATTCTGAAGAAGTTTAGAATGGACGAAAGTAAGAAAGGGTTCTTACCTATGTTGCAAGGCAAGACATTGAGTAGGACTCAATGTCCAGCTACGACAGAAGATAGAAGTGTTATGAGCAAGATTCCCTATGCCTCAGCCATAGGCTCTATCATGTATGCTATGTTGTGTATAAGACCGGATGTGGCACATGCTATTAGCTTGACTAGCAGGTACCAATCTAATCCAGGTTTGGAACATTGGACGGCGGTCAAGAATATCTTGAAGTACTTGAGAAGGACTAAGGATATGTTTCTCGTGTATGGCGGTGAAGAAGAGCTCGTCGCAAGATGTTACGTCGATGCTAGCTTCGACACCGATCCGGATGACTCTAAGTCACAATCCGGATACGTATTTGTTATGAATGGAGGAGCAGTAAGTTGGAGGAGTTCCAAGCAACCCGTGGTAGCAGGATCATCAACAGAGGCGGAATATGTTGCTGCCTCAGAAGCAGCGGATGAAGCAGTTTGGATGAAGGAGTTCATTACCGAACTAGGTGTGGTTCCTAATGCGTTGGATCCAATGGTTATCTATTGTGACAACAATGGTGCCATAGCCAATGCTAAAGAACCAAGGTCTCACAAGAATTCCAAGCATATCAAGCGCCGTTTTCACTCCATCCGTGAACATGTCAAGGATGGTGATATAAAGATTTGCAAAGTACACACGGATCTGAATGTCGCAGACCCGTTGACTAAACAACTCCCGAAGGCAAAACATGATCAACACCAGAACTCCATGGTTGTTAGGGTCATCACAATGTAATCTAGATTATTGCCCCTAGTGCAAGTGGGAGACTGAAAGAAATATGCCCGAGAGGCAATAATAAAGTGGTTATTATCTTATTCCATGTTTATGATAAATGTTTATTTCTCATGCTAGAATTGTATTAATCGGAAACGTTGATACATGTGTGACTAATAAACAAGTAAGAGTTCCTAGTAACGCCTCTCGTTTAACTAGCTCGTTGATTAACCGATGATCAAGGTTTCCTGATCATGAGCATTGGATGTTGTTAATAACGGGATCGCGTCATTAGGAGAATGATGTGATGAACATACACCCAAAGTAGATATAGCAATGCGATAAAGTCATTAAGTTTACATTGTTGTATCAATCATATATGAAGTAACTCTAATCCTTAGACCATGAGATCATGTCAATCACTAACACCGGATGAGTGCTTTGATGACATCAAACGTCACACCGTGAAAGGGTGACTATAAAGGTGGCATTGGGTACTCTGAAATTATTAGTTGAGGCTCATGGATCAAGAGTGGGATTTGTCCATCCAAATGACGGAGAGATATACTCTGGGCCCTCTCGGTGATATCACATCGACACCGCTTGCAAGCACGTGACTAGATCACAAGGATGTCATATCATGGAACGAGTAAAGAGTACTTGTCGGTAACGAGATCGAACTAGGTATAGTTGATACCAATGATCGGATCTCGGACAAGTAAAATATCGTGAGACAAAAGGAATTGGTTACAACGTTTATGGTTCACGCGATCACAAGATTCATCGTTGAATGTGTAGGAGTCATTACGGATCTCCAGATCCCGCTGTTGACAATTGGTCGGAGAGGTGTCTCGATCATGTCTACATTATTCACGAACCGTAGGGTGACACACTTAAGGTTTGCCGACACTTTTGAGAGGATGCGGAATATTGGAGAAAAGTTTGGACAGCACCGAAATTGTTTCGGGTAATATTAAAATAGTTCAAGGGGGTAAGTGTTAATGTTTGTTGATTAAAAGAATCAGCAAATATTAAATCTCAAATAAAAGAATTAAAAATGTTTTATTCATTTATGGGAGAAAAACTCTTTGATTTATGAGTGGGAGTTTCTAGCAAATTAAGAGGAAGTTTCAAGTGATTTAATATGGAGTTACCACTCACATTAAGAGGAATAAAATGGGGATTTTGTTCTTGGGCTGGCGCATCCCCAAGGAGGTGCTGCCTCCCCTCTCCTATATATTGAGTGGTGGTACTCCTCTCTCACTTGTTCTTTCACTTGTCCACTTGTTCCTCTTCCTGCTGTTCCACCAAAAAAGACATGGCTTAGGCGAAGCCCTGCAGAAATAGTTTCTCCACCACACCACGCCGTCGTGTTGTTGGATTTCCCGGTGGATCCTCTACTTCTGCTGCCCCGCTGGAACGAGGGAACGGAGGTCGTCGTCAAGCTGTACGTGTGACCGAGCACGGAAACGCTGCCCGTTGCAGCGTTCATCTTCGCGATCTTGAGATCGGCAAGTGATCGACTACACCGTCCACGAGAATCATTCTCGAAACGCTTTTGGTCTTCGAGGGTGAGTTCTTTTGGAACTTGGTTCTACCCGTTGCTCACATCCACTAGATTAGATCTTGGTGTCTTGGTTGTTCTTACCGTAGGAATGTTTTTTGTTTTCTATGTTACGAACCCATCAATATATACTCTCTTTGATCTATTTTTTAGTGTTGGAGGAATAGTTCCTATTGACTCGGTATCTATTTTTAGTGTCGGAGGAATCGTTCATGTATACTCTCTCCAGTCTATAATCTTAGAAATATTTTTGGTCACTCGAAGGAGGAAAACCAAACATCCAATAATGTTGGTCCGGCTATTGTCAGCTCCATTCAATAATTAGATTTATACAACTGAGTTCGGCAACAAAGACTATACAACTGAATCTCCTTTCTCTGCTTCATTTTCTAATGAGCTGGGGCATGAAGAGTTACCCATTCTCTAATAAGGAGGGGAAGGTTGGACGCATGATAGCGGAGGGGGCGGGACAAATGGCCAGTCGCTAGCATGCGGTGCCCGTCTGTCTGAATTTTACGTGGTCGACATGTCCACACTCCTGAGTTGCCGCAGAAATTGGGGACAGATAAGGAGATTCAGTGACGTTTAGAGCGAGGGCGTCTGTCGTGGGTTTGTCACGTCAGGTGTCATGGATGACTTCATAGGTGTGGGATTACGCGAGTCAAGCATCTCCGAGCTTGGGATCGCAGGAACAAAGATCAACACAGATTTACCCAGGTTCGGCCCCCTCAATGTGAGGTAAAAGACCTACTTCCTGCCTACCCTAGATTGGTATTGATATGATAATCGAGGTGTTACAATGGAGGCGATCCGATCTGGTACTCGCCGTATGAGCTAGGGTTTAGGGCTTGATAGCTTGACCCTCTCTAAGTCCTGCGAGTCCTCTTTATATGCACAGAGGCTCGCCAGGTTACAAAGGAAACTTCCCCCATAAGGAATACGTCCACAGAGGCCTACTCGGAGACTACTTGGTCTTCACGTCCTCCGGGATATGTCTTCTAGATCTTTCCCCTTATGGCGGTTCAATATTGGGCTTGCTCCCAAGTGGGCCTTTGTTCATGCGAGTAAGTCGCACTGGGCCGCGGGTTAATCCAGAAAGTATTCCCCCGACATTAGCCCCCAAGTTTAGCTTGGATTTCGAGTGAAGGCTTCTTCGTCTTAACAAACCCCTGAGCCGGCACATGAATTATCCCAGCTGAACTCCAACTTTCATATCTGCGACTTATAACTCTTCTTGGCGGCTCAAAACGCGACTTAACCTGCCTTGACGGTTGATTTTCAGATCTAAACGTCTTCCGCGCCTGGGCTATTTATCTTGGCTCATCGTTTTTCCCAGCGTTCTGCATCAAGTCCTGCATTACGCATCCACTGCTCCTTTCCGCCGCCTCCAATCTCGCTTCTCGTACTCACAATCCTTCGGTGAAGATCTCCATCAATCTGAGAAAATGTCTCGCCGCAAGTGCAACTGGGAAGGCTCGTGGGTCGACGAAGATTTCCTGGAATCCCTATCTGCACGGGGCCTTCTTCCGCCAAAAGATCAATGCGAATGGCGGCGGCTGGGAGGAGGTAATTCCCAATCCTCAACCAGGAGAAGTAGTGATATTCGCGGAGCATGTTGAGCGCGGGTTCAAGCCCCCGGGCTCTCTCTTCTTCCGCTCCTTGATGCAGCGGTTGGGTCTCCGCTTCCATGATATTGGCCCTAATTCGATGTTGCAAGTGAGCAACTTCCACGTCCTCTGCGAAGATTATCTGGGTATCCCGCCTTCAATAGATTTCTGGCTTGCTCTTTTCAATTGCAATAGTCAAAGGGAAACCACAGATGGTCCTTTTCTCCAATGCGGCGCCATTTCCTTCCAACGCCGTAGGGGTAGTATTTCCCAAAACTAACCTTGCCAAGAAAATCAAGGATTGGCAAAGGACATTCTTCTATTGTAAAAACACTTCTCCTGAGGGTGAAATTCCTCTTCCTCTTTGGTCTCCTCTTCCCTTCGAGGCTACCGATGCTCTGTCTTCTAAATCTGATCCTTCTTCGTTGCCCTTTATCGAATCCCTTTAGACAAGGTGAGGGCGCTGACACTCCATGGTCTCACTGGATTAGATCTCATATCTTGCTGGACTAAGTGGCGAATTCAGCCTGTGAGTCGCCGCTCGCGACTTATGGTGGATTTCACTTGTCATGCAAACGACGTCGACCGTACTTGCCCTGAAGATTGGGACAAAGGGGAATGGATAAATTTCATTCGCCGAGTGACGGACGAGGATATCGACTCGTATGATAACGTCGGGCTTGCTCCCTTCTGGGCTGAGCACAAGCCTTTTGTGGTAATGTTTACTTGTCACCTGTTTCCTCGAAAATTCCTTCTCCAAAATTAATTATTTCTGACCTGAGCTCCTTTTCAGATCGATCCCTATTTCTGGGTTCTTCCCTCAGAGGACGCGACTTGAACCAAGAAACCGCGGCTGAGTCGTCAAAGCAAGCCGCAGCCTTTGGCGAAGATACAGTTATGCACGATATTGTCTCCGAGGAGGTAGTGCTTCTGAAGAGGAGCAACAAATGGCCGACGCTCTTCTGTCCTCGACTCCAAATACACCTTTCTTGGAACTTCCTGAGGTGCCTCGCAGGTCCTCGAAGCGTATTTTATGCAAGAGCTCAGAAGACCCCGCGCAGCCTGAGAAACGCCGCAAAGCCTTGGCGCTACTGGTAGAAACAAGAACTGCCAAATCTTTAAAACTTGCTGATCCCAACAAGGCTGCTTTCTCTTCCGAGGCTGTTGCAAAGGACTGCTTCTCAATAAGCTCGGGTAATTGTTTGCGACTCTCTCCTTTTCCTTTTGTGCTTGCGTATTTTTGGCAAGGAATTGCTGATCACCACTTCTTTTCATACTCTGTAGGTTCAGATTTGCAAGGTTTATCTTCTCCTTCCTCTGGTTGCCTGATGAAGAGTATCCGTGTCGCCTCTGGGTATGGTTCGCCTTCTTTTCAATGTTGCGGCTCTGCTAGGTCAGCTTATTAACCCATCAATGTTTTGCAGGGCCATGCTGAAGAGGATACCAAGTCTAATTCTCATCCCACTTCTTCTCAGCCAGCTATGAGCGAGGATGATGCTGCTGATGAAAACGTGGGAAACAGTAATGGTGCGACTCATCCAAGGCCCTCCCTGGAGGAAGGTATTGCTGATGCGGCTCCTGCCACGACCCAGTCGCAGCTCCATCCGCAACTCCTGCTGTTGGTAGGGTATCCACTGAAGATAGAATTCCAGCTCCAGGAAATAGTTCCAAGTCAATTGCGGATGCCATAATTGCTGCTGGAGATAAGCATGCTGCTCTGCTGCGCGGCTAGTTGAGCAATTTTCTTCAAGTCGCCAGGTACATATACCGTAGCCCCCAAGGATCAAAACCTTGTGTCATCGCACGGGGTGTTGATTCTTTTCCTGGCTCCAAATCTCGAGCCCCCAAGTTCCTGGATAGTTTACCCATGCATTTTGCTCTGTTTATTTTCAGCTTGAACTGTCCTTGCTTGATGCTTCTGGCTCAATAAAGGGTAAAGGCATTTCCATAGATCATCCTGAAATGATGCAGTCTCCCTGGAGCAGCATAATGAGGTCATTAGGGACCAAGATCAGGAAATAAAATCTCTCAAAGGTCAACTCGACTCCTGTGAAGAGCAATTTAAAGAACTTGAAGCCGATATGCAGCAGCGACTCATGGAGAAAGACGAAGTCATTAGATCTTTGCGAGAAGGGCTGACTCTTAAATCTGAATTGATTGATCGCCTGAAGGGAGACCACGCAAAGGAACTCGCCGCGCGAGATGAAAAATATAACTCGCTGTTCAAAGCCTTTGAGGGTTTTGGCTCCATGGTCAAATCAGCCATCCTGCAGCTTGCTGGTTCGTCTTTTATTCCTTTAATCATATATTTTGGGTAACCAACGTGAGTCTCTGACTTGTTTCTTGCCTTTTCTTTCTTGACATAGGGCCTGAGGCCCCAGTGTCCCGCTCCAACTTGAAGGATCAACTGGTATATCTGTCTGACTTCAGCCAGCGCTTCTTAAAGGTTACCAAGGAAGTTATGACGGTAATCTCTCCTGCGACTGATGGCCCAACATCTTGCGAGTATTGGATAAAAAACTGCTCAAGGCTCCGCATTATGTCTCTGATTGGAAACGATCCTCTGCTCGCGCCGGAGCCGCGCATGTCTTGACATTGCTCGAGCATATTATCCAGAATAGATGTTGGCAAGGTTGCTCGCCACGGCCTGGCGATGAGCGCGGATGATACTGAACTGCCAATAAGCGAGTACTTCGATATCTGGAAAGGGATGCGCGGTATGCCACAAAATTTGTTGATAACTTAGACTTGGGCACTTATCTCGAAAATTCAATCTTGATGGGAGCAAGGTGCCAAAGGAAAAGTCCACAGGAGCTGAGTCATCTCGGCTACTACTCCAGCAACAGTATCTGGTGGCCCTTCTGCCTCGTCTGGCGGCGCCCTGATTATTAGGCACCTGCGACTGCAACCGCGAGACAAGCCGCGCCAATTCCCACTCCTGTAGCTCGGAAGAGAAAAATAAATAATGTGGGACATGCCCGTTAGTCTGTAAGACATTCATGTATTATAAACAGTATTTTGGTGACCTATAAGCAGGTTCTTTTCATGATAATTCCATTAAGTAGACGCTCGCGCGGCTCAGTATTTCCTAGGAACATGTGTGTTCAGGGTCGAGAGCGGCCATGATAGGCAATCAAGCTCGATTGACGCCACACCCCAGTACTTTGGCCGCATAATGCAAGACGCTTCTAGCTTAAGGATTGCCACTAGTTTGGCAAAATTTGAGGTGCGATTGGTACTCGCGATGCTCGTAAGGAGCCCTCAAGGGTCAGTGATATATGAAATTCAAAAGACTCAGCGACTCAATGATAGTTGAGGCGAAACGACAAACCCTTGAATGTCAAGGGTGCCGGCTTTATTTCATAATCACTCGATGTTTTACAGGGTGTTACAGGATGATGCAGGCCCTTTAATGCGGGTTTTCTATTCCCCGCAGGCCATGCATACTTGATACTCATCGCACTTAGTTGCGAATTAATACTCCTAACGGAGTGGGTTGAACACCTGATTGGTTCAATTTTGAGTCGCTAAAAGCGACTCGGGTCGAGCATGATAGCTCCGATGTATGTCTCATGTTGAAGCAGAGAGCAAGTTTGTTAGGCGATTAGCCGCACTGAGCTGCGACTTATGTCGAGTTGAGTTTGCTTTGTAAGGACTCACGATAACTGAGCCCTTTGGCTGGGGTTGTTGATCGAGGCTGGGTCTATGCACATGCGCCATTTCTTGTCTTCTTTTTGTATCAAAGCGACCTCTGGGGCATTATCTTGCTGATGCGCGACTTCTCGGTGGGTATTTACCATCCGGTGGCTGCATCCTGTTGGCCGCTTCCGCGGTACCTCCAACGCGACTCGTTTTGAGCTGCGATTACCGATCTGCGACTGATATCCATGTGAGAGTTGGCGATGCAAGCTTCTTCTGCGAGTACTGAGCCTGCGTTCTCGCATTCTAACGCTCTCTGCCTGTCTCCATATATTGTAATAACACCGTTTGGTCCTGGTATCTTTAACTGTAGGTAGACGTAGCAGGGGCGGCGGTAAATTTGACATAGGCTTCTCTTCCAAAGATCGCATGATATGAGCTTTTGACTGCTACAACCTCAAAGTCTAGGAGCTCTGTGCGGAAGTTCCGCTCTGTTCCAAAGCTAACTTCAAGTGTTATCTTTCCGATTGGTCGCGTAACAGCTCCTGGGATTATGCCTTGAATTTCTTTCCTGGATGGTCGCAGCCTCGTCTCGGGTATATTCATTCTTCGGAGCGTGTCTTGATATAGGATGTTTACTCTTCCTCCTCCGTCCATTAGGACCTTACTTAACTTGTATCCCGCGACTTCAGGCGTGACCAAGAGCTGGCTGTCCTGGATCTCTTACTTCTGGGGGGTGATCGCCGCGACTCCAAATAACCGATTGCTCTGTCCAGCGACGATACCTTTCTGGCGTTGAAATCTGACCGCTCTTCCGGCTTCCATCCGTTGTTTGTACTTCCACTGTATGAAACTGTCCTATGTTTCTTCTAGGTAAAACGTCAGGCCCTTGATGAGAGCTAGATTTATTCTTGTGCTGCATCGATCCGCTGCGAGCCGCATCTGGCGTGTCGCCTTCTTTCCACCTCCGGTAATAATGACATTGCGCCTTTGTGTGACCGCTGGCCTGCCATCTCTCCTGCGATGTAAGTCGCAAGGCACGTCGAAGATCCCCTTGCAGTTATTAGGGAGTAAGGCCTTATCACTCCCTTGCTCCTTCATCTGGTGTGCGCGATGTTCAGTTTCGCGACTTGCAATTTCCCTGTTGGGTTCTGTGATAAGCCGCCTGTCCCTTATCTGTCTTTGCGTACTTGTCAGCTGTTGCCAAAAGCTGGTCGAAACTATCAATCTTGTGCTCAGCGCGACTTAATTTGTGCACCAGCGGCTCAAATCTACAGTTCTTCTCATAGCTTGTATTGCAGCTTGTACTGTTAAGTTTTTGGCGGAGCCAAGGATCTCCGCGATTCTCTTGATCCAGTCCCGCTTGATTCGTCCTCTTTTTGAATGCATTGTCTAAGGTTTTTCATGTCTTCTGTTTGGAATCTGTTGATGAACTTGTCCTTCAAGTCTTCCCATGTGCTTATTGATTTTGATGGCAGCCTTAACAGCCAATCCCTAGCTTCTCCCTGTATTGCCAAGTGGAAGTATTTCGCACGTACTTCTGAGTACATCAGCCCTGTCATGCTTGCCTCGTAATCTTCTATCCATAAGGCAGGGTCTTGGTCACTGCGATAGGTGGTGACTCGCTGCGACTCCGAAGTTCGGGGGGAAACGAGTGAGCCGTATTTCCTCTCCAAAACATGCTGGTCCTTTCAATAATGAATAGGAGTTTACTGGCGCTGAATCTTCATCTGAATCAGTTTCAATCTGGGATGGCTGAGTCGCTCCGGACGTCGTGACTCGCCTTCTATCTTCTTTTCTTTTTCCAATGATACCTGCAAACCTGCTAGCTGGTTGACCACTTCTTCGACGCTGCACTTTTCTCCTCCCCATGATACCTCGTTTTGCGGCTCATTGGGCGTGACTCCATACATATTTGCTTGTTGTAAGCAGCGGTTTGCAGTAGGTCGATCGCACGAGCTTCCTTATCAGCTCGTGTGTCTCCAACCGGTGCTATCTTTGACAATATCCCTATCGCGGCATACGTTGCTCTCTGGGTCGCCGTGGAACTGTGATTTCATCTCTCCTCTGTCCATCTTGATCTGATGTTTTTGCTGCCAACGACGGAGTCGCCATCTTCTTCTTGGAGTTTCTTGCGCTCAGATGTCGTCTTGGTTCGGACCGCCTGGTGCTTTGGCTGCAGCGACGGAGTCGTCGACCTTCTTCTTGGAGTTTTTCGCGCTCAGCCGCGAGTCTTTGTGCCTCTTCACAGAGTTCCGTCCTGATAGCTTCAATCTCTTCAATCTTGAGGTCTCCTTCCTGATTTGGTAGAGATCCCCAAACAGGTCTTGACGGGACGGGGATGGGTAGTCTTGCTGTAGCTTGTTGTAGCTCCTCCAACACGCGGACCCTGACCGGCCGCAGTTCCTCACCGACTCGCTTCCTTGAGTCGCATCTATAGATCTGCGACTGACGGATCCGACGAAAACTTTTACTGATCCGATGGGAACAATGTATCCAAACTCGATGCGATCTGCCTCGGGTCCCCACTCTGAGTCGTCGATGAAGGGGACCCCATTGATGTCTTCAACTTGGCCGATGGCGATGTCCTTGAAGCCTGATTTCGATCCTGCGCGGAACGTGACGCTTTTGACCGCAGGCCCCACGGTGGGCGCCAACTGTCGTGGGTTTGTCACGTCAGGTGTCATAGATGACTTCGTAGGTGTGGGATTACGCGAGTCAAGCATCTCCGAGCTTGGGATCGCAGGAACAAAGATCAACACAGATTTACCCAGGTTCGGCCCCCTCAATGTGAGGTAAAAGACCTACTTCCTGCCTACCCTAGATTGGTATTGATATGATAATCGAGGTGTTACAATGGAGGCGATCCGATCTGGTACTCGCCGTATGAGCTAGGGTTTAGGGCTTGATAGCTTGACCCTCTCTAAGTCCTGCGAGTCCTCTTTATATACACAGAGGCTCGCTAGGTTACAAAGGAAACTTCCCCCATAAGGAATACGTCCACAGAGGCCTACTCGGAGACTACTTGGTCTTCACGTCCTCCGGGATATGTCTTCTAGATCTTTCCCTTATGGCGGTTCGATACCGGGCTCGCTCCCAAGTGGGCTTTTGTTCATGCGAGTAAGTCGCATTGGGCCGCGGGTTAATCCAGAAAGTATTCCCCCGACAGTGTCCACTGGGGAGAGATTTTCGTGTCCAAATTTCATTTGTCCTATCAGATGCGCCCAATGGAGATGCTCTGACCCACCACAATTATTGCTCGCTGCACTACTCGAGTTATCTCTCGTCGTAAGGGCATGTTTGATTAGTCACATGACCTCCATACATGCCCGCAGGTGTAATTTTAGCATGTTTCGTTGTGTGGGTCGAACCAAAGTTTTGCACCGCACATATCTTAAAGCAGCGTTCGGTCAGGCTCTAGAGCCACGCTCGAATCGGTCGTTTAGTCAGATGTAGTCTTTTGCATATGAGGGAGAGAAACCCATGTTTCGTGTCAGAGTTGTCATGTAGGTTCCTTTTGCTTCTCCTCATCTCTCTTAATTTCCTTCACCGAAATCTCTCTAGTCTATACAACCGTGTTTCGCGAATTTCGCCAAATTCATCGCACAAAGTTGATCATTTGAAATTTTCTTTGGAAGTATGTTTAGCTCGTCGTTTCGTGCAACTTTCCTATCGTAATTTTTCCGTTTGTACAGACATATACAAGTTGTACGTGTTTAGACTATGCTCGATATACATATCTTTTTCATCCTCTGTGTCATCTCTGCATAAGAGTAAGAACAATAACGTAGCCGGTTGCCGACTACAAACACATGTCATGTCACCTAAAGCATGCATAAGTACAACAAGCTAGCCGCTTGCCGTCAGGAACTCCGTTGTTGTAACAGCAGGTAGTAGGCTGTGGTGTGTATACGTATGTTTTTCAATCATCATGTCGTCTCCGCTCAGCCGCCATGGTAGCTGTCGCGGACTCCGCAGTCGCAGCAGCAACTAATACGTTGTGCTTGGTATACATATGTTTTTCAACTGCCCATCCGCTACCATGAACTTCGCCAACGCAGCAATAGCCCCTACCGGACCGCCACCGCGCTCCTGACGCCATGCTCGCCACCCGCGTAACAAGTGGTGTGAAGTAAGTTCACCATTTAAATTAGAGATGAGAATAAGTCACGGTGCGCACAACACACAGTTGCAACCAACGCCAGTGTTTGCGTTTCTTGAGGGCCGGACAAATCAATGCCGTCAATCAAATGTTATGCAGAACATGGCTTGTTACCGTGAGCCACAGATGAAAAGAGGACAAAATATGTGCACGTAACGGTTACCTACGGAAAAATATTCGGTGAAAACCAACTTTCAGTGAAAATCGGCGAAAAGCACAAAACAATCACGTTAATTTTTTTTAAAGAAAATGTCAACAAAAATATATTACATTTGGAAGGGAGCGTGTACATTTGCAAGTTGAAACTCAAAATTATTTAGTATATAGCTATGAAAATGACAAATTCAGTAATTAATAGTAGCAAGATGAATGTTACTATTCATTAGTGACTTTGCCATCTTTTTTGAGTTTCAACTTGCAAATTTACCTGGGCCTGCCGCTGTCCTACAAGTGGCCTTCTAAGGCTGCGCTGCAACCTGCGCCGGATAAAATCATCAACCGGTGCCCAACTTGGAAGGCCCACTTGATGGCCAAACAGAGCCGCCTTGTGTTGATCAAGAATGTCCTCGTGTTGATCCAGGTCCACCACTCCATCGCGCTCGAGCTCCCTGACTGGTTCCTCAAGGCCTATGAACAGCGTCTTCGAGCCTTCTTCTGGCAAGGGACTGAGAAGGTTCATGGCGGTCAATGCATGGTGGCCTGGGAGACCATCTGTCGGCCGGTCTGCTATGGGGGTCTCGGGATCCCCAACTTGAAGATGATGGGATGGGCCCTTCGCCTCCGCTGGCTCTGGCCTCGTCACTCGCCGGACCGCAGCTGGACGGGCCTTCCATCGACGCCTGACCCCGTCTTAGAGGGGTTCTTCGCGGCGTCAACCTAGACGGTGGTGGGCAATGGAGCCACCGCCCGCTTTTGGCAGGATCGCTGGATTGCTGGGCGCTCCGTGCGATCCATCGCACCGCATCTCTTTGCGGCTGTTGAGGCTGAGGCCGTTGATGGCCGATCGGTGCGGCAGGCACTGGCCGATAATGCTTGGATTCGGGATGTAACCGGTGTCCTCACGGTCCCGGTCATCACCGAGCTCCTTTTGCTGCACAACCAGATAGCAGAACTTCCTCCCCTCAATGATGATGACGACCGTCTGATCTGGAAGTGGACTAATGACGGTGTCTACACAGCGGCCTCTGCCTATAAGGCGATGTTCCTTGGCCTGGAGACGTTCGCTTGTGGCAAGATCGTCTGGAAGACTTGGGCGCCCGGCAAATGCAAGATGCATGTTTGGCTGCTCCTTCACTGCCGGCTATGGACGGCTGACCGGCGCGTCCGCCACGGGCTCGACACTCATGTCGCCTGCCCTCTGTGTGAGGCTGCACCGGAGACAGCCGAACATCTCTTCCTTGAATGCCCTTTCACCCTAGCTGTCTGGAGGGAGATTCTGGGTAAGTGCAACATCGCCGTCCTCGCTCCTTGCTCGAATTCTCTCTCGGACTGGTGGACCGCTGCTCGTGCGAGATTGCGCCCGGCGCGCCGCAAAGGCTTTGACAGCCTCGTTCTCTTGATCATTTGGAAGATCTGGCTGGAGTGGAACGCGCGAGTCTTCGAAGGCGCGCCGTCGACGTTCTGGACGCTTTGCTCTGCCATTGCCAACGAAGCTCAGCCCTGAAGCTGGCTGGAGCTTCAGGGTCCGCGCCCAACTTTGTTGTTGCTGTAGCTGCTCTCTTGTAACAGCCTCTTTGGCCCCCCTGTACGCTCTCTCTGTTCCTTCTATTGATCTGGCACGCAAGTTTGCGGTGTCTGCATTTTAACTTGCAAATTTAAACGCCTATACAATTCTACCTCCCCAACATGCATTTTTTGTTAAAAAAATTATAACTTTTAATCATGATTTTTTGGTGATTTTCAACGATTCACACTGAAAGTTTGATTTTTACCAGATACTTTCTCGTTATCCACTAGAGAGCAGTTTTACTTCACGCTCTGTCTTCCAGATCCATCCATGGACGGAGAAGGGAGAAGTACTTGTTGCAAACGCTACGCCTTCCAGACGGGCCGCCATTATTGGTCAACATTTCCTTCATTGCTTATCTCGCTCGCCTTCTAGTTTTACCAGTCAGTGTTAACCATTTCCCTCCCACGCAGCGATGTCCGCTCACCCCACCAATAGCACGCCTCCTCCGCCGACATCGGAGCCCACGGCCGCCACCGATATGAAGCCACCGCGGCCGCTGCCGCTTTCCGCCGCCGAGGCCGACGCGCCACCAAGGAAGCGGAAGCTGGAGGAGGTGGGTTTCCACCACTCTCCCTACTACAAGATCAGAGCAGCCGTCGCCAACCTCCGCGGCCGCTTCCTCCAGGTCCCCACTCCAAACCCCATATTCTCGGTGCATTCAGGCTTGGTAGAAGGAACAGTACCTTGCATAATCCTACATTCCTACTCCTAATGAAACTTATTGTGATAAGAAAACAAATTCTGGACGAAGATCAGCTGATCAGGTGATGTTTATTGACCAACTGATTCAGGGTAGAATGCTGGCTGTAGTATTGTGCTTGCTAGTGTAGGTGGGGGGAATTCAGATTATCGACTAAATTGAAGATTTCAGTGAATGGCAACAATATGTACACAAGGATGGGGCGTGTTTAAAGGCACACACTGCCGAAGCCAATGATGCACCCATTTGGCTCGTGCTCCTTTTCCAATTGAAAATTTCAAAATGTATGATATGTGGAGACACCGACATATTTATACAGAACAGAGATTAGAGTTTGGGGACGATGGTGGTGAGTGATGACTACATTAGTGGGTATGTTACAACAACATTGTTCTGTGCAAGTGTGTGTTGCCATTGCTGATGTGCGGTACTGTATTCAAACTTTTACCAATTCAGACATACGCTCAGCCTGTTGTTTACTACTAGTCAATTCTTGTGTGATGCATCCTGGTTAAAACAGGAAGATGTTCTAAATTGTACCTTTGTTGTGTTGAAGGTTTACCGGGCTACTGATTCCCAAAAGGAAGATGCTGCTCTTGAGATCCTGAAAGGTAAATGTTCAGTTCATATCGTTGTTAGAACTTACGTATTTGTGTGGAACTTTCGTGGTGTGTTGCCTATGATCTTGGTCAGGTACAAATATTACTTTAGGTTTGGATGTGGTGTTGAACCATTTCCTCTAGATTTCATCTTTATATTTATAGAAGCATGTTTGTTCTCTTGACATGCTAGGAGTGCCTCAGGTGTTTTGACAGAGACTGGATCTTTGTGAGCGTGGATTTATAGTCCCCAACCCTGAGGATATTTGTAACCATTGCGATTTTACATCTACAGTTTTATATCACTTTAATACATTTCTGTAAAATGTAAAACGGCCATATATTACATTTCATAGCCCTGCATTTGAGTACTTGACAAACCCCTGTTGTTTTTGTAACGTGATGCATTATGTCAGGTTTCTGTAGACTGTAGTACCCAGGAAGCTAGGATCATAATGTATTGTCTCAAGATTCTTGTACCCACCAGTAGTTACATGAAATACACATATATATATGCTATTCACACAGGCAATACTAATCTAATTTTTTTACTTCTGAAAGTGCATTAAAAGTGTGTGTTCTGCGTTCTGGTCTAGAAAACCTGTTGATTGCCTGGGACGTCATGCATATGCATGTATGTATTGAAGTAACGAGTCTAATTAGTCTGCCCCTGCTCATTCTGTGTTCCAGAGATAAAAGTTGTCAGAGAGTTATCCAAGAAAATGCGACTGGAGATCTCTGCTGCCACTGAGCCTGTAAAACCATTCGACATGCCTGCAGTTAGAGATCTCAAGAACAAGCCTGCTGAAGAAGTGCCATCTGGAGTGAAGAATCAAGTGCCTCAGATAGGCCAGGATGCAATGTTTCTGCATAATACAGGTGTGAAGGTACCACTCAAGCCTGTTAGCTCGCAGACTGTTGCAGTGGAGATTCAGCGGGAAGCCAATGCAAGCGAGATAGTTAACCGTGCCAATCATTCAGGAGAACACCTGCAAGGGTCTTATGTCATTGGTGGATCTCCCATGGGCTGGAATTTTCGTATGTGGCCTGCAGGCAAAGCAGTCTACTATGGCTTGAGCAAAGCAGAGTGGTTGGCAGGTCAAGCTGCGAAGTGAAATCTCACTCTCACCCAGCAATCTAACGAGTACTTTACCACTAGATCTTCAGAGATAACCTAGTTAGTTTGCTAGCAGCATGCTGTGATATAGTAGTAAGTAGATAGTACATGGGATGAGACTCTTGGCACCTGAACATGGTGAGACATGGCAGTATCATTAGTAAGCATCATTTTGGGGAAAAAATCGTTGAATCTGCAGTTGCAGTCAGTGCCAAGTAGTATATACAATGATCTCTTTGCAGTTCAGTGCAAAGAGGAAGTAGATTAGGCACATGTGGATGTATGTTCTTCTTTTTTCCCCACCATTGTCAGGTTAATCACAGGGCTTGTTCTGATGGGCACTACACTAGTGCTGACGGATGCTGAACTGAAGGAGCAGAGAATTGCAAGGCAGAAAGATGAAGAGCAATTTCACCTGCCTGACTGGGTAAGAGAGGCCTTAGCAGCATGAAACACGTTGATACTGTGTCTAATAACAACAGATTAGCCTCCAATGTGTTTCCTACGATAAACGGTTGTTGCAATGTCTTTCGTTCGTTTGTTGAGCGGGATCTTGCAATGTGTTTCATAAGATACACGGATGTTGCAACGTCTCTGTGATGCCTTTGTTGAACGGGATTTTGCAGAACGTTTTTTTAGATGCATTTTGCCGAACGTTAGTTGTGGGCGGTTCTAGTTCTTTCCTGACGTCGGTGGAGGCGCGGAGCTGTTTGAGCCGTTTCCGTTTGAAAACTAGATCTGACGGTCAACAGCTCAGCAACGTCTCTGGAGTTGGACTTGGCTCCGGCCCTTGCTCGATTTCGTTCCGGACGCCGGCCGGGGCCATGTCCAACTACAACTAGCGCCGTCTATACCATAGAAAGCTGCAGAACAAGCCGTGGACAACACAGCCCAATCAACCCTCCCAAATTCGATCGTTCTCGTCGACGACCAGAGCTCCTCTCGATCGACGACATGGCAGAAGGCGAGGAGGAGGAGAAGAAGAACATCGGAGGAGACGAGAACCCGAACCCGAGCCAGTTCCCGCCGGGGTTCCGGTTCATGCCGACGGACGACGAGCTGATCGAGTACTACCTCCTCCCGCGGCTGCAGGACAGGCCGCACGTGCCCAATGACGCCATCATCGAGGACTACGTGTACAGCTGCCACCCGGACGACCTTCTTCTTAACGGTACCTACGTGCGCCATCCTCCAGGGGAGCTTAACTTACGACTGCTTATTGTATTGTACTGATCGATCGCAGGAGAGTACAAGGACAAGGGCCAGGACGACATCTGGTACTTCCTGTCTCCGACGGCTCGCAAGTACGCGAACGGCGGCAGGCCGTCCCGGGGCACGCACGACCGCCGCGGGCGGTGGAAGGCGTCCACGGGCGGCACGGCGGCGGTCACCGGTGGCAACATCAAGTACTGTTTTAGAGTCCTCAACTACTACAACGGCCCCAGTTACAAGGACGAGGACAAGAGCAACTGGCTGATGCGCGAGCTCACCGTCCCGCAGTACAAGAACGAGCTCGGCGACAAGAACGACAGGTCTAAAACAAAGACGGTAAGTCCAAATGAAACTCTTCCTTCAATTTCTTTCACTTGTGTAGTTGCCAACCGCTGGCCTTGAACAAACTGACAGTGGTTGCATGAATGCAGTTGGATAAATTCGTCATGTGCAAGATTTACATGACCACGAGAGAACCGAAGAACAAAAAGATGGACGACGGGGCGGGTCCCAGCGGCAAGTCTGAAGAAAAGTGTCCGCCGGCGTCGCAGCCCGGGCAGGTGGAGACAGGCCAAGAGACGGCGAAGCCTGAGACATCGAAGCGGCAGAAGGGCAAGAGGCCCGTCGAGGCCGCTACGCCGCCGAAGCAGTCTCCCCCGGCGCCGCCGCCGGACGGATGCCTCGGACCACAAGCAGGTGCAGGTTCAACACAGTCGCTATACGTAGGCGGCATGCAGGCGTGTTCCGGAACTACAGGGTACCACCACCACTACGGTGGAACCGGGCGGCCGATGGCGTACAACCCACATACATCAATGCCGCGGCCGCCGGTGGCATTCAACAGCCATGTGCCTGCGTACCCGCCAACACCCGTTCCTTCCCCTGGCTATTTTGAGCAAATGATGATGCGACAACTGGCCCCGGCCGGCCAAGCGTTCAGACCACCACGGCCGATGACTGTCCCGGGCTCCCCGGTGGCCGGCCAAGCGTTCAAACCACCACGGTCAATGACAGTCCCGAGCTCCCCGGCCGGTCAAGCGTCCAGACCACCACGGCCGATGACTATCCCGAGCTCTCCGGCCGGTCAAGCGTCCAGACCACCACGGCCGATGACTGCCCTGAGCTATCCGGTGATGCAGAGGCAACCGGAGACGGAAGAGATGCGCGAGAGGCGGGTGTATCAGCAACATATGAATGAACTGATGATGCTGCAACGCATGATGCAGCAGCAGCAACAACAACCTGGCAATGCGGCTTACCCGGCGCCGCAATTGCGCCCGATGCCTTTTATTCAGCGCCCACAGCAGCAGCACGCTATGCCGATGCCCCCTCAGTTTCTGCATTGCAACTATCATCAACCTGTCGAAGCTGGACAACAGGTCCAGTGCGGTTATCCGGTCCCGGACTCTGTCGCGGCAAAGACGACGCCGGCCAAGGCGGAGGCAGGGAGTATTGGAGCCAAAAACGAGGGCACGGACGTCAGAGGAGGGGATTGCAACAACGATAAGGAGAAGGGGTCTGTGGAGGTTCCGACTGAAGAGCAGCCGCGGCTGACGGCGATGACACCCAACATGATTCAACGCACTGGGGTCCTTGCTCCAAAATTGGAGTCCGATGACTAGTTTAAGTTTTGTGACAAGGCAACTGGCTGACTACTTTGCACGAGGCAATCGAGAGTTAGATGTCGCACCTATACCAAAGGCATCATCTTTGGTTTATCTTACGGTTCCGCTAATTCTAAATCTTTTGAGAATTAACTAAATCTCATCTTTAGACTTTGGATTTGCGTTGTGATTCATGCTAGCATTAGAGTTGCACGTGAGTTATAATTGTGTGCAACCGAGAAAAAAATATGTACATAAATATTAGTCACCTATACTTAGTCGTTGGATTTTGCTTCTGGTCTGTAAATTGCACATGTTTTGCAATTGTGTGCAACTAACCGTGATTTAGTTAATTCTTAGTCGACACCATGACTGTTAGATTTGCTTCATGATCCGTACTTGAATGAGAGTTGCACACAAGATCCAATGATGTGCAACTGAGATTCCAATAAATTTAAGTCGACTGAGTGTTAGACAATCCATATTTTTATGCAAACATTTTTTAGACATGAATATATTCGCGGCCACCGTCTTCATTTAGTCTCCAACATATTGTCTTATATTTACTCTAAACTAATTTGTGATCGAGTTAATCAGATGTCACGTTCTCCGTTTACATATAATTATAAAAGTTCAGCCACATTGTTGATAACAATGTGTCCTTGTGATTTACGGTCTCCTCGTCGTATCGCACCTTCTTCGTGGATCATCCCGCGCTCGCACAAGCTATTTGTCGTCCGTCCTCCAAATTACACACTCTATCAACAAACCTCTTATTTTAAAATGCTCGTCCATGCTTTACGACATACCTGATTGTGCATATGCCACAAGGATGGAGAAATTAGGTATTACTTTGCCTTAAAACTCTTTCGCAAAGAGAGTTTCGGTTAGAGAGAAGCCTCTACTCCCGACATGCTAGAACATACATGTTAAAGTTATACAAATCTTTGACCATAAATCCCCAAACTTTTTCGATATGGGCATATGCTCCCATTTAATTCAATGGCCCTTATTTTTAATTTTCTTGTTAGCTCCACTAGAAGGGGCAAATCACTGTACTCAAACTATTACACCTCATCAAACAGATCAAAATGCAACCTGCGCCACAACTTTCACTACCTTTTTATTTCGATGCCTTGCTAGTAATTGACTTTTTTCAACAAGGTCGGGAGGGGAGGATCCTACCATAATTTTAAAAAAAAGGGTGAGACACAATAAGGTAGTGATTGATCCTCCTCGTGATCTTTAATTTGTTTCCATATCTATTCAAATATTCAAATTCCTTATTCTTTGATGGTCCCTTTTTTTAACCACAATTGGATTTCCTTAGCGAGAAGAGCCGGTAAATTTTGTATCCTCACTCATGAATCATTGGAGCTTTGGCATGCAATGCAACTATGAGGTGACCAAAAAAAATTTGCAAATACGTTTTTAACATTTTTTATTATACTCTACTAGGCTACTAGCTCTGGGATATGCATTCCTAAAAACGGGGTATGGGTTTCAGGAATTTCGAAGCCTTTAATCAGGCTCTCATCGCTAAACAAGCTTGGAGAATCCTCACCGTGCCCTCCTCGCTGTGTGCTCGAGTTCTTAAGGCTCGATATTTCAAAAATTCTGAGTTCATGCATGCTAGGTGCCCGGGTGGCGGGTCTTTATCATGGCGCAGTATTCTGCAAGGGCGGGAGCTGCTAAAGCATGGCTTGATCTGGAGAATTGGCAATGGGAATTCAGCAGATGTCTGGCACAGTAATTGGATACCGAGAATGGGGTCCCAACGTCCACTGGGACGCCGGCCGGATGCCCCCGCTAACGTGGTTCATAAGGTATCTGATCTTCTCAATGATGATGGAAATGGTTGGAACGTCCACATGTACGATTTTGATGTACAAGACATTATGAAGATCGAGGTGGGTGGTGCACATGTACCTGACCGGGCTGCTTGGAACTTTACAAAAAATGGTGCTTTTTCAGTCAGGTCTGCGTATCACTTGCAAATGGAGAGAAAGAGGATGGCGTTGGGAGGGGCACAGACGTCGACTTCTGTTGTTGGGCACAAGGGGTGGCTGGCGTTGTGGAATGCCAATATCCCTGGCAAAGTTAAAATCCATGTCTGGCGACTTCTGAAGAATGGCTTGGCTCTAGGGTCTGAATTGCAGCGGCGAGGCATCAAGAAGGGAGTTGTTTGCACTGCGTGTGGAAGGGAAGAGACAGCTCTTCATCGCTTCTGGCTGTGCCCGCACTCTCAACATATTTGGAGCGCGGTCAAGCAGCGTTCAAGTTCATGGATGACGTCCCCGCCAGCAAATGTTCATACACAACAAGACCTCACGAACTGGTTTCTGGAGTGGCTTGCTTCGGTTAAAGACAGCGACATGGACATCACCCTTATGATCTTGTATCAAACCTGGCTAGCGAGGAATGAGGCAAGAGACGGGAAAGTGATCGATGATCCGACCTCGATAGCTAACCGGTTTGTTCATTTAGTGGAAGAATGGTATAATGTCCAAGAGAATAGACAGGCTAAAATCCCGGTACAAAAAGAGCACTGACTTCCTCCTGGACCGGGATGGATCAAAGTAAACGCAGATGGGGTGTTGAGGAAGGACTCGGGTACGGGCGGAGGAGGTGTGGTCGTCCGCGATCACAATGGCTACTTCCTAGCAGGAGCAAGCCATTTTCCCCCCTCTACATCTGACCACGAGGCTGCTGAACTCAGGGCCTGCAAGCAAGCGGTGGCGTTGATCAGAACTATGGGGTTGACAAGGGTGATTATCGAGCTGGATAGCAAATCTGTCGTCGCGAAGCTCAACAGCGATGTCGTGGATCGGTCTGTTCATGGTCTACTGGTGGATGAGCTTAGAAGGGATCTCCAGGAGATTGAAGGCGCGGTGGTTCAGTAGGAATAGAACAGGGAATAGAACCTGTAAAAAAAATTGAGAGAGCGAAAAATTAAGTTGAGTACCAACGGAACCTGCACAAAAAGGAAACCGAAAGGGCCCAACCGGGTTCGAACCGATGACCTATTGATCTGCAGTCAATTGCTCTACCACTGAGCTATGGACCCATTGTTATTGAATAAGCAAAGATTGCAATTTACGTAGCGACATTTAGGTGCTAACTGCTGAGCACAAGCCAGAAATATGCGACGAGTACGATGCATCACTGCTAGAGCATACTTCCTTGGTTTTCTCTTAATTAAACAATACGGTACAAATTAACTACATAAAAATGTTCACTTCTCAGCAGAAAACACAAAAACTGAAAGAATACCAAGCACTACTGCTAGAGCAGCTCAAGAAACAGTACTGCTGGAAGATAGTTCCGCTATGGAAAATGTAGGTTCTTTTCCTTTTTTAACTTGATCCAGAATGTAGGAACTTTTCCATTTCGAATATATCTATTTCTCATATAATCCACTTTAAGCCCATTGTAATATTGACGATAAGTGGGCATAGTTTCAGCATTTACTGTATTCATATGAAAAAAAAGTATTGGAATAAATAAAGTATAATATTGGCATTTTATACGCACCTTTAATTCTCATGTCCAACTCTAAAGAGACAAAACGAGTACGAACTACTAGTGGAGTAGTAGTAGGTGTTTTTTTTACAGTACAGTAGTAGTAGTTGTTAAAGACTGGCTTAACGCCAACACTATTAGGAACATTGCTTTTTATTTTAAGAAAGTAGCAACGTTGGTTATCATTGAGGCCCACGCACGTTGGCTTTAAGCCTTTTCCGTTGCAGGTCCATTGCATCGAGTACACGAGTGCCCAACGGGCCACGCACTGGTACGAATGGTGATGGTCATACGGCCCGCCAGTTGCTAATGGATGCCGAACACATTGCCGGAACGTTTCCGGCCATTGTCGACCGTGCCATGTGAAGCTCCCGTGGACGGCCGCCTCTCCTTCTTGTCATCATCGAGCGTTGATTCCTTCTCATGTCGACTGCCGTCACGATTCCTCCATTCATTCATGTGTGCCTTTCTAGTCAGTAGTGTATGGAAGGATTCGCTTGCTGGGGCAAAAACAGAGCACGGTGAGAGATTTGTTGTTGTACTCTGACGCTGACAACGGTGGCATTTTCCCTCCTTGCCCTGGCAAAGCCGGCCGCTCGACGCGCGCCGGTTCACGGTGAGGTTCCACGCTCCAAGTGTCACGTACGTACGCTCGTCTGACAGAAGCGCACCCCATGGCGTGCATCCGAGACCCGTAGAGCACGTGTCTCTTTGGGCGTTCAGCCGCCGCACTTCCTGCAATAGATCGGCCGCCGGCCGGACGTCAGACGTCACCGATGTCAAGGTGGTTCGCGCCTTCCTCAGGGTTATCCCGATGCTATCGTCGTTGGCAAGGAGCTTTCTAGGAAGAATACAAGTCCGGGGCTCCGGGAAGTCCATTCCCGCTGTGTGGCCCTAAGGATGACTCCAACGGGGCGATCCAAACGGACGCGCGTTTGGTCCGTTTAGGTCGGCAAAAGGGCGCGCGTCCGGACCACGTCCGTCCCTTTCTGGCCACTGCGTCCAACGGGGCCGACGCATTGAGTCCGTCCAACCTTTTTGTCGAGGGAATAATAAATGGGTTAACCCGCAGCTCACAAGACCAACGCGACTTATTCAAGCAAAGCGCGACTCATTCACAGTCGCACCACTATTGGGCTTCCACAAAGATGGGCCGACTCAAGATCATGAGGAAGGATCTAGAAGATCGGAGAAGATATAACTTGGGGGACACGAAGATTAGTCTCCAAGCAGGACTCCGGCTCATACTTTTCTTGGGATAGAAGTTTCCTTGTAACCTTGCGAGCCATCGTCTTTATAAGGTGGACTTCAAGGACCTAGAACCCTAAGCAAAAAAGTTGTCAAGTCCTCAAACCCTAGTTCATACGGCGAGTACCGAGATCGGATCGCCTCCATTGTAACACCTCATATATCATATCAATACCAATCTAGGGTAGGCAGGAAGTAGGTCTTTACCTCACATTGAGGGGCCGAACCTGGGTAAATCTGTGTTGATCATTGTTCCTGCGATCCCAAGCTCGGAGACGACTGACTCGCACAATCCCACACCTACGAAGTCATCCATGACATCTGACGTGACAAACCCACGACAGTTGGCGCCCACCGTGGGGCCTGCGGTCAAGAGCGTCACGTTCCGCGCTGGATCTGTGCCAGGGACGGAGGATCTCATCGTCGATTCAAGCTCGGCGACTTCAAAATCTCGGCGACTTCATTGTCGCGCCGTTTCAAGCTCGGCGATATCAACATCTACATCAAGATCAAGCTCAAGATCGAGGAGAAAGCATGGAAAAATTCGACCGCGGAATTCGGGGCTCAACTTCAACAACGCCCCTCACGCGCGGGTTGCAGGACAGCAGCAACATCCGTGTGGCGGACATCACCGATGGCGACTCGAAAATCATCTCGACGATCCCTTCGGTGGAAAGATGCGCAATCGAATTTTCTAGCAGCTGTTCAAAACGCGCATCGGATTCCAACGGTTAGATCTCCGTGGCCGACTCAAACACTGAATCTCTGTCGAAACCTGACGGAACTCCGCACGTCTTTGGGAAAATAATTATAGAGATCGACTCGGACATCAATTCGAAGATCCGTCCGGTGAAAACATGCGGGATACAATCTCGCAGCTCTCCAAGAAGTTTGAGAAAATTCCAACGGTTAGATCTCCGTCAGCAACTCACGCACTGCAGCAAGTTTCAGATCTAGGCGAGTTCGCAAATCGAGCCATCGACTTCAACCTTCTTGCCGGCTCAACATCAACACCGTCCTCGTTCGCGGCTGGTCGTATTTGCCAGATGAAAATATTCCTGTCAACGCGCTGCGAGTTGAGTCGCACCGAGTCGAAAATCGGTAGGAGCTCCGTTTCAGCAACAATCGATTATGCAGGTGAGTCAGGATCCTACTCTACTAGTTCCAGGATGGCTCTGATCGACGCCGTATTGAAGTCTCGTTGGAGCAAATGCCAAGAAGGAGTTACCACAAAAAATAGAGTCGCCTGCGACTTAAAAAAGAGTACTGCTTCTATCTGCCGATGACATATGTGAATTGCCAAAGAAAGGTGCAATTCAAAGATGTCAGTTAAATTACGTTGCATCGTCAGCCTCCACGTCAAAACCAGCCTCAATTAGTGGTAAGATTTACACGGATCGAGGAAACATGCCATCAACCAAGCCTCAAGAAGGAAAAAGAAAATATCGGATGCTGCTACCTCATCACATGACCATGCATGCAATCAAAGCAGCTCGTGTTTCAAAAAGAAAAAGAAAAGGAGAAGGGAAGGCAAGGAGCGATTAGCTCAAAGGCTGCCAAAATAACTGAGACGACTTGAGTCGCACAAATAGCGACTCAACTGATTGATGACCTGGACGCAGATGTGCATCAGGCTCGACAACATGAGTCGCTCCGTCTCCGAATCATACCGCGTCATCAGCATTAGAAGAATAAGAAAAAGGTAAGTTGCTATCATGCTAAAACTTTACAGCGTTTTACTTTATCAGTTAATATTGAGTTTCACGCATAGCTAGTTTATGCGGCTTATTACTCATAGCTAGTTTATGCGGCTTATTACTCATATCTCTGCGATTAAAAATATACCATGTCGCAGACATAAAATTTAGATCAATCTTTACAAATCCGAAAACTATAAGTTGATCTCAGTTATTATTTCAGAAGATTCAATCTGACACAAGTCTATTTAGATACATGCATCTGATCCACACACCGTTGGTTACACATCAGTCTAATTGTATATTCAAAGTTATCAATTCTCTTTATCATCATGTATTAATCGCATTCCTTTGTGAGGAATAATCTGATGCTGCAGAAAAACAACCAAGCCACGTCCGGATCAATATGATCAGCACTTTGTTGACTCGCCATGGTTGAAACCAAATGCCACCGCAGCTTACTTCGTGTTCGACGGATTGACATCTACGGTCTGCGGATCATATCGCGTTATCAATGTCAGCGGAATAAAAACAAGATAAGTCATTTTCACGCTCAGATTTTACAGCTGTTTGGCTTTTATCAAATACGATTAAGTTTCACCTTCGAGTTTATCTCGGGGGCTGCATATCTAGTTTATAAAGCTTATTATCAATATCTCTACGATTCAACATATATCATGCCGCGGACTTCAAATTTAGATCATTTTGAATGCTTAATTACATCCAGTTATTTAAGAAGGGTCTTACAACCCGTATTGGATTTATTAAATTTGAGTTCTTTATAGCTCGCACTATATCTATCCTAGATGCATATAGCTTACTATCTATCAAAGTTAAGCTCTTTTTATATCTTGCATGATTTATTGTAAAGTCAGTTTTTATTTACATCTGACAAACGGATTTCTTAATGTACCAATGTCACCATTACATATTCAAGTATTGATATTTGGGGACTCGTTATATCATCTCATGATTTATCATTATATCATTTTATGAGTCACCTAGTGATTTATCTTCATATCATTTTATGAGTCGCATACAGCTCATCATTATATCAGTTTACGAGTCACTAACGAATCATCATCTTATCGATATTTGAGTTAAACAGGTGACTCGTTGTATTAATTATTGGGTCAAATCAGTGACCCGTGGAACCATATTTACAGCTAATCAGAGCTGGTTATCATCAAAGCTAATTAGAGCTCATCACGGCTATTACAGCTGATTATATCAAAAGTCGACTGCCACCCACGCGCGGTCGCACATCAGGATTTGTGAAATAAAGCGGGCACCACCGGTATCCGGGGGTTTGTCATTTCACCTCAATTTGAGTTGCTGAGACTTTATTTTCACTAATCTCTGGGTTTCACGAGTGCTTTGCAGCTTTATGAGCTCGGCTTATTCTCGTGGAATCGCTCTTTGTGGCAAAATTAACCTGGTTATGCTCGCCTTAAGTCAGATGCAACTCGCACTATGCGGCCAAAGTACCGGCATGTGCGTCAATCGAGTCGGATTGCCTATCATGGCCGTTCTCGACCCTGAACACACATTAGACCTAGGAAATACTGAGCCGCGCGAGGGCCTACTTAACGGTAACAGAGATAATTCAGAAGGGCTAAAGTACCCGCATGTGGCGTCAATCGAGTCTGATTGCCTATCATGGCCGTTCTCGACCCTGAACACACATTAAACCTGGGAAATACTGAGTCGTGCCATATGCTATCATGCATCGTACCATTTGCTATCATGCAGCCATTTGCTATCATGCAAAATACAATTTGCTATCATGCAAAATACATATTTCTATCATGCAAAGTGCCATATGCTATCATGCGGAGTACTAAAGTTTAAGCAAATTTATTACCAGCCGTCAGGGCTAACATATTATCATCAAGTTTTAATTATTGCTTCCTCGAGGGCTTTGCCTTTTGATTTAACAGGAACCTATAACTCGGCCATATGAATTTGAATTGGCACGAACAGATTTTTTATGATTGGGATGATAATCTCCTGATATCGGCTGTTGAAGCCACCATTATTTATTTAACTACAGCCACATCAAGTGGAATTCTTAAGGATGATTCCTTAATTTATATCAAGAGTTTTGACAGGGATTATCTTTTTCCTAGCGGCTCAAAGAATATTTAACAATTTGGAGTTTATATGCGGCTTTTCCCTACTTTAAATATCATTATTTTCTTGCAGCAACAATATTTGCTCAAGCTGTTGCAGGATCAGATTGCAAAAATAGCAATATGCCATCAAGCAGGATAATGAAATCATGCCTACTTATGCCCGGGGGCTAGGACAATCAAATTTTGGTCTAATTGAATATTTTTGAGTCCCGAGCAGCATGATCAAGCATGCAACCCGACCCTCGGGGGCTACACATCCACCCACCGGCATTTGGTGGTTTCTACTAAATTGATATACCATGTTTATATGCAGATTTAATTTTTTGCAGCACATGAGAATATATATATCCATTTGCGAGTCAAATCAGCGACTCGGAAATCTTTAAATACAGACTGTGGCTATATACCCTTGAGCTGCCATGATTCAACATGCGCTCAGATGGCTTGTCATGATAACTTGACAAATTATAATGCTCTAATGATTGACCAGCTTATTTATGCTTATGGCCTTTTCTGCTTCGATGTCTATGACTCAGCACCTTATACACATTTGGCTGATATATCGTTACGCTCATAAGTTATTATTCTTATGATTTCTGCTCAGTCTTACACCCAACAGGATAAGATGGTTTTCACCAAAGGCTTCGCCGCCTCCACATTAACTCAGAAGCTTCAGCAAGATTTCGCCAGCCTCAAAGGCCCGCGATACTATATCAACAAACGTCAGCGGCTCATCGCTTCTACATCAGCGGCTCAATAAGCCGTTACGCTCGCGACTCATCATCAGCGAATCGCCAAGCTCAACATCAGCAAGTCGCCAAGTGCAACATCGACAAGTCGGTAAAAACTACATACGCAAACCCGCAAGATCATCATCAAGATAGAATCTTCCGCCTGATTCTACGAATCACTCGGAAGCTTGGGGGCTAATGTCGGGGGAATAATAAATGGGTTAACCCGCAGCTCACAAGACCAACGCGACTTATTCAAGCAAAGCGCGACTCATTCACAGTCGCACCACTATTGGGCTTACACAAAGATGGGCCGACTCACGATCATGAGGAAGGATCTAGAAGATCGGAGAAGATATAACTTGGGGGACACGAAGATTAGTCTCCAAGTAGAACTCTGGCTCATACTTTTCTTGGGATAGAAGTTTCCTTGTAACCTTGCGAGCCATCATCTTTATAAGGTGGACTCCAAGGACCTAGAACCCTAAGCAAAAAAGTTGTCAAGCCCTCAAACCCTAGTTCATACGGCGAGTACCGAGATCGGATCGCCTCCATTGTAACACCTCATATATCATATCAATACCAATCTAGGGTAGGCAGGAAATAGGTCTTTACCTCACATTGAGGGGCTGAACCTGGGTAAATCTGTGTTGATCTTTGTTTCTGCGATCCCAAGCTCGGAGACGACTGACTCCTATAATGCCACACCTACGAAGTCATCCATGACATCTGACGTGACAAATCCACGACACTTTTTTTCCTCCCAATATTTCATTAAAATAGGAATTCAAGATTACATTGGCGATTTACATTATAAAAAGACATAAATCTAGGCCACCGTCGATTAAATGTGAACGCCGGCTGGTGATCCATCTCCCTAAATTTTAAGTACTAAAATCTAAACTAAAACATTAAAAAAAATTATTAACCGACCACCGTCATGGCCGACAAGGGGGAAGATCAAGGAGGGGCTGCGGCCTTGAGGAACTTCAAGTCGCAAGCCCATTTGGCCACGGACTTGCTGGCTCTTCCTTCTTCATGGCCGGGGCCAGCAGCGGACTAGTTGGCTCCTCCTCCTTGCTTGTTTCGTAGCTACGACATACGTAGCGGCACCGGCTTCTTTACAAAATTGGCCGCGCATAGGCGGCCACGCCGGCGGGATCTGGCATCAAGTGGAGCTGCCTGCTCCTTCGGCCGCCGCCGCGGCCGCCTTTGCCTCCCGGCGCCGTTTGTGCCTTGCCGCGCGCTTTGCGGTCTCTTCGGCGTGGCGGATTTGCTTCATCTCGTCCTTCTGTGCAGCATCGGCAACGGCGTGCGTGGCGGACATGAACGCGGCTACCCTCTGCGCGTTCAGCTGCATGTGGGCTGCCTCCGCCGCCTCCTCCTCGGTGATGTGGACATAGCCGCCCACGCCGATGGGAGGTTCGGGCGGCGCGTTGCCGGCCGCGACACCGGCGGCGTATGCCTCTTCGTCGTGGTCGATGGCGTCGGAGTACGCGGCCGCCACCGCCCCCCTCTCCTGATCCGACAGCCACTGGCGCGGCGGCTGCGGAATCATGCCGACCCATGCCGGGCTGGTCACCATCCGGCGCGAGAAGCTGCCGCGATAGCGCCCGCGCGCGCTCATACGAGCTCGCTCCACCTCGTCCACCAGATGCTGCGGCGGCGGCGGCGAATCCATTCAGACGTGTGGATCTGTGCTTGGAGGTGGTAGCCGCCGTGGCTGGGGGAGGAGAGCTAGGGTTTGTGCCCTAGGGTTTGGCCGGCCGGCACCATTTATACAGCTCCACCGTCCACAGTTAATGGGGGTAGGTGGCCGCTCTAGCCGTTGTAGTCGATGACACGCGGGGCCGGGGCGGACACGGGGAGGACGTAGGAGCGCTCCGCGCGCGTCCGCAGCCGACGCAAACCTGGCCCAAATTTGGACCACGAATGGGTCACGGCGGACAAGAGAACGGACACGCGCTCCGTTTGCGTCGCCCCATTGAGCCGTGTTTTTGGCTCGCGCGGATGGGGACGGACGCGCGGACTCGATGCCTCACCCGTTGGAGTCATCCTAACCTGCGTCCCTGCTTATGCTGATATGAATGAATCAGTCCATTCGCGCTGCTACAGCCAATGATCGGGCGTTTTCTAAGAAGTTGGGGGACATATTCTATCATATCCGCGATCCTCTCTTGCGACGTGAACAATGCAGAATTGGCTCGGATGCGTTGTTGGCCTTGATTTATTGGACATAGCTCACATCACTACTCACTTGTTGGAAAAGAGATCTCTCGTCGATTATATATAGCGCCACTGTCAGTCCAGGTTCTACACCAAGAGCAGTAGTAAACTACTCCACAAACCCAGAAGATCAATGGCGATTGACTCGTTCGAATCGGTGGCGTTCGTCGCGGTACCTTTCCCGGCGCAGGGCCACCTGAACCAGCTGATGCACCTGTCCCTGCTGGTCGCGTCGCGGGGGCTCTCGGTGCACTACGCGGCGCCCGCGCCGCACGTCCGGCAGGCGAGGTCGCGCGTGCACGGCTGGGACCCCAAGGCGCTCGGCTCCATCCAGTTCCACGACCTCGACGTCTCCTCATACGAGTCCCCAGCCCCGGACCCGACCGCCCCGTCTCCGCTCCCGAACCACCTCATGCCGATGTTCGAGACCTTCACCGCCGCCGCGCGCGCCCTGCTCGGAAAGCTCCTGCATACGCTCTCGGCCGCCCACCGCCGCGTGGTCGTCGTCTACGACAAGCTGAATTCCTTCGCCGCGGTGGAGGCGGCGCGGCTGAGCAACGGCGAGGCGTTTGGGCTGCAGTGCGTCGCCATCTCGTACAACATCGGGTGGCTGGACGCCGGCCACAGGCTCCTGACCGACCACGGCCTCCGGTTCCTCCCCATCGACGCCTGCATGTCGAAGGAGTTCGTGGAGTACGTGTTCAGGACCGAGAAGGAGCTGCAGGACGGGGGAGGCGTCGCCTCGGCCGGCCTCGTCATGAACACGTGTCGCGCGCTCGAGGGAGAGTTCATCGACGCGATCGCGGAGCGCCCGGAGTTCAAGGATCAGAGGCTCTTCGCGGTCGGGCCGCTGAACCCGCTGCTGGACGTGAGCGCCCAGACGCCGGGGAAGATGCGGCATGAATGCATGGAGTGGCTCGATAAGCAGCCGTCCGCATCAGTGCTCTATGTGTCATTTGGAACGACGTCGTCTTTTCGGGGAGAACAAATTGCGGAGATGGCCGCGGCACTGAAGGGCAGCAAGCAGAGGTTTATCTGGGTACTGCGCGATGCCGACCGGGCCGACATATTCGCGGAGTCCGGCGAGAGCCGCCACTGCGAGCTGCTGTCCAAGTTCACTACCGAAACTGAGGGGACGGGGCTGGTGATCACCGGGTGGGCGCCGCAGCTGGAGATCTTGGCGCACGGCGCCACGGCGGCGTTCATGAGTCACTGCGGCTGGAATTCAACCATGGAGAGCTTGAGCCACGGCAAGATGATCCTCGCCTGGCCAATGCACTCCGACCAGCCGTGGGACGCCGAGTTTCTCTGCAAGTACCTCAAGGTCGGCCTCCTCGTACGGCCCTGGGAGAAGCATAGTGAGGTGGTACCGGCAGCGTCAATCCAGGAGGTGATCGAAGAGGCGATGGTGTCAGACAATGGGATGACAGTCCGGCAGCGGGCGAAGGTGCTCGGTGAAGCCATTCGTGCCTCCGTGGCAGACGGCGGCTCATCGAGCAAAGGCCTTGATGACTTTGTTGCTTATGTCACAAGGTGATCAGGCGTAACAGCTAATGTCGTACGTTATCGTAAGGGAAAAAAATCGATTATTATTGAAGAGTTCGATTTTTTTCCTTAAAAATTGTCACTTCATTTCGAGTTATGAGCTACGTATCATCTTTCTGAGAAACCACGACTACATCACCTATACGTGCAACGGTGCAAAGATAAAAAAAAAAAAAAAAAAAAAAAAAAAAAAAAAAAAAATTTTCGGCACCTACCAAAATCCACGAAATTACATAGAAGTCAGACAAGATCCGAGCTGGGGTGATCCGCCTAATCCATCACCATCTAGCTAGCCATCCGTTTCCCTCGTCCCTAAATATCATCTTCCTAGCCTTGACGAAACCATATCTGCAGAGGTTCTGAAACCTAACCTAACCTCCCGAGCCGCCCCCCACCCGGGCGACTCCGGAGGCGCCCCTGAACCGCCGCCAGCCCCTCCCCTTCTCGACCCATCTTGGCCGGCGCCGTCGCCGGTCGCTGGCGGCGGTGACAGGCCCCCCTCTCGGCAGTTGTTGGAGGGGTGTCGCACTTGGGTCCCGAGGGTGGCGGCGGGGCATAGAAGGCGGCACTTGGAGGCGCGGCCGTGCGGCTGGTGCCTTGAGGCCGGATCCGCCCTTCACGCCGCTCCGGCGCATCTCTGACGGCGGTGGCAGCGGCGGTGGTCAGTTGGGCCTAGATCCAATTCAGCCGGCGGCTGTTGGTAGATCATGTCCGCGCGAGCTGGGCGTGCATGAGGCAGATTGCATGCGGTGCCGTTTGTGCCGATTGCAACAAGTTTCTCTCGCCTCCGATCTAATCCGGCCGGCGGCCGTGAGCAGATCATGCAGGCGCACGCCCAGCATGCATGGGGCTGGACTCCGCAGGATGCATCCACAAACGTGCAAGTTGTGTTGCGTGCTGCTCCATACGTGGTGTCCAGTATCATGACGTCGGCGACCTGGGATAGCAGCGACCGAATCGTGAGACTGACGAGTCATGATGACGACAGTCACGATGCATCGGTCACTGCTCGCGGATGCGGGTCTGTTTGCCGTCTACGCGATGCCATTTCCTGCCAGGAAGTGTGGTTGGATGCGCTGTGGTCACCTCCCTTGTCTGCTCCGTCTGGCGGTGTGGGGGCCTGTGTGTCCGAATAAAGGCGGTGATCCTAAGGTTCGTCTTGTGCCAAGATGAAGATCTACCTGACGTCTGTTCTCTTTAATGGCTGGACGGTCGTGTTTCGGAAGGCTCCACCGGCGAACTCCACTGGGCGACTCATGCCTGGAGATTGCTGAATCGGATGGTATTCGATCGTTCGCACCCGTGTTTTTTCTCTGGACGTTTGGTTTTAGAGGGAGCACTTCGAAACTCAGCTGGCTGTTAATATCATGGAGCACGCTTTCTCGCTCCATGGTGCTGGCGGAGAATAACATGGAAGGCGAGATCTGAGGACTGGCAATGGTAGTTCGAATCTTTCTGGCGATGAGGAATTGGCTTGGTGTTTCATGACTTGGAGCAGCGGCATGTAAGTGGGGGCGACAACATACGTGAAGTCCAAGGTCCTACCTTTTAGGGTGAAAATCCAAGGTCTGTCCTTAATTGGTTGTGCCTGACAGTGGTCTTGTTGAAGACATTGTTTAGAGAGCGAGGACTATTTTCAGGGTGAAAACCCAAGGTCTGGCCTTAATTGGTTGTGACTGGCACTGTTCTTCTTGAAGACGTTGCTTTTGGTGGTGGTTGGGCGGCTGCTGCAAGGAGTTTAACTCTGTAGCAGGATTTTTCTTTTTATTTCTTCTTCTTATTTTCTTTCGGCTGTGTGCATTCGTAATGGCTCTGTTTATTGCGTTGTTGCAGAGGCTGGGTGTAATTTTTATCTCCGCGATATTAATATACACTCTTTATTAAAAAAATATCATTATGTATGAACATGTGTAAACTGTTGCACGAATACATCGAGGTGGTCTGGACCAGGGCGGTTGGGGAGATGGAAGGAAGACATGTACATGTATCCATAGGGATGTAAACACATCGGACAGGATCAAATTTTGCTATTTTCCTATCCTTCACCATATTTGTTGGTCGGTTTTGAAAAATGCAACTTCACAACTATGCGGATCTCCTCCGCTTATCGCTAGCGCTGATTTGCTTTACGATATGTGCTCAAATTATCAACGAATGTACAAATTATCAATGCATAATTAATAATTTCTGGATTTATGTAATTTATTTTTTAGATTCATGTAGTAACAAGAAAATTTCGTACATGCATTAGCCAAAAAAAATGATGCATTACCATATTTTATGTTTTATTTTATCAATATATCAATTAATTAGTAGGAATAGTTCCTTTCGATAGATGCGAAATTGACGGTCATGATAAGCAGGGAAATCCTCATAGTTTTGGAAAAATCGTGTTGGTCGGTTTTGGATCAGAGAGGATAATGTCGGATGCGGATTCGAATGCGGATTATATCGGATGTCAGATATGGAGCCGATTCGGAATAGACTCGGATCAGAAGAGGAAAATCAAATAAATACACACATAAAATAGATTATAACTGCTCGTCATGCTCACACAATCATTTGGTCAAAGACTGATTTTTTGTCACCAACGATGAGCTTCTCGGCGACGGAGGCGCTCAATCCACGTGCTGGAGTATAACTTCCAGCAGCCTGTCTAAACCAACCCGAGCTGTGCAAAACCGGAAAACTCTTGAGGCCTTGTTCGGATGGAGAGTATTGAGGTGTTTTTGTGTGTATATTACCTAGTGTTTTGGGTGAAAACACTTCTCACACCCAAAACACTTCAACCCCTCCCAATCCCCTTCTCCACCAAAACCCTCCACCAAATTTAGTTGTTTGTTACAAGTCTTTTGCAGACAAGTGTTCCAGCAGCAATAAAAATGTTATATTTTTTCACAGAACCATAGCACATAAAAAACTGATTTATTTTCACAGGATTTGAACACACAGAAGCTGATCTTTTTAAACATCACATGAGCACACAGTTCAACACAACATTAGAAACAATACATGTAGGTTTAAACACACAAAACTGATCTGTTCTCACGCAGGTTTGAATAGTCATATATTCCTAGGTTTATCACATCAATCTCAAGCATATCGCATCAGCAAATAAGAGATGTGGCGTTACACGAACAAAAACGAGCAACAACGGCACATGGAGATTTCAAATTATTTGCTCAAAACATCTCAGGCATCATCGCAGGATCAAATCATCTGACGCGTCGTCGTCGCCGGGTTGAGAAACCAGCGTAAAACGTTTAAAACGTCAATGCACGGGCTTAGGCACAGGGGGCATGTGCCCCCCTCCAACTAAAAACGTGTTTGGTTGATTAGAATTTTTTATCCTTCCAGGTTGGGAACATCATCACCATCCTCACTGCTCGTCATGCTCCATGGGAGATTTCACTGCAACTTGCATCGTGTCAGTCTCATTTGGCACTTGTCTTCTATAACTCGATGATCCGTTGCACACTTGGCGCAAATGCCGAAAGCAAGACTGTACTATAGCCACATATTTTGTTCTTGTTTTGCTACCTATGGCGCGATTGAGATTCACCTGCTTTAGGGCAGATGATTGTGAGTGATTTTGAGTGGGCATTTGCTACATTATGTTGCAAAAGGCATTATAGCGTCAAGCAAGAAAAGTAACCTTAGTGTTACTAATTGTAAATTATCCAGAGTTAATTCAAAGAGTTTTGAAGCGTTGAATCGTTCTGAGTTGTTTATTTGGGCTTGCCCGCCTTCATGTAGAGCATTCTTGATGGGTTCCATATTTTTTCATTTGAGACCACAAAAGTAGCCCATCTTATTCGCCACCGCTTGAGAACATAACATAAAACATTACATGGAGACATCTGATCTGCGATGTGGGCTCGCTCGGTCTTAATGTTGTATCTCAGTTACAAAAGGTGAATTGGAAGAAATGTTATATGAACTTCAGTTTTAATGTATGCTATATGATCTCGATTGTATATGCATATTAACTTGAAAATGTTGGAGTTGCTTCTACGAAACATCGACTATAGTCCAACATGTATATCATAATTGTTCCTAATTAACATACCCACCTATTATGTATACCATGTTAATAAATTCTTCAATATTGTACGATTCTCAAAGCATAGTGAAAAAAAAAGAAATTCAAGCAACTAGATATTTAAAAAATGTCTTATTGGAAAACTTTTGGATTCCACATATTCCTTATAATTCAGTAGGTTCCAAGGAAAATGTATCTGTCAGGGGAACATTATGCAGGCTACTCTTGAGTCACCTAAGGCGCCACACTGGGAGTTGGTGACTAGAGTAGACTAGTTGATCACTTCCTAAAAAATAAAACAAACATCTTCGAAGCCGCAGAATATTCCAAGTGGGTGATCTTTGCGGAAGAAAATCCTACTATGTGATTTGATGTGGAGACACGCGGGTGTGGATCGAAGTGTGGAACTTCATGATAGGAAAATCTGGGCAATACTTCGACTGGTCAACAGTCAACTGGCCATTGTAACATCTCGAGTGTATATATGCCAAGTTGGGGAACTTTGCTCGGCATGCTCAACTGCACGGAGGCGCAATCGTTCGTTCGTGAGAGCTGAGCAGAGCAGAGCAGTGTGTCCACTAGAACCTGATCGATCGCATGGAGTCCGTCGCGGTGGTGGCAGTGCCGTTCCCGGCGCAGGGCCACCTGAACACGCTGATGCACCTGTCGCTGCGTCTCGCGGCGCGCGGGCTACCCGTGCACTACGCTGCTCCGGCGCCGCACGTCCGCCAGGCTCGCGCGCGCGTGCACGGCTGGGATCCGCGAAACGTCCGCTCCATCCGGTTCCACGACATCGACCTTCCGGCGTACGAGCACCCGCCGCCCGACCCGACCGTCCCCACGTCCTTCCCGTCCCACATGTTGCCCATGGTGGACGTCTTCCTCGCCCACGCGCGCGCCCCGCTCGCCGCCCTCCTCCAGAGGGTCTCCGCCTGCCACCGACGCGTGGTCGTCGTGTACGACCGCCTGAGCTCCTTCGCCGCGGCCGAGGCCGCGCGCCTGCCCAACGGCGAGGCGTTCTGCATGCAGTGCGTGGCCGTGTCGTACAACGTCGCGTTCAACGACGCCGGGCACCGCCTCCTGCGGGAGCACGGAATGGTCTTCCGCCCCGTCGACGCGTGCATGCCGGAGGAGTTCAACGAGTTTATCGCGAGGACGTGGCAGGACGGGCAGGGAGCGGCGGTCGGCGGCATGCTCCTGAACACGTGCCGTGCGCTCGAGGGCGAGTTCATCGACGAGGAGGCCAAGAGCCCGGAGTACACCGGTCAGAGAATCTTCGCCGTCGGGCCACTGAATCCTCTGCTCGACGCGAGCGCGAGGATGCCGGGGCAGGCGCGGCACGAGTGCCTGGACTGGCTCGACAAGCAGCCGGCGGCGTCTGTGCTGTACGTGTCGTTCGGCACCACGTCCTCGCTGATGGGCGAGCAAGTCGCGGAGATCGCCGCGGCACTTCGTGACAGCAAGCACCGGTTCATCTGGGTGCTGCGAGACGCCGACCGCGCCGTCGTCACGGACGTACACGAGGAAGGCACCGAGAGCCGGCACGCCGCGATGCTGTCTGAGTTTACCAGGCAAACAGAGGGGGCGGGGCTGGTGATCACCGGATGGGCGCCGCAGCTAGAGATCCTGGCGCACGATGCCACGGCGGCGTTCATGAGCCACTGCGGCTGGAACTCGACCATGGAGAGCCTCAGCCACGGCAAGCCGATCCTTGCCTGGCCCATGCACTCTGAGCAGCCTTGGGACGCGGAGCTTATCTACAAGTACCTCAAGGCCGGCCTTCTGGTGCGGTCATTGGAGAAGCGCCACGCAGTGGTGCCGTCGGAGGCCATCCGGGAGGTTATCGAGAAAGCGATGGTCTCCGATGAAGGATTGCAGACGAGGAAGCGTGCAGAGAAGCTTGGGGAGTCCATCCGGGCCTCCGTGACGGACGGCGGGTCGTCCCACGAAGACCTCGAGGAATTCATTGCTCATATTACAAGATGAACTGAGGGTTCAATACAGAAATGACGAGTTAATAGCACCCGCGGTCACACAACTCGACGTCAATGTGCAATTAAGTCACACTTCTCCAGAATGTGATTATTTGGTCACACAACTCGACAAGTGCGTGCACGCAGGTCACTGGCCCCACTTGTCGGTCTGTTTTGGACGGTAAATTTTCAGAAAACCCCCTGTAGTAATATTAATTTTATAAAATGGTCCTTCTAATTTTACAAAATGGTCCTCCTAATTTTACAAAATGGTGTGCACGCACTTGTCGAGTTGTGTGACCAAATAATCACATTCTGGAGAAGTGTGACTTAAGTGCACATCGACGACGAGTTGTGTGACCGCTGGTGCTATTAACTCCAGAAATGACTATGTAACTATCTTTCAGTTAAAACTTGCTTGAGATATGCTTCGCCGCTTTCGTGCTTCTTGGCCCTAGTCTCCGCCGCTACCTAGCTTCCGCCGCCCCGGCAGTCAAAGTCAGCCCTTCGTGCTCGCCACGGTCACCGCCGTGGTCTCTGGTCGCCGTTGCTGTCGTCGCTCTCCACCGCTGCTTAACCAAGGAGGAAACAGAGGAGCAGCGAATCGACAGAAACAGTCTGCCTCTGGTTCGCGTTGATGCGGCGTCTCCGTCTGGCGGCCATCGGGCTGATGCAAAACACTGAAGCCCTGTTTAGTTTGCCTTAATTTTGTCTTTTCGCTTTTACGTCACAAAAACATCTTAAAAATGGTGGCTTTTGCTTTCAAGTTATATCATCATGCAACAATGTCCAGTTAAAAGCCAGAAACACCTATCTATATGCTTTTGTGACTTATACTCCCTCCGTTTCTAAATATAAGATGTTTTAGATGTTACACATTTTGTCTAGATACATACACAAATGAGTGAACATACACATGTAAAGTGTCTAGATACAATTGTGTACATATGTATGTGGACAAAGTGTAAAACATCTTATATTTGAGAACGGAGGGAGTATAAGACAAATTTAAAAGCCAGAAATAAGCCCAGCCAAAGTCATGCGAATTGCGTTATTTAGTTTTTTTATTTTGGCTACAACGCTGTGCACTGCGGTATGAAATTCTAAGAAAAAAAGAATGCTCGTAGGCACAACTTTCTCATGTTTATCAGGTTCAATAACATGATTTGTGGGCCGTACCTCCATATGTTTGCTTGTGATCTGAATCACAAATAATAATCGAGCCACGCGGATCATGTGAACCTAATGATACACTTCTCGAA
This sequence comes from Poa pratensis, assembly GCA_947311845.1. Lineage (NCBI taxonomy): Eukaryota > Viridiplantae > Streptophyta > Magnoliopsida > Poales > Poaceae > Poa > Poa pratensis. The sequence goes on from CAMZMU010000107.1 coordinate 64,139,480, forward strand.
CAAAGCAACAATCTAGGAAAGTGCACTATAATCCCAAACCTATCAAAGAAATACCTCAAGCAATAAGCGTAACAATAGCCATCAAGAGGGCATTTTATTGGCAGGTTTTGCGGTTGACATTAGAAGAACAAAAGGACCAGAAGAATGTGACCAGGGGATAACCAACAAATCATGGTCCAACAAGATTCAGCTTATGGCATTCGAGTTACATCGGAACAAATGAATGCTCCAGACATGGGGGCAAATAACATCAGATTGTGTATCCAAAGTGGGCACTTCACAGCTTCATTACACTCTCTTGGTTTCTGCTGGTGCCTTCCAATGAACAAAACTGGCAATCACCTTTCTCTGCATCAGAGTAACAAACAAAAATATTAGAAATCGATCATTTACTTCAAACATTAAGAAAATAATTTTAGCTTAATGACATGAAAATATAACAAAGAACTGTTTTTCATTAAACTCTCCAACTGCCTGAATTCATTGTGATCTTGACATGCAGGTTACCTTGAATGATTTCAACAGGCACGTACATATCCAGTTGTATCTGCCGTTATTTAAAATCACTGCTCGTAGAGCTTACTTCAGACTTGAAACATGTAACCAATGTTTGTGATAGACTTAAGAAGTTGTTAAATGTTGTCTACAAAATTTCCAAGAGTGCCTACTTCCTAGGGAACATCATAATCGACTAAATGAAAAATCCACACATGTCGGTAAGCTATCAGCCAATGGACGGGGGTGTTTAGAAAATTCATAAATTAACACATTTAGACAGGCCATATCTTGTCACTTTGTCAGGAATGGAAGTGGTAATAAGTTTCCCATAACGCATAACAAAATTACTAATTACACTAAATAGCTAAGCAGAAATAGAGAGATTAGTCCTCTCCTCCTATGTAAAAATGAATCAATAATCTAATACTATCAAAACTAATCCAATGACTACATTCAAGGATCACAAAGCCTAATCAAACATTACCTCCACACAACCATATGCCAGAAACCCCGGAAACTAACATAGAAAAATTACAATCAACCGATCCCCTCAAATACTGTAGGTCATCGGAAGAACTCACAAAGGGACGCTTGGTACGTCGAGGCACATGCTTGTAGGGAACGTTGAGCTTCTTGAGAGGTAGCTCTCTGGTCTCGATCAGGTCCTCGCGGACCGCCTCCTCAACCTTGGCGGCGTGCGTGTCCACTCTCTTCCCTACCCCATTCAAGAAACCCACCGCCCCGACCTTGGCTGCGCGCAACAACCCAAATTCAGTCACCGAATCGAACCGCGAGAAAAAACACCGCGTTTGCGGAGAGGAGGATACCTTGGTAGGACTGGAGGTGGAAGAATCTCGCCGGAGCTCCGGCGCTGGGCAGGAGAAGGCGGCGCACGTGAGATGCACACGCGAGAGTCATGAGGAAGGAACGAGTGGGGAACGGACTACGGAGGAGGCGGAGAGGAGAGATGGCTTGTCAGTTGGGCGCTTCGTTTGGGCCAATGCAATAGGCCCAGGTCGAGTGTTTCCGCGGGTTGCGGCTCACGCAAACTTTTATAAAAAAAATCTAATTATTCAGTTTAAAAAATTCTAAAGAAAATACAAGCACATATAGATGTATATCTTTTGAGGAGTGATCTCCACAAAAACCATACGTGAAGACAAAATTGAGTTTTTTTGTGATCTTTTATTACCCGAAAATAACATGTATCCTTAATAGAATTTACAGATTCTAGAAATCCTATTTATGTATCTGAAGAAAAATATTCCTAATTTCTTAAACTTTTAAATACAATTTTTGATTTTATTTTAAACACCGAGCTCACTTTACAACAGTTGGAGAGGTAGAACTCGGCTGATAGTGGCACACCAATGAAATCGGACGAATCTAAACAAAATAAAAAGCAACGATGCGACTGAGCCCAAAAAGAATCGTGAAGCGGATCACCAGGACCTTATGTTCGTGGGTACATGGAGTCATGAGCAAGGGGAATTTCAATGTCATCTCGAAAGAAGTATCCGCCCGCCAAGAATCCTGTCAACACCACGAAACAATTCATTTGTGTGAGGTGCAAGTAATTAGCCAAAACAATTGTGGCCCACTTTAAAGGAGGTTTTATTTCGATGTTAGGTGCAACAACTACCACACAGCCTAGTGTTAGTTGCAAGTAATTAACAGGTTTATTAGAGCTAAGTGTAACTAATAAGATCTTAGCCTGTAAATGCAACAACTACCACATAAAAGAGGTTTTATTTCCAAAGGATGTTTGTTTCTGTATTTCGTGCACTAAGTCTCACAAAGTGTGGTGTTAGCCACAATTTTCTTGTTTTATGTAGTTAATGTGTAGTGTTGCAAATAAATCCTTTTTTTCTTTACCTCATATGACATATAATTTTTGCTTCTTCCAAGGTCTAGGTACTACTTGGAAGACCAGAGATAGAAGTTTCACAAGATGAGAATGCAATTGGCCCCCAAATCACCCAGTGAGAAACGCTTTCACGAGGGAAGAAGATGCTAACTGGGAGAATCCATTGAAAATGAGCTTGACTGGAAAAATGAGGTTGCAATGAAGGGCCATGGAGGGGAAACTCAGGCGCACGGGGGCAGCTTGTTGATCTAGGGCTAGGTCTGGAAGAACACCCATGTGCCTTTATTTATGTGGGAAGTTACCCAAAAACAAAATGGCGCAAATGTAATGTTTTTTAAGGCTTGTGTCAATGTAAATTTGTTAGCACGGTTTATTAGTATTTACTGAAGTAGCATAGTAGTGAATAAAAGGAAATAGTGAGGTTGTATATTAGCTGCATCTTGGAATATTATTCGCTGACCTAAAAATTAAGGAGGTTAGGTATTGAGTTGCTTGACAGAAAAATAGTGTTTATTAAGAAAATGGTTTTAAGTTATTACACGAGGATCGGGCATGGCAGGAGCTGCTATACAATAAGTATTTACGTGGTAAAACTTCATCTCAGGTCCAACCAAAGCCTCCTGACTCTCCCTTTTCGATTGTGGTTCATTTGTAGTATAGGAGAAGGGCACGAGACTAGATTTTGAAAGTTGTCTGGCTTGGGGGTACCCGCTATCACCTATATGTTCATTATCCATCATTTCTTAATATTTTACGATGTTTTGGTTGGGATGAAATGTAGGAAGATATGCTGAAAACTGAGTTTCGGCGTAGACCGACTAGAAATAAATGGACCTCTTCGATAAACCTTGTTGAGAGACTAATGAGTGGTCTCCTTGTGAGAGGACGAGGATTCTTTTAGTTGAAACTTGACACCTATTGGGGTATTTTATGTTAAATCTATGTAAGCTGACTTAATGAATGGTCATGCGAGATTATTACGCATACATTTGTGAAAACTAAAGAACCACTAAAAATTGGATTTCCATGTGGTTCATTTATAGGAAGGTGTTGTTAACTAAAGATAACCTTGCTAACTTTAGACTAGATGTAAAAGACGTATATTTTGTGATTCAAATGAGTTTTTGCTGAGTATTTATTTATATATTTTTTATGAGCCATATTTGGAGACTCGTCCACTTCACTTTCAATAGTTCCCCACCCACGGGTATTGTTAGTATGTTTGGCAGCTGGCTCTATAGAGTGGATAGAAAAACTAAAACTCGTATCCACATAGGCGTTTGTGTTTTTGTTTGGGCAATATGAAATAGTCGAAATGAAACTGTTTCAACAAGATATGTGGTTTTTTCTCGTTCCACCGGAACAATGAGATATCATTGATTTAGTACATTCTATGTCGATGGTGGTCGTACGGGCTATGTTCAACCAGGGTGGTTGACAGCTTACTAGAAGAATGCAATATCTCCAATATGCATAGGCGTTTTGTTTTCTCTATTTCCCGCTGATTGATTCATGTAGCCACTTTGACCGAACTTTGATTATATGTATGATAATTATAACTATATATTTTTTAAATACTCATTAATTAAGATTGGGTGTGTCTTTCTAATGCAGAGGCCGGGTTTTGATCCCATTCCCAAATGAACAGAAGTACATTTACACATGGCATAGGCAAAAAAAAACAATGTTAGCCCCATCCCATATATTCATGAGCCCCATGTTATTAAATTTGGATACAATTCATAGAAATAATGCAGTGAATCCTATGTTTTTATTACTCTTACAATAACATACTAAGATACAGTATATTGGCATAGGCTTAATATAGAATTTTATTATGTTCTCTATGTTTGTATCAATAAGGGGAATGCACCCTTTATGACGAATCTTCTCCCAAATATCTTGATTACACTGATATTGTTGGACTCATACGCAAACAACTTTCCAGTGATGCCAATTTTGTAGTATCAATAATCTTCAAATACTTGGTACAATTCTTACACCTTGTTCATCGGAACAGAGTCGAGAAAGTATGTCAAATTACTTCGTTCACCCCAATGCTCTAGAATCTTGGGAACCGAGTGGCCCGTGGCCGCTCGTTATACAGAGAAAGACGTACTTTATGTCTCGTGGCAGAGATCAGATGAATTACAGGCAGGTCCTTCTGAATTCTGAAAATACATTTACATGCTAAAGATCCACCCAAGCTACTAGTCAACTAAGGAAAAGGAACATCGCCGTTCTCACTCCAATGGTGTTTGTTCACACTTCAGACATAGAGGATGACCATGGCCACACATGTAAACTACAAGTTCCTCGCGTGAAAGGAAATTAAAGGAGAAACAGAGCTTGACACCACAACCACAAGCTAGCTGCAGGGATCTACTACGCATCTCTGGTCACAGCCTCAGTGCGCTTCGTGATCCTTCTTGGAGCCGACGAAAGAGAGGAACCTGCTCTTGGCGTTCTCCTTGTCCTTGGGAGACGGCGAGGGCGACTTCTCCTTGCCACCGTCCTCCTTCTTGCTCACGCTCACGCCGCTGCCGGGGTGTGTCGTGAGGCCGTGCTTCCTGAGCTGGTCCCTGACGAACCTGTCGTAGATGAAGGCCGCTCCCCTGAAGTTGGGCAGCGCCAGCCACGCGAGGAACAGCAGCTTCAGCTCGTACCAGATCGGTATCCTAAGGAGCAAAGAAATGGACTTTGCGTCAGTAAAACCACCGCCGAAATCGAGAGAAAACGCCGCGGAGGACGAAGTAGCTAGCTTACCAGTAGATGAGGGACTCGAGGACCATCTCGACGAGGGTGACGAAGGAGTAGAGGATCCAGTAGGCGAGCCACTGCTCGTCGTCCAGCTTCGACGGGCTCTCCATGGCCTGCACCGACGCGTACAAGGGGTACAGGAGCATCACGCCAGGCCTGCAACAACAACAACGAAGAGAAATAAATGGCTGCACAGGATTAATCGAGCTCGAACCGAAGAGGAATCGATCGATTCGGCCATACCCTGCGAGAGTATGGAGATGCGTCAGTATCGTCCAGAGCTTGCTCATCTTCGGCAACTCCTCCTCTTCTTCCGGGCGTCTGATTTGGAGGTCTCGAGCGGAAGTGGTGCACAAATCACTGAACCCACTAATGTTTTGGATTTGGATGTTTTCTTCCAGCCGAGGGGGAAGTTCAGGGCTCCATATAAAGCGGCAACAATGTGGCTAGGGTGCGGGACACTTGGCGAGGCGCCATTGGAAATGGCCTCTTTTTGTCTACGTTTTGATGGGGGTAGAACGAGCCCAGCACACGTGGCGACGTCGTGCAGCACCGACCGAGCAGGTCGGCAAGGGCTTTGGTGCATCGGAATCTTCTCCGGGGTTCTGTGGAAGATCTGGGAGATGGCAATTGGGTCAAAAGCGCAATCTGCTGTTGGGTGGGTGATAAATAACTGAGGATTGGGTTGTTTAATCAGAGCGCGAATTCTGATTGTGGGGTTGTTTAAGCCCGCTGTGAATTCCTAGGTCGAATATAGAGCTGATTTTAGTATTCCCTCCGTCTAAAAATAAGTGTCTCAAGTTTGGCAAAAAGTGGATGTATTTATACATAAAACATGTCTAGATATCTCCACTTTTGAACAAACTTAAGACATTTATTTTTGGACGGAGGGAGTACTAAATACGAAGCGAGAATTGGATGTGATTAAGAAATGCTCCACCATCATCACCCTTAACAAAGAGAGCCATCACCTTGACCTGTAAACACACTTTTGTTGGCACAAAGCGTGAGGGAGGCTGGGGCCCAAGAGAAACGGAGCCACGCGCTGCGCCCCGGACGAGCGGCGTGCTCGAGCATTATCACGCCTCGGGCGATGAGATACAGACATAAAGAAGGCGTCAGGTCGGCGCCGGTGGCTGATCAGCACACGCCCCGTCGCGGCCGGTGGCTGCACGCGATGATCAACATAACGCCATACTCTCAGATCATTCTGATTACGAATTATAAAGTGGAGTAGCAAGTCATTTGGACATCTCGATACAAGATGATTAGAAAATCCTCCTACAAAGCTGATCGAAAATAAACAAAAGAAACCAAAGGAAAATCGGACTAGCCACCGAGGACCTCGGCATGAAATCTAAAAATATCGAGACTCCACGACGACACCCCAAGAGGGTGACGACGCATAGCACCGCCGCCGTCGAGACCATGACGGTCAAGGCTTTTAGCCCGGAGCCTAAACGCGGAGAAGATAACCGAAATGGTGCCCCCAATAGGGTTACGACACCGCACGCGCCACCGCCATTGACGTCGGAGGGTAGAGCTTTCGGTCGAAAAAACCATCGCACCACACCCGGTAGCTCAAATCGCCCACAGTCCCCGAGTCAGGCCTCCACAACGCGATCTAGGAACCGCCATTGCCGAAGCGCCACCAGCACCAGGACCTCCCTTCGCCCGCTCCTCGCCACCCATGTGGCCCGAGAGGAGGACCATCACCACTGCCATGTTTCCTCGCAAAGTCGTGACCGCAGTCCACCTTCTAGGGTCGCCGCCCCGGCATCCACGATCCCACCACCACGGTGAAGGACATGACAGCAGGTCCACGAGAACGGACACGAGAATGACAACGCTAGCCACTTAGCCCTAAAACAGCGGGGGTACAACAAGCAGTTTGCAACCACAAGTCGTACCCGCAAATCCCGAATAAACGAGACGGTTAGGCGGTCACCAGATCGGGGCCCTCATGGCAGGGGAAGGGTTCCCAGACGCGCGGGGAACCACTGAAACCACACGGGCAGCAGGGGCCATCCAACCTGGATCGGGCCCACGAGCCTAGATCTGGGTCGGTAGCTCCGCCAGCCACCGTCCATGGGCCATGCCGCACAGTCCATCTCTGTCGTAGGCTCCGGTGAGGGCGTCGCCGTCCCTGCCATCAAGTCATTGTAGAACTGCGCCTAGACGCCACCCACCCCGCCACTAGGGCCAGGCCCGCAACGTCCCGGCTGCAGCTCCACCGCGTCGCCGTCCAGACGCACGCCATGACCGCGACGCACCACCGCCACTCGACGAGATCACCTCCTCAGGGCAACGCCGCCAGCCGGACCAGCCCCGCCAGGACTAGCACACGCACGGGGAAAGGAAGGCCGCCGCCGCCGACACCGCCCGAGTCTTGCCCGGCGACATCCGCCGGCGGTGACGGAGGGAGAGGCGAGAGAGGGCGCGGACTTGTGGGCTAGGGTTTGCTCCTAATTTGCCCACAGGGGAGGCGAGCAGGAGTCGAGGGGAAAAGGCTACAAAATTTGGCCTTGTAGTTTTGCCCGAAGCTCGGCCCAAAGGTCCGAATTAGGCATGAGGTTACTGATTATTTCATATTTTATAGAAAATATGTGTGTTTTATTATGAGTAAAATACACCGTAGCTAGCTCCTAAAAATAATTGGGGTGAGTTAGTTCTAATTATATGAAAATGCTTATCCAAATTTTAAAAGTTTGCTAATTTTGTCACCTTAAATTCTAGCTAGGTGTGACCTGCCTGTGTGGCGCATTGACCGGTGCCATGTAGGCAATACTTTTCAAAAAGGTTCCTGTGTGTGGCATTAGTAAAGGCACCACACGGTCTGGTTGGATCCAGATAGGACATGAGGTGACATGCTTAACAAATTTTAAGATTTCGGATATATAAATTGGTATAATTAGGATTAACTTGACACCCATCAAATCCTTTTAGGACTCACGACATATCATACTCCCTCCGTTCCAATTTAATTGACTTGCTTTTCACCAAATGTGGATATATCTAGACATGTTAATTGACTTGCTTTTTACCAAATGTGGATGTATCTAGACATGTTGCTTTTCACTTACATGTCTAGATACATCCACATTTGGTGAATAGCAGTCAATTAAATTGGAACAGAGAGAGTAACTGTTTATTATTTTGTATCCTGAAAATGCTTTATTAAATTTGTTTAAAGCAAAATAGCCAGAAAATTTGGGACCTGGACCTAGCCGTTTTTATGTTCGCCCTTGGCAAGCCGGGCCCGAGGTTTGACCAGGTCTAGTTTGTGCCCAATGGACCATGAAAGGATGGAGGAAGAACTACTTTTTTTTTAAGGACATTATATGTACTTCTTCATCTTAAGATAAGTTATTGATTTTGTTGAGATAAACTAAGTTTATGTCAAACAAAATGATAACTATACCGTTCTTTCACCAATTAAGAATAATTTTCTATTTTATGTCCTTTATCTTACTGTCCATGCCGCCGCCGGTGTCTGAATCCCGCAAGGTATAGTCGCGACAAGGAGCGCTTGCGTCGCGTGCTCGGTTTGTGATCAGATGCTGGCTGCCATGTTTTGCAGTTCTCGTCAACGCACAGTCACATCTGTTCAACGACTTTAATCTATCTAGCGAGAATACAGAAAACAGGGAGTATTGACTTGGGGTGCTCTCTGCATATTACTGGGTCCGGTTGTATTTTTCGTTTCCTTTTTGGACCTGTTTGTAATGTCGGCTGAGTTTCCTAATATATGTGGTCAGATCCTGTTCAAAAAAAAAAAAAATTATCATGGTTTTGATGCTGCCCACCCGTTCCGGATCAGATGGTCCAGGACGGACGTATGCAGGGATATGTTGGGCCTCTTTGGTTGGGCAGGAAGACTCGGCAAGCACTGTTCGAACCAACTTTCGGCCTGTTTGGATTGCTGCCCATTCCGCGAGTCTGCATGAGCACGATACTTAAAGCATCCCTGGGCCAGGCCCGAGAGCCGTTTCTCCAGAGTCACTCTTGTGTAGTGCAATTTGGGCACTGTAGGCTGCAGGGTTGGCCCAAGGTGGCTCAGCCAGTGATGCTTTGTTCTGCTTACCTCTCTTACACTTCTCTACTTACAGTGTGTTTGGATGTAGGAAAGTTTGCTGAGAATTGAATTGGACTAGCAATTCCATTTCCCAGATGAAAAGGAAATGGACTCCGATTCCAATTCCGCTGTTTGGTTGTGACTGCAAATGTTTTGTTGAGTTTTTTGGACAATATAAAACTTGTTACGTGTATGAAAACAATTGCATGTGTATATTTAAATAATGATAATTATTTTGCACACATAATAACATTAAAAATTCAAAATCATGCAGATTCATGCAGGGGGCACCATCAGCTTGCACCATTTTTTTAAAAAAACAAGTAAAAGTTTTGTTTGGATGTTTCTCTTTAGATTCATGCAGAAAGTCGGTCAATCTAACTCCAGAGTTTGTACTCTTGTCCCAGTCCAGCTGCCACAGTTGCCCAAAATTTGCTCTGATAGATGTATCTGTAGTTTTTTTCTTTGGGGCAGCACATGTTTGGACCGAACTTTTTCTGATCTGAATCAATAACTCAGTTCATGACTGAAACACCACTGTTCTCTGAATTTTTCCTCTGTTCTTTGGTCCAGCTCGCACGATGGTCGACGCCACCGAGGACATGCCACTGCTGCTGCCCGCTGTAGCCCACGACGAACACACGCACGAGCGCGAGGCCGTGGTGGAAGAGGCCGCGAAGCTCGTCCTTGAAGGCAGCGTTCATGGACATGTCGTGCTCGGCCGCGCGAGGCCGTGGTGGAGGACGCCCAGCAGTGTTTACGCGTGGACGTCGCCGGGAAACTCTCGCAGCAGCGCCGGAGGGAGAGACGAGGGCGCGGCCCTTCCCGCCGCCGTGCACATCCCGTCGCCGTCCCTATCCCGCCGCCGACCGCATCGAACCGTCGTCCCCATCTAGGGTTACGGCGGTGGCGCGGCTCAGAGGGAGAGAGGAGGGTGCGGCCCCGCTAGGGAACAGAGCAGTTGGGACGAGGGGAGGACAGCGGCGCTCGGAGGAGAGGGGGGAGGAGCTCAGAGGAGAGGGGGGCGCCGCCGTTTCGCCAGCGACGGGACGAAGGTCGAGCTCGCTCGTGACTTTCTGTTTCGCGAGGAGGGGAACGTTTCACGAGAGCTCGCTCGCTCCGTTTCCGCGCGTTTCCGAGGCTCTCACCTCGGAAAGATTTGGGCCGAGCGGATGCCTGCTGGTGGGTGTGCTGGGAATTGGTCTGCATTTCCGAGCCCAAATTCCGTGACCAGTCCAAACGGTGGAAATTGCTGTCCAATTTCAGATTCCCTGATTCCAGGCCCCAATTCCTACATCCAAACACAGTGTTAGTGTTTCTCTAATCTACCCAAATATTGCTCGATTCAAAATAAAGTGTACATGAAAAATGTGCCCGTTGATGAGTAGGTTCCATTCCCGTGCTCGGTTTCGAGTTTCGTCGACTGTATCTTCTCAAATTTGGGCCGAAGTTTGCGCTTTTTTGGATGAATTTTGTCAAATTCGTCGTACTCGGGCAACCGTTTGAGATATCCTATGATGTGTAGCTTCATCTCAACATTCAACTTTCATGTTGCAAGATTTTTGATTCGGCGGTCAGATATGAGCAGATCTTGTGATGTACGTATGCATGTATTTAAACTGCATGGAGTGTACATGATGTTCACGTTTTTCAACCTCTGTCACCGCCGCCGTGAGCTTTGCCGTCGCCGCTGCTACTGCTGCGAGGCTGTGCTTGGTGTAGGTATTCTTCAACCTCTCCCTCTCCCTCTCCCTCGTCGTCGCAGCCGTGAACAATGTCGTCGCACTGTTGTTCTGCTCGTCGTCGCCTCTGCTGGTACTTGTACTTGGTATAGGTGTTCTTCAACCTCACCCGTTGCCCCGCGACCGTGCTGTGCCGTCGCCCCGCCACCGGGACATGTCGTTGTTCTTCAAGCTCAGTGTGATGGTGTGAGGTAAGTTCACCATGTAGGAAAGAGGTGAGAGCACAGGAAACACAGATACAAACCAAACGCCGTGCTAAAAAATCTTGCATCCAGCCGAACGGGGCTGGCTAGAACATTGTTGGCAACCAAACCAGATGCACAACGTGGCTCGAGTCACGTTTTTCCGGGCCTGGCCCCGTGGAGCCTGGTTCTATAACTCATCCAACTTTGCCAAAAATCATGCGACTAACCAAACAGGCCCGTTGCCAATAAAATATTATGTTTGGAAATGTGCTTGGCAAGGAATCAATTAAAAATGCATTATTTGTGCATGAAACATGCATATATGGGAAAACTGGTAACTGAAAGATCTCCTCCGTTAACTTGTTGTGTTGTTTAAAATTGCAAAAGAAATATGGGTCTTGGGTATATGGCCCATGAAATCCATCACCTATTCTAGGCTAAGCTCACTCGGCTCACTCTGTGGCCGTTGTTCGGGGCTTCTTTCGCCACAACGTGGGCCCTCGCACTGGCGCTCTAGGCTGTGGGCAGAGTTCCGCAGTGGTGGATCAAAAGTGTATTCAAAAGCAGTAGAGATTTTTTAATTACTCCCGAGTTTAAGTGCTCTTCCTATTTGAAATATTTGAAAATCATATTTATAAGTTTTAAAAAATTCTAAAAAATCCGGATGTAGTCAATGATATATCTCACGAATGTACAAAATATTAATTTCAACGCTATATTTTGAGCTACACAAGAATGACAAAAGTGTGGATCTAAGTATAAATATTTTTAAATCTCTAAGTTTTATCAGATTTGTTATTTTTGTGTAGAACAAAATATGAATTATCTCAAATTGAAAATTTGCATTTTCGTGGGATAAATCATTGGCTGCATCCGTATTTTTTTCACAATTTTTTGATACTCACAAATATAATTTTCGAATTTTTTAAATAGGACGGAGCACTGGAGTCGGAGAGAGAACAAAAAGCACTTCCCGATTCAAAAGTTGGTAAAAAATTCTTAATCTGAAGAAATCTCTTGATGAATCGCCTAGCTGAATTACTGCACAAAACGGTTCTATGATCTGAATGACTACTCCGTCCGTCACTTCCACAATAATAAACGTTTTAGCGATCTTTTTACAAAAGCTCATGTCACCGAATGATTGATCAATGGAATTGCCCATCTTCATAATCGTTAACTGTACACCCACAAACACTGTGAACATAACAAAGTATTTCTTAAAATTTATTTTCCTCTAGGGAAGAAAGATATGAATTTATTACGATAATATGGCTTGTTCGTCATGATTACCTTTTGAACAGCCAAAACAAACAGAGGAAGTATCCTCTAATTCCGGGGTCCCAATCAATATACTCACTTTTTTTTTGCAAAATCAAGATAGCACTCTCTTTTTTTATAATCAATCAAGATCATACTCGAATCAAGTGGTAAGAACCCTCGACGTGAGGCAGAGAAAACCCTAGAGAGGCGATCTTCTCGACGCACCACTCCGCCACTACGCCTGTAAATCCCCAATCCCCCTCCTTTGCCGGCTTCCCAAGTGCGGGAGTGCGCCACTGCTGACACACGCGCGGGTACAAACGCATACGCAGACACATAAACCCATCCTATAGTACATGTCTTACACCTTGTTTTATTTTTGGCACGCCTAATCTTTGTAGGTTTTTATCATACTTTCCACTGTGACCAACACTAATCTTAGTTTTGTCATTTGACCGATCTAAATTGCAAACTTACCCTTGATCCATTGGTCTGTCACTCCTCAGTTTTGCCACTCTGCCTCTTTGTTAGTTCTCAGCTTTACCGTTCTTGATTCTGATTGAGAAGGCCGGATTGACACAACACGGCTTGAGGAGTTGAGGTTGCCCAAGGAGTAGGCGACCAGCAATGGACGACATGATATGCTCGGATGTGTGCGTCGGTCGGCACATTGTGCAGTCTTGTACGGGCGCTATTGCAACAGGAGACACATACTATTGTGGCTTCCGAGAGTTGCATCGTCGACGGGACCGAAAAGTGTAGAAGCAGGGATGCCGAGCTGCTTGCAGAACAAGAGGTGCAGGGAGGCCGGCGAACCTGGAGAGCCGCGGCCGTTCCCGACCGAGCCACCAAGGCCGGCGAGGGGAGACGCGCCGACGCGGGCGTGCTGGCGGGCGGGGATGGCTGGACGGTGGGCGCTTCGGAGAATCGGAGTGACTGACCGTTTGACCGCCTGACCGGCAAGTGGTGACAGCGGACTACTCAAATCGGCAAAGAAAGGTAGTTTATTTTGCTCCTTCATCTCGGTCTCGTTAGATGAAAATGATTTATTCTGGATTTTTAGAATGTAATCTAAATCACCGAATCGTTAATTGTACTGTAATTTTCTGTGACATGTAGACACACTGTGTGTCGGACTGCTGGCTGTGTACACTTTTTTTGACGGAAACAGACAGCGCTGTTTCTTTTTGAATAGAAGAAGGCGAACAAAGTATCAGAGGTTACAACTTACAAGGTCCTATTTACAACTAGCTAAGCTAGATACAGAAGCGAAAAGAAAACACTAATCAGGCTCACGAGGTCTATTGGCTGTGTACACTAGACATATACTCGGAAAATGAAAAGAAAATGTGATAATTTGAGAACTTTGTGGGACAGAGCCACGACGAAGAGGACAACTTCAGCATCGATTCAGCAACCACAAGATGACATCCAGGCACACATGACATTGCAGTATCAAGCGAAAACCCTGAGATAGTGCACCTGGTTCCAGTGTGCCCAATTGCAGATGAAGGGGGTGAACCAATTGCAGATGAAGGGTATGAAGCATGTTATGATGTTGATTGGCTTGAACATGATCCTGGGAAGAGAATTCCCATTACAGATTATGATGTGAACGAACGAGATAGAGTAGTTCAAATGCAGCTGTAGTGCCACCGTACCTGTAGCTGTACCGACTAGTGCAGAGTACTACTAATGAGTGATTCAGTGCATCGTGTCGTCATCGCATCCTGACTCGATCGGATTCAATGCAACCTGTCCATGGCCAGCTAGAAGCCCAGAGCGGATCGATCGGATCTCCGGTAGCTTTAACCGGCAGCCTACAGGCTACAAATGCCGCTGTATGGTCGCCTGTAGCTTGAGACACAGTAACAGAGTCCGGCACAAGATCACGCGGCGACTGGTTCAGAGAGGGACGGGACTGGAGACTGGACTCCGGAGCATGGCTCCGGCAGCAATGGAGGTCGCACCAGAAGCGCCCGTGGCCATCGTAGCCGTGCCGTTCCCGGCGCAGGGGCACCTGAACCAGATGCTGCACCTGTCGCTCCTGCTGGCGTCCCGTGGCCTGGACGTGCACTACGCGGCGCCCGCCCCGCACGTCCGCCAGGCGCGCGCGCGCGTGCAGGGCTGGGACGCGGGCGCCGTCCGCTCGCTCAGCTTCACCACCCTCGACATCCCTCCCTACGCGACGCCGCCGCCCGACACCGACAGCCCGATCGCGTTCCCGGGCCACCTGCAGCCGCTCTTCGACGCGTTCTGCGACCACGCCGCGGCCCCGCTCGGGCGCCTCCTCGAGGAGCTCGCCCCATCGCACCGCCGAGTCGTCGTCGTGCACGACAATATCGTGGCCTTCCCCTCGTCGGAGGCGTCGCGGCTGCCCAACTGCAAGGCGTACGCGCTCCAGTGCGTGGGGCAGTCGTCGTTTATCGCGGGTAAGGACCCCGGGCACTACCTGGTGCGCGCGCTCGGCCTGCCCGTCCCGCCGCCCGATCCCTTCCTCACCAAGGAGTTTTTGGAGCTGTTGCAGCGGCACTGCGGCCACGGCGTGCACGGCGCCGGGCTGCTCCTTAACTCGTGCCACGCGCTCGAGGGTGACTTCATCGACGCGCTCGACGAGACCCTGTCCAAAGAAAGCAAGAAGCTGTTCACCATCGGCCCGTTAAACCCACTGCTCGACCTCGACGCGACCATGCCTGCACCGTCCGCGCTGCTGCAGCCGCGACACGAGTGCCTGGACTGGCTTGACAAGCAGCCAGTCTCATCGGTGTTGTACGTGTCCTTCGGCACGATGACGTCGCTACCTGGCAAGCAGATCGAGGAGCTGGCCGCCGCACTGCAGGCCAGCGAGCAGCGTTTCATCTGGGTGCTGCGCGACGCCGACCGCGCCGACATTTTTGCCGAAACCGGCGGCGAGAGCGGGCGTCACGCGAGCCTCCTGTCCAAGTTCGGGAAGGGGACCGAAGGGACTGGGATGGTGATCACCGGATGGGCGCCGCAGCTGGAGATCCTAGCTCACGACGCCACGGCTGCGTTTGTAAGTCACTGCGGCTGGAATTCGCTGCTCGAAGGACTGGGCCACGGGAAGCCGATCCTCGCGTGGCCCATGCACTCTGATCAGCCGTGGAACGCGGGTACGTGTGCAGCCACCTTAAGGCTGGCATGGTCGTCAGGCCGTGGGAGAAGAGCCGGGAGACGCTGCCGGCCAAGGACATCGAGGAGGTCATCAGGAGGGCGATGGACTCTGACGAGGGCATCGCCGTGCAGAACGCGGCCAAGACTCTCGCCAAGGACATTCGTGCCGCCGTGGCAGAAGGTGGCTCGTCGTGGGCGGACATGGAGGAGTTCATAGGTCATATCACAGAGTGAAGGAAAGATAGACGTGATAAAACTCTGGAACGGCCTGTCCATGCTTGGCGACCATCAGAGCTGCACGTTTGATACTAGTAATTGTGCACGTGTATTATTAGAACATATTTTTTATGTTAAGGAAAAAATCAATGAATCAACAATAATAATTAATCACAATGACACAAACTTGGTATCTACTTATTAATTATAGAAAATGAAAATCACAAAAATAAACATTGTCCACACACATATAATGGCTGAAAAAAACTTCATTGCTAACGGAGATTTAGCACTCTACTTCAAGCTTGATTTTTCTAGTGTGCTCGGCTTTATTTGCAGTGAGATATTTATTCAAGACATGATACTTAATAAGTTTATTCAAGTCATGAAGTAGTTTTGTTTATAGTAGAGATAAGAGTTTACAGTGTGCCATGACACAAATAATAAGAAGCAAGGGTTTCGCCTGCCAAGGATGAACAGAAAACAAAATAAGTAAGGGCTTCCTAGGTTTTACTCTACAAATATTTACCAACCCTATTTCAACGGTTGGAAAAAAATACATACATCCACTTGGAGGCAACGATAGTAACTGATTTTCACTATACACACCAAATACTTACCATTTTCCACCTTATACAAATTCACCACGCATCGAACAATAACCATGTACATTGAGCATATAACTCTTGAGCAGAAAAAGAGAAGCAATATTTGCAGGTGATGGCAACTTTGAATAAAACCAAAAAGATAAACCATTTCGGGTAACTTATAAAAGCCTTTCCAGATAAATGAGGTCTATAGAAAAGGATAATGATCACATCATCATTACAATTATGAAAAGAGCAGATTGGCTGAAATATGCAAACTGTCGTTCCCAACAAAATAAGGATAATATTATGCAAACTGTTGCAAATGGATTCATGAAACCACACAAACACATCAGACAGGCCATCAGCCTTGGTACATACGTATGGCAAAAGGAGTCATGCAAGAGGCACAAACCTGTATATTGCAAGGAATGCTACATGCTCATGTATGGTTCCCACGAATTATTCAATCTAAGGACTTGTTGTCTTGTTGCTACTCTTGTGCAGGTTCAGCAGGACAATCCAGCCTGAATATTCAGTGCCCATGAATTGGTATCTTACCAACTACTCCAAGTTCCATGTGGCACAACTACTGAATTTTTCTTCTTCTTTGAAACAGAAGAACACCACGATACTATTGAACGACCAAGAAATGATGAAGACAATTACTGGAAAACGGTTTGCTCTTTGTAGGTATAACCAGTGGCGGAGCTAGAGCATATGGCACCGGGGTGCCTACCGGTGCACCAAGAGAGAAAATTCATCTTTTAGGGGGTGCATCTATGGTGGAAAATTGCTATTTTATTAAGAATTTATTTTTTAACAGGTGTCCTGTGCATCCCCCTAGGACCAAGTGGATCCGCCACTGGGTATAACATCCTTAAATCCTTTACATAATCAGTGCAATGGATGATTTAAATTACTGGATAAGTCAGTAAATTTAAGGCTTGATAAATCAGAAGCACACTCTGCAGATAAAACAAAACTAACACAAATAGACAGTATACGGGGCATACCAGACGACAACAAGAGAGCAAACTATCTCAATCTGATGCTTTCCCATCAAGAAGCGGAGAGGCACCTGTGGGCGGTAGGCTTTCGGGGGGTGGCTGGTTCAGCTGCACCTGGAGACGGGACTACAGGGAGAAGAACCAGGCGCCGATGTTGCATCGTCAGTATGATCGGAGATGGCCTTCGGCGCGCGAGCTATGCGGAGGAAGATGGCATCATAGAGGAAGGCGGCATGACCGCGGCGTCTGTCCTACTGGCCGCGTGGGTGGGCGGCGGTGCGGGGAACGGCAGCGGCGCGTGGGTGGGCGGCGGAGTGGGGAACCGCAGCGACCCGTGGGTGGGCGGAACGGCAACGAAGTGTAGGTCGGCGGCGGTGCGGAGAACGACGGCGTCGCGTGTGGATTCGGTGGAGCGGGGAAAAGCGGCGCCGCCTGTGGAGGCGGTTGTGCAGGTTAGGCGCCGTCTCCTGGAGATGAGGCGACGCGAGGCAGGTGGCGTCATGGTGTTGAAGCAGCGGTTCCGATTGCATCGTGAGGGATTGGACTCCTCCCGGGAGCTTGGGATCTGTTGGATCATAGCCTTCCAAGCATCGGTAATTGAAGTTGGGAGCTGCCAAGTCGCGGGAGCCAGGAGCCCAGGACGCCACAATCTGGCCATTGAGAGATCTCTAACCAAATGAAAATTACATATGAAGTATATGTGCGTATGCCGTGGCTACAAACTATGACTATTACCTCCCTGCATTGCTATGGGATTCATGTGTATGATTTCGATTTATGAAAGTGCAAATTATCAGTACATACATCCATGATAGATGGTCATTTCCCCTCAAAAAATGATAGATGGTCATTTGTGATGAAATAAGAAGTATTACAGTAAACATAAATATCAATTCTCTTTAGAACTCATTTGGTACCCATCGTTTCGTATCAGGATCGTGGAATTCAATCGAGATTCCATAGCCAACGTGTTTAACTGTAATGGAATTTGAATTGTCATATCAGTTAGAAATTCCAGTGGATGTGTATGGTGTGTTAAGTCAATTTCTGTTGCTAACCCTGTCATTCTTGTCAAAATCATTGCACTTCATAAATCCGTGTGGTAGTCAAACATGATTTTTCAATACCGAATTATAAATTATACAAATAAGATGATGGCATTAGTGTTATTTTATGTTATTCCGGTCAAATGAAATGAAATGAAGGGTGATAAATGAGCACTTATACTATTAGAAGTACATATATACATTGGTTCTACAACTATTACGTTGATCCACTAAATTGTACTTTTATTTACTAGTTGAATTCTCATGCGTTGTCACTAGCTTCTAAAGTTTTATTTTTCTTGTCGCCCATGCATGTAAATATGATACACATAAAAATTTGCGTCCATATAAAGAGATAGCCACATGATATTTCAAAAACAATAAGATTCTTCTTTGCTTATAAGAATATGATTTAATAAGCGGTTTATCTATTATGATATGAAGATGTGCTCACCGTTTATGGTTCCGTCCCGCGAGTGTCACGCACGTCCGGCCATACTCATCGAACCTCTAACAAAGAGATGCATAGCACGAGCGAGAGCTATAGACCTGGGAGAACTTGTTTGTGACAAGATGGTTAGAAGAGTGGTTCTACCCCCAGCCCACCAGAGTTCAAACCCCAGGTTTGACACTCGTGTTTCTAATTTAGGCGGAATATTCTTCAGTAGGAGGCGACGTTCCCGTCGACAGCGAGGCGCTTATGGTGACTTCGTCAATCCCAAGACTCGACCCGTCGGCTCAGTACTTCGGAGGTGCTCATAGGGGTAGGGTGTGTGTGCGTGCGTTCATAGGGGTGAGTGTGTGCACGTGTATGCGAGCGTCTGTGTTTGTACTGTGTTTCGCAAAACAAAAAAAAGCTATAGACCCAGCTCGCGTCCCTTAACCAACGGAAAACGTCCTCTTGCAACTTAAAATTTCCACCATCCTTTTGCAACTTAAAATTCCAGTGTTCTTTTCGCGTGCCTTTTTCTAGATGAAATCCCTTTGTTCTTTAGAACTTATATTGCTAGATTAAATCTCCAGAGTCATTTTGCAGCTTGAGAATCTCCACCGTTCTTTCACTTGCTTTAACAATATGGCTTAAAATCTTGGCCAATCTTTTCTTGATGCCTTAACTAATATACTAGTTAGTGGATAGATTCTGGGAACGATATGATAATTAATAGAGAAGGCTGGTGATTGATTCGAAAAGAAAATATGCCCGAAGAAGTGCGTGTCAAGACTCATGCTGGGAACGAAACCTATGATAATCAATAGAGAAGGTTCCTGATTTGATTGTCAGAGAAAATATGCCTGAATTGAGTGACTGTCAAGACTCATAAGAGCTGCGAGCGAGACCAATGCAGTGCGTCAGTGTGTGGTTGGTGCGTGAGCGCGCTTGCCACCGTAGGAAACTACTACTGTATATAAATTCACTCGAGAGTCTCCTACGGTGAACTTCAAATGCAACTGTAGTGGTACAGTGCTTGTAGCTGTACCGACTAGTGCGGAGTACTAATGAGTGATTCAATGCATCGTCTCGTCATCGCATCCTGTCCTGATTTGATTCAATGCAACGTATCCCCAAGCCAGCTAGAAGCCCAGAGCGGATCGATCGATCGGATCTCCGGTAATTTTAACCGGCAGCCTCGAGGCGGTACACGCCCCTGCGGGCTACAAATGCAGCTTCATGGCCGCCTGTAGCTTGAGACACACAAGCAGACTAGCAGTCCGGTGCACGATCACGCGGTGACCGGTTGAGAGAGGGACGGGACTGGACTCTGCAGAATGGCTCCGGCTGCAATGGAGGTAGAACAAGAAGCGCCCGTGGCCATCGTGGCCGTGCCGTTCCCGGCGCAGGGGCACCTGAACCAGATGCTGCACCTGTCGTTCCTGCTGGCGTCCCGTGGCCTGGACGTGCACTACGCGGCGCCCGCCCCGCACGTCCGCCAGGCGCGCGCGCGCGTGCAGGGCTGGGACGCGGGCGCCGTCCGCTCGCTCAGCTTCACCACCCTCGACATCCCTCCTACGCGACGCCGCCGCCCGACCCCGACAGCCCGATCGCGTTCCCGGGCCACCTGCAGCCGCTCTTCGACGCGTTCTGCGACCACGCCGCGGCCCCGCTCGGGCGCCTCCTCGAGGAGCTCGCCCCATCGCACCGCCGAGTCGTCGTCGTGCACGACAATATCGTGGCCTTCCCCTCGTCGGAGGCGTCGCGGCTGCCCAACTGCGAGGCGTACGCGCTCCAGTGCGTGGGGCAGTCGTCGTTTATCGCGGGTAAGGACCCCGGGCACTACCTGGTGCGCGCGCTCGGCCTGCCCGTCCCGCCGCCCGATCCCTTCCTCACCAAGGAGTTTTTGGAGCTGTTGCAGCGGCACTGCGGCCACGGCGTGCACGGCGCCGGGCTGCTCCTTAACTCGTGCCACGCGCTCGAGGGTGACTTCATCGACGCGCTCGACGAGACCCTGTCCAAAGAAAGCAAGAAGCTGTTCACCATCGGCCCGTTAAACCCACTGCTCGACCTCGACGCGACCATGCCTGCACCGTCCGCGCTGCTGCAGCCGCGACACGAGTGCCTGGACTGGCTTGACAAGCAGCCAGTCTCATCGGTGTTGTACGTGTCCTTCGGCACGATGACGTCGCTACCTGGCAAGCAGATCGAGGAGCTGGCCGCCGCACTGCAGGCCAGCGAGCAGCGTTTCATCTGGGTGCTGCGCGACGCCGACCGCGCCGACATTTTTGCCGAAACCGGCGGCGAGAGCGGGCGTCACGCGGGCCTCCTGTCCAAGTTCGCGAAGGGGACCGAAGGGACTGGGATGGTGATCACCGGATGAGCGCCGCAGCTGGAGATCCTAGCTCACGACGCCACGGCTGCGTTTCTAAGTCACTGCGGCTGGAACTCGCTGCTCGAAGGACTGAGCCACGGGAAACCGATCCTCGCGTGGCCCATGCACTCCGAGCAGCCGTGGAACGCGGGGTACGTGTGCGGCCACCTTAAGGCTGGCATCGTCGTCAGGCCGTGGGAGAAGAGCCGGGAGATAAATCTGGGAATGGGTTTGGATTAACCGGGTCAAATGGTTTGGTTCTGTGTTCTGGTCTTAATTGGTTTGGGTTAGAATGGACGTAGGGTGTTACAGGTTCAGTTTGGTTTGGGTTTCTCAAGGAAAGAGTTGGGTATGGTCAGGTCTGGGTCTATTCAATCCAGTTCTATTAGGAACTAAAGTTTAGAACCAGTTATTTGGATTAGTTTGCCATGCTGTCCGCACGAAGCGTGGCGACCATGTTGTGGCCACGTATGCAAGGTGTATACATACATCATGACGTCACCATGACATCATCATGATGCGCGTATACATGTCACGTACCATATATATTTTGAAATTTTATAGGAATAGTCAAGCTGGATCGGTCCGTGTACATGACGTCGTCACGATGTACGTTATTATATACGTATACATGTTTGATCGACGACTGACAGGGGACCCTCTCTCGAGAACTTACCTGTGGCAAGATGGTTAGATGAGTGGTTGTACCTCCAGCCCATCAGAGTTCAAATCCCAGGTTTAACGTTGGTGTTTCTCATTTAAGGCGGAATATTCTTCAGTGGGAGGCGACGTTCCCGTCGACAGCGAGGTGCCCGTAGTGACTTCGTCAATCTCAAGACTCGACCTGCCGACTCAGTCTTTCGAAGGTGCTCATAGGGGTAGGGTGTGCGTGCGTGCGTTCATAGGGGTGAGTGTGTGCGCGTGTATATTTTTTTTAGAAAATAGGGTGCGGATCCCCGGCCTCTGCATCAAAGTGATGCACACAGCCCCCGCAATTATTAAAATATCAGTTGGTTTACAATTCAAGGATCACTCATCGTGGATACAAAAATCAGCCACAAGAAACAAGCTCTATCCATCTAATCTCTTATGATGTTGCCACCCACCCCGGCAGAAGATAGCCCGTACGACCATCATCATTCGAGTACATTCTGTATCCATGAGACCACGCCGCTCCGCAGGGAGAAGAAATGACCACATATGGATCCAGTAGGTCGCTTTGTTTATAACCTGCAAATAATGAATAGAAGTTGCCTTGTTAAAAATGACGTCATTGCGACAGTTCCAAATAGCCCATAACATAGCCGCAGTGCCAATCCTAATAAGCTCTTTGGACCGCTTGTCTACACCGTTTAACCAGTGCCCAAACATATTCCGTATGCTAGAAGGGGTTTAATATTGAACGTAAAATGGACAAGTCACCAAATATTTCTAGCAAAAGGACAAGATATAAAAAGGTGCTCTACGGTCTCATCTGTATCACAGAAAACGCATTTCTTACACCCTATCCATCGTCGCTTAATCAAATTATCCTTTGTCAAGAGTTCTTTTCTATGTAAGAACCACAAAAAGATACGAATCTTTAGTGGTACTTTTAACTTCCACAAGTATTTTCGCAAGTAACTTGTAGTGCCATTCATTAATTCGGCATAGTAGGTTTTAACCGAAAAAACACCCGTTGGTGTTAGCCTACAGTTAAACCTATCAACTTCATTAGTCAAATGGATCCGCATTAGCCTTTCAACTAAATGATACCATCGCTCCCTAGTCGAACCAACGAGATTTCTTCTAAACTGTAAGTTGATCGGAGAGCTTCCTAAAACCTCCGCAACCGTGATATGCTTGTCCATAGCCACATTGTACAGGGATGGGTACTCACACACAAGTGATGTATTGCCCATCCAAACATCTTCCCAAAAACATGTTTGCTGGCCGTCGCCAACAGTAAACGATCCATGTGTGCGCGTGTATATGAGCGTGTGTTGTACTGTGTTTCGCAAAAAAAAAAGACCCTCTCTCGCTGCTGGAGCCGGCACCATCTAGCTAGCTAGCTAGCTGTGTAGCTTGTTACGTACGTACTTCGTTATGATTACTCGCTGGCCGGAGCCAGCACATCACCATCTAGCGTAAAACCCATTTGCTCGAATAGTTTCTAACCCATTTCAGTGAATGGTTTCAACCCACAGATGGAGTTTAGTTTGGGTGGAAAATCAAGACAGTTTGGTTTTGGTTTGGCTGACGTGATCATTGAATGGGTTTAGTTGAACTTGGGTTGCCAAGTTCGCTCGTGTGGGTTCAGTTGAGGTTTGGTCCAGTTTTCAAACTATTCTCAGGTCTACCGGGAGACGCTGCCGGCCAAGGATATCGAGGAGGTTATCAGGAGGGTGATGGACTCTGACGAGGGCATCGCCGTGCGGAACACGGCCAAGATGCTCGCCAAGGACATTCGTGCCGCGGTGGCCGAAGGTGGCTCGTCGTGGGCGGATATAGAGGAGTTCATAGGCCACATCACAACGTGAAGAAAGATAGACGTGATAAAATTCTGAAACGACCATCAGAGCTGATATAGAGTGCATGCTTGGCGGCCATCCGAGCAGCAGGTGTGTGATATATTTGAAGTGTGCCGTGCTACGTTTGTGTTTGGTTGCGATGTAATTAAGCAGATTAGGGCGTGTTTGGTTGTACATGAGGTCTTTTTTGAATGTTTGTTTTCCTGGGCTGCACCGTGTTTTTCACTACATGAGCCTAAACAGTGGCGGACCCAGAAATTTATGTTTGCCGGGGCGAACAATTTAAGTCAAGTTTTTTGAAGCATAAATTCTGTTTTTTTTAGGGTGGAGCACAAATTTTTGTGAGGCCTACCGATGTGTGCCCGAAGGGGATTTTTTTCGGATTGAAACTCTTTGATGCGGTGGTATGAACCAACTTTTTTTTGTTTATTTAAGAGTTTGGTATGAACAAACTGGTACGTTTTGTTTAGACAACTGGTCCGCAATGGGCCTATTTCCTCTCACTTAAACCCGTTAGAGCACAGCCCAACAAGTCTTTCTTCTCCTTTCGCTCGTACCCCTTCGACACAGCACACAGAAACAGAGAAACGACAATGGCGGACAAAAAACAGAGGTAAGCTTTGCTCATGGCGGTAGGAGACTTGAAGAGGGGTACCCTGCGCCATGCCGGGAGACCCGGGGCGACCGCCCCTGGTCGCCCCTACGGTGGGTCCGCCACTGAGCCTAAACGGTGCTGGGCTGCCCGGCCCTGAAGAAACAGCTGTTTCCGTGGAACACCTTTGTATGAGAGAAAATGGCTCGGTCGTGCACGTACGGGGAATGGCGGGAGACGCTGCGTTCCTTCGTGAACAGGCAGCACAAATTTCTGTCGCCGATCACTCTTCCCCTTCTGCACCACTTACTCCACTTGCGCCTCTCCTGTCTTTGTCGACACATTGAGAGCACCAGGGTGACCATCTTCGGTGGGAGATGAAAGTTGGCCATCTCCTCTCTCTTATATAACAGAAAGGATCTTCATCAGCACCAACATCCTCACGTCATCCCGTCTTCCTCGAGGGATTCGTCCATGGCGGTAATATGATCCTTGACCCATCGTATGCCTCACGTGGATCGTAGATCTTTAGACCGAACTTGGTTTATCTGCATAGTATGAAATGCATGATATCTACATGGTTTTGGTTTTAAGGTTTAATGAGCGTCTTAGAAATCTTGTTACAAAAAAAGATGATGTCACCCAGTTATAGATCAATGGGACGTACGTGTTGTTATTTTGTGATTGCCATCTCTATAATCGTTTATTGTACATTCACAAACATTATGAACACAACGAAACATTTCTTATAATTTATTTACCTCTAGAGAAGAAAGACATGACTTATTGGGAAAGTAGGGCTTGTTCGTCAAGACAGAGACTTGTGGCTTCTTGAGAGAATATTGAATCGATACTATTTTGATTGATTGATTTGGCCGGGATTACAATGAGTATATAAAGGAGAGGAGCTAACCGACCTAGGCTAAACCTGCCTAACTTGCAATACAAGTCTAGTCGAATTACAATTGGAGTTTGAGTCGAATACATAATCTAACATCCCCCCGCAGTATCAATCGTGGGGTTCAACAACGTTGAGACTGAACCGAATATCATTGAATGGTGTAGTAGGAAGACCCTTGGTGAAGATATCAGCAAACTGAGCAGTACTTGGAACATGAAGAACTCGAACTTGTCCCAAAGCCACCTTCTCGCGAACAAAATGAATATCAATCTCAATGTGCTTGGTACGACGATGCTGCACTGGATTACTGGACATGTAAACAACAGAAATATTATCACAGTAAACAATGGTGGCTTGCTGAATAGGTCGATGAAGCTCCGATAATAACTGTCGTAACCAGACAGTCTCAGCAACTGCATGAGCCACGGCGCGATACTCCGCTTCGGCAGACGAACGAGAAACCGTAACCTGCCTTTTAGAGGACCAAGAAATCAAATTGTTACCAAGAAAAACATAGTATCCGGACGTGGAACGACGAGTATCCGGGAACCCAACCCAATCTGCATCGGAATATGCTCTCAAGGAGGTCGGAGCAGAAGTGTTGATGTGAAGACCATGATCAAGAGTCCCTTTTAAATATTGTAAAACATGTTTGATATGATTATAGTGAGAGATACGAGGATCGTGCATGAAAAGACAGGCTTGCTGAACGGCATAGGAGATTTCAGGGCGAGTAATAGTGAGATATTGGAGAGCGCCGGTGAGGCTGCGGTATAAAGTGGAATCAGAAAAAGGTTCGCCAGTAGAAGAAAGTTTAATGGCGTTGTCAACAGGCGTACGAGAAGGCTGACAGTCGAGCATGCCTGCACGAGTTAGAAGGTCGAGAATATATTGACGTTGCGAGAGGAAAAGACCACCTGAATCACGAGTGACGGCAATGCCAAGAAAATGATGAAGAGACCCGAGACCAGTCATAGAAAATTCAGAACCGAGGGAAGAGATGATGCGAGAAATAAAATTTTGCGAAGAAGCAGTGATAACAATGTCATCAACGTAAAGAAGTAAATAAGCAATTTCGGAATTTTTGTGATAAACAAATAGTGAGGAATCAGAAAGAGAAGGAGTAAAACCTATAGTCTGAATGAAAGTTGAGAAACGTTGAAACCAGGCACGAGGAGCTTGTTTCAAACCGTAGAGAGATTTTTGAAGAAGACATACATGATTGGGATTAGAGGAATCGTTGAAGCCAAGAGGTTGTTGACAGTAGACAGTTTCCTGAAGAGAGCCGTTAAGAAAAGCATTTTTTACATCTAATTGGTGAATAGGCCAGGTTGAGGAGATGGCGATGCTAAGAACAGTACGAATAGTGCTAGGTTTAACGACGGGAGAGAAGGTTTCATCGAAATCAATACCATGTTGTTGAGAGTAGCCGCGACACACCCATCTAGCCTTGTAACGAGAGAGACTAGCGTCGGAGTGAAATTTGTGACGAAAAACCCACTTGCCACCATGAGAGAATATTGAATCGATACCGTCGGAGTGATTTTGATTGATTGATTTGGCTGGGATTACAATGAGTATATAAAGGAGAGGAGCTAACCGACCTAGGCTAAACCTGCCTAACTTGCAATACAAGTCTACTCGAATTACAATTGGAGTTTGAGTCGAATACATAGTCTAACACTTCTGAGTACAATCGCACCTGATATGCGATTTTAAAAAATAAATCAAAAAGGGTTGAAAGTTCTGAATCTCTTTTGCGCTCAAAGATGATCAATTATTCTAATCATGTAAAGAATTTGGGCTGGAAATACTGTGACAAATATAGCGTGTATTAGTGCCTTTTAAGGAAAATCAATAACCCCGAGGTGTAAGTGAAGTTTTCTTTGGCGAAAGGTTTTGTACGGTTGCAATACTTGATCATTTATTCAGGTTTGCCCAAATCTCCTCGTGTTCTTTAGAACTTATTGCTAGATTAAATCTGTCTCTTTGCAACTTGAGAATCTTACCGTTCTTATTTTTTTTTTCAAGAACATGCAAAGATTTGCATGTCATGACATTAAGAAGGGGAACAATGTTACAGCATTAGGTTACAACGCAACACAATACTGCAACACCACACTGCTAACAGCCGGCCACCGCTATATTACTACTCCTCCCGGCTACCTGCCTTTCTTCTCGCCCTTAACCACAGCTCAAACTCCTCCTGAATTAGCCTGAAGATAACGGTATTTGTCGCCTGTTTCCTCTCAAAGTTCCTGTCATTTCTTTCCAGCCACAGACGTCGGCAGATAGCTATTGCTAAGGTCGTCAGCTCACGTTTCTTCGTCCTTGGACGACAAACTCCCAGCTTAGGCCACCAATTCCTCAAGGTGCTTGTTAGTGTTGGACAGAAGGCATTCAACCCTCTGCTAGACAGGACCTGGAACCATATCACACGAGCCGTGGGACACTGCAGCAGCAGATGATCCATGGTTTCCGGCGCTTGATCGCAGAGAAGGCAAACTGCTGGACCCTGAAGTCCTTTCCTTCCCAGCCTATCCCCAGTCCAACAGCGATTACGGAGAGCAAGCCACATGAACAACTTCTCCTTAAGCGGCGCCCAACTACTCCACAGATTTTCAGCGTAATCAGCTTCCACATTCCCCCGGAAGTACGCCGCATACGCCGAATGGGCCGTATAGCATCCATTTGCAGTAAGTTTCCACCTGAAGGTATCTGAATCCTGAACTAAAGGGGGTGCCCTGCCAATGGCCTGCCACAGAAGAATGTACTGTACTATTGCTGTCACCGATAGAATTCCTGTGATTTTGTTGATCCACTGGTTCCCCTCCAAAGCTTCAGCAACTGTCATCCGAAGTGCACTGACAGGCTTGACGAACTCGATCAGATCAGGTGCCATGCTGATCGGACTGCGTCCACCCAACCAGCAATCATACCAGAACAGAGTTAGCTCTCCATTACCCACGGTGCAGTCAGTGGCAGCGTAAAACATAGCATCCGCAGTTGGGGAAACTTGCAACCGTAAACCAGACCACGATCTAAGCGGTCCAATCTTCTCCAACCACTTCCACCTGATACGAAGCGCATCATTGAGCATTCTCAAGTTGTGAACTCCCAAACCACCTAACGCTTTTGGCTTGCAGACTTGGTTCCACGCCACTTTGCAGTGCCCACCTTTAACATCATCTGTACCTCGCCAGAAAAAACCACGACATATCTTGTTTATTTGCTTAATGAGCCACGGAGGGAGATCCAAGGAGAGCATGTGGTAGATGGAAATCGTCATCAGAACTGCATTGATCAACACCAAGCGTCCTCCCTCTGCGAGCAGAGCGGTTTTCCAAGTTGCAAGCCTTCTGGCCCGTTCATCTAACAGTGGTTGCCAGTCTCTTTTCTGCAACTGTCTTGGGGAGAGAGGCAATCCCAAATATACAGGGAAAGACACCAAGCTGACAAGGGAAGGCAGGTTGAATTTGTTCCACTGTCTCTGTTCTGCATCTGATCGGCACAATCATACTCTTGTTCAGGTTGGTGACTAAACCTGACGCAGCTCCAAAACAATCAAGAAGTTGTTTAGCAGCTGCAAGCTCTGACTCAATTGGCCTGATGAAAAGAGCCACATCGTCCGCATAAACAGAAAGCCTGTGTCTCACGCCCCAACGATTCAGAGGTTCAAACACTCCAGCTGTCTCAGCTTTGGCAAAAACTGCAGTCATCACCTCCATAACCAAAATGAAAAGTTGCGGAGAAATGGAGTCATCATCTTGCTTTAACTATATGGCTTAAGATCTTCACCATTTCTTTTCTTGTTGCCTGAACTAATATACTAGTCAGTGGACAGATTGATAATCAGTAGAGAAGGCTCCTGACTGATTCGAAAAGAAAATATGCCGGAAGAAGTGATTGTCGAGACTCATGCTTAGAACGGAACCTATGATAATCAATAGAGAGAAGGTTCCTGATTGATTCGAAAAGAATATGGAATATATGCCTGAATTGAGTGACTGTCAAGACTCAAGACTTCACCTCAGAGTCACCTACGGTGAAGTTCAAATGCAGCTGTAGCCTGTAGGGCTACATGTAGCTGTACCGACTACTGCGGAGGACTAATGAGTGATTCAATGCATCGTCTCGTCATCGCCGATCGGATTCAATGCAACGTGTCCACGGCCAGCTAGGGCGGACCGATCGGATCTCCGGTAAGTTTTTAACAGGCAGTCTCGAGGCGGGCTACAAGGGTATGTTCGGTTGTGGAATCGAATGGAATGGAATTCCACTGTCACGGAATCGTTCCATCCTTGTGTTCGGTTTGGACAAAAAATTGTCACGGAACCGTTCCATCCCTGTGTTCGGTTTAGAATGGGATGAGAATGGAATGGAGTGAGAATGAAATTATTCTAAACTCGATTAATTATTTCCTAAACTGGATTAATTATAGCTAAACTTAATTAATTATTGCTAATCTTGATTAATTATCCCTAATCTTGATTAATTATAGCTAAACTTGATTAAATTAGAGGGAGACACTGTGCCGTTCCACCTCGTCCGGCCGAATTTGCCGGACGGGTTGGTTCCGCATCTAGAGCGAATATGCTCTTTTGTGAAATCACCTAATTTCGTTCCTCGCTCCAACCGAACGCAAGAATAGGTTCTAGGAATGGAACGGTTCCATTCCGTTTCAGTCCATCCCAGAACCGAACACACCCCAAATGCAGCTGTATGATTGATTTCAACGTGGGAGAACCACGTGATTTTTTGATACAAGAGGGTGCAACATCACCGAAATTGCAAGCATGAGAATTTAAACTCGGGTGGGTGAGAAGGCATCAACCCCTCCCCACCACTAGGTCACGCCTTAGTCTGCAAATGCAGCTGTATGGACGCCAGTGGCTTGAGGCACACTAGCAGTCCTGCACACGATCGCGGCGTGACTGGTTCAGAGAGAGACTGGAGCATGGCTCCGGCAGCAGTGGAGGTTGCACTTGCAGCAGCAGCAGCAGCGGCGGCGCCCGTGGCCATCGTGGCCGTGCCGTTCCCGGCGCAGGGTCACCTGAACCAGATGCTGCACCTGTCGCTCCTGCTGGCGTCCCGTGGCCTGGACGTGCACTACGCGGCACCGGCGCCGCACGTCCGCCAGGCGCGCGATCGCGTGCAGGGCTGGGACGCCGGCACCGTCCGGTCGCTCAGCTTCACCGCCCTCGACATCCCTCCCTACGCGACGCCGCCGCCCGACCCCGACAGCCCGATCGCGTTCCCGGGCCACCTGCAGCCGCTCTTCGACGCGTTCTGCGACCACGCCGCGGCCCCGCTCGGGCGCCTCCTCGAGGAGCTCGCCGCGTCGCACCGCCGCGTCGTCGTCGTGCACGACAACCTCATGGCCTTCCCGGCGTCGGAGGCGTCGCGGCTGCCCAGCTGCGAGGCGTACGCGCTGCAGTGCGTGGGACAGTCGTTCGGCACGGGGTTCAAGGACCCCGGCCACCCCCTGGTGCGTGCGCTCGGCCTGCCCGTCCCGCCGCCGGAGTCCTTCCTTACCGAAGAGTTCATGGAGCTGGTGAATCGGCAGGGCGGCCTTGGAGTGCCCGGCGCCGGAATGCTCCTCAACTCGTGCCGCGCGCTCGAGGGAGACTTCATCGACGCGCTCGACGAGACCCTGTCAGGGGACGGTAAGAAGCTGTTCACCATCGGTCCGTTAAATCCACTGCTCGACCTCGACGCGACAATGCCAGCACTGTCCTCGCAGCTGCAGCCACGGCACGAGTGCCTGGACTGGCTTGACAAGCAGCCGGCCTCATCTGTTCTCTACGTGTCCTTCGGCACGATGACGTCGCTGCCTGGCAAGCAGATCCAGGAGCTGGCCGCCGCGCTGCAGGGCAGCGAGCAGAGGTTCATCTGGGTGCTGCGGGACGCCGATCGCGCTGACATATTTGCGGAGGCCGGCGGCAAGAGCCGGCACGGGGAGCTGCTATCGAAGTTCACTAAAGAAACCGAAGGGAAGGGGCTGGTGATCACGGGGTGGGCGCCGCAGCTGGAGATCCTGGCTCACGACGCCACGGCCGCGTTCGTAAGCCACTGCGGCTGGAACTCGCTGCTCGAAGGACTCGGCCACGGGAAACCGATCCTCGCGTGGCCCATGCACTCAGACCAGCCGTGGAACGCCGGGTACGTCTGCGGCCACCTCAAGGCCGGCATCGTCGTGAGGCCGTGGGAGAAGAGCCGGGAGACGCTGCCGGCCAAGGACATCCAGGAGGTTATCAGGCGGGCAATGGACTCCGACGAAGGCGTCGCCGTGCGGAACACGGCGAAGAGGGTCGCCGAAGACGTTCGTGCAGCAGTGGCGGAAGGTGGCTCGTCGTGGGCGGACATGGAGAAGTTCATTGGTCACATCACGAAATGAAGGAAGATAGACGTAATAAAACTCTGAATCTGACCGGTGCATGCTTGATCTAGCAGCGGCCATCAGAGCAGCACGTGTGTAATATATTTGAAGTGTATTGTGCCACGTTTGTGTTTGCTTGCGATGTACTACAAGCAGATTTTCCTGTATTTTTCGTTCGTTCCGTTCGGATTCATTCATTAATTAACGGCTCAAGTCTTTGAGAGCATGCAAACCATTTGTCTGGTGTCCTTTCCTGTAAATAAACTCTGGAGTGATCAGTGCATGCTTTGATATGTTTGCCGTCAGAGCAGCGCGTGTGTAATTTGAAGTTTCCCTGTAGAGTGAAATGCATCATTAGTCATCGAACTTGTCGACGTCGCTCACTTTCATCACTGTACTTCGAGAACTTCAGTTTACGGTGCAGAAAGACGTCAGGCCGGCTCACTACGGTCACTCACGACAATACAGGGTACGTATTTGATGATGTGGCAGGGTGTACCTGTCCCGATCATGTGTAATTCTTCCAGAAATCCCCCGATGTTTCCATCTTTCCCAGTTCTTGGTGTATAGCTGCGCCACCGCGCCATGGTCCAGAAGAATTACCATTAGTCTCATATCCACCTGGGCCGGCCGCTGGTGGTACCAGGCTCGTGTCCGTAGATGTTCATCATTCGTAAGCAAACTCTCTTGGACATAGTGTTGGTTCAACTGTTTGTTGTTGTTGTTGTTGTTGTTGTTGTTTACATCATTATTTCCTAGTTATGTTTAACATACTAGTAATCGTGCACGTGCAATGCACGTTTTAAATTTATTTGTCATCCCTTTCCGACACGTTTTTTTTTACATTTTTTAGTCCGCGGTCATGAGCGACTAATGCAAATAATAATTTGCTAACAGGCGCCCAGATTACCTCGTAGCTTAAACAATAATTTGCTAAACTAATTTTGAAATCCAAACGATTTCTTCATTTCAACAGAAAAGAGAAGAAATCACCCCTATTCAGTTGTGGAAATAATACTAATCAGAAAATTTGCAAAAAATAGAATATATATATCGGAAAATAACCCAAACTTGCCAAAAAAAAAAAAGAATGTCAATGTGTTCACAGAATCTTGCAAAACATGAACTTTGCTTCTTTCATTAGTTAGCACAAAAAACATGTACAGATTAATCCAGGTCAAGCACAGAATATTATGGCCATGCCCTTTTTCCATGAGAAGTATCATACTTGGCTAAATCAGAATGTATAGAGCATGTGCAATGGACACATGATATGAGTAATGTATACAAAAGACCATATATATAAGCAAACGATCAGTGATGAAAGAAGCAAACCTCCAAGTAACATACGAACTTGTTTGGTAACATAACAAAACAGTGTAATCTCCACTAAAATCCTCACACGGATATGATAAATGAAATGTCAAGGTATATTAAAATACATGAGATGATAATTTTACATGAGACGAAGAAATATGATGTCTTTGCTGCTGTCTACCACAGCCACTTCTCTCATGCCATTAGGCTCACAATAGTCAATGATGAACGGGCCGACGTACATCAGGACGCCGGCCACACCTAAGA
Organism: Poa pratensis; assembly: GCA_947311845.1. Lineage (NCBI taxonomy): Eukaryota > Viridiplantae > Streptophyta > Magnoliopsida > Poales > Poaceae > Poa > Poa pratensis. The sequence continues at coordinate 64,172,631 of CAMZMU010000107.1, forward strand.
ACATTTTTAGAATCAATAAAGTTTTATGATAATGTATTGAGAATTTCTAATGTAATCACAAAAATTATTTACCTGTCAGTGATCCATCAGGTAGAACAAAAATATCCGCCATCCTAAAATTCATATGAATAGTACATAAACATTTTATTAAAAAATTCAAACAAATACAATAGGTAGTCTACTTATACCAATTCATAGTTTACCTTGGACAAAACAGATGCAACGGCGCTACGACACCAAAAACGTGCTCTGGCAATCCCGGCGTCTAGATTGAATCAAAATTTCCTTTCAAGTTCAAGAGCTGTGAAAGGGAACTGATCTGGGAATGATATGCTAGGTTCTGGTCATATTTATATTGCCTCTTTGTTCTATTTTTAGCAATGGATGAAAGGTTCCTACGACGCTGGATGAATGAATGGTTCCTATAAAAATGAATGAATTGTTCCTATTGAATGAATGGTTCTGGCCACTCGAAGTGATACATGAATGAATGGTTCCTATAGAATGAATGGTTCTGGCCACTCGAAGTGACACCTCGATGCCTATATTTGGAATAAATAGAACTTGTCTTTTTTTTTATAACAGCCACACAGCCATGGCGAGCAATGATGTGGCAATTAATTAGTGTGACCAATCTTGACACACATAGTCTAGTATTATTGCAGAAAATATGTACAAGAGCTTTAGCATATAACATGCCGATACCAGTGAAGCACAAACTATGCATCTTCTTCATATCTAGCCTTGACACACATAGTCTACAAAATTATTAAAAATATGGTAGGAATGCACTCTGATGAGATTCTTCGGTGATTGCAAAACAACAGTGCGAAGAACCATGCAGGAACGAAGGTGCATGCATGTTTGCTTGAAAATCTGCTTACAATGAGTTGTGGCAAAGTACGAACTCCATCCATGGAGTGATTGAACATCTTACAAAGTGCAGTTTATCATCTTAGTTAAGAGAAATATTTTCCATAGTCTCTAGAATAAATGAAATGGCAGACAATAAATTAACCAAGGAGATGGTGAAATAAAATATCGATGAAGAATGAAACATTCAGTCTTAAGTATCATGAGCATTGCGTAATTTTACAGAAGACAAAAATATTTACAGTAGACGTATTCCTCATGCTGACAGTAGGGATAGATCATACACCACAAAGCTACTCTCCCGCATGTCTAAAAAAAATACTTTCTCGGTTGATTGTTTTGGACACCCTCCCCAACACTTAAGGTACTTCTCCTAGTCAGGCGCAGACTACTTCAGGGCAGCAATCTCGCCGGTCCTTCTTCACCAGTAGCTCCTATTCCGGCTGTTGTTCATGTTCCTTCTACCGTAAGTGGCTTATTTTCAGCATGTAGCCCCATTATGAAACTGATAGTATTAGTAACACAGCCCTTTGGTCAGATCTGCACAAGAAACCAATTCAGAAGAGGAATCATGATGAATACAAAAAATATTTTAGTCATGATTCCGTAATGCTTGCCTGGCACCATAACATCTGATGATATACATATACTGTGGTATTTTTTGTTAACCATGATCACGCCATGTCATGCTACTGAAAATGGGGCATGACCTGCTCGGGAGAGACTATTTATAATTACCAAAAAGCTAGATACTATCCAAGGTGACGATCTGCCAATCCATATGGTTAGGCACAGATTCTACTTTCAGGTGTCACCAAACCATGCATATGCTTACAGTTCAGGCTATGAAAGGGAACTGAAAATAGCCATCTACTCAGGTTTAATCAATAAGGAAATGGGAGGCAGAAAGCATACCGTGCCCAATTCATGATACATGTGTCATGTCTATGTCTTTGGTTAGCAGCATTGAAATCGTCCTGAAATCGTCATGAACCTTTACAGAGCTGTGTAAAACAAACCAGTTAGTAGCCTGCAGGAACAAAGAAAATCGCATTCGTCTAAAATATATTATACTGGCCGAAAATCTCAAAGATAAATTAAGATTGGCTCAAATATTTTCCGAATGATATGAGCACATGGTCTAGTCAGGTAGAACACTGTAAATGTCTGATTAAATATAACAAGAAATGACTGATTTAATATAACAGAGAAGCCACTCTATTTTACCGATTATAATCTAATTAACCTCTAGATCTTATATTTATGCTTTAGAACATTAGAAGAGTTAATAGTTCAGCAATCATGAAGATAGTAATATAACAGATTAAGACATACCGGCGTGAAGGAAAAAAAACCGTTTCATCCCTGCAACACATCCCTGTACACAATGTTTTTTGTGCTTTTTCCCGTGTCATCAATGTCTTTATTTGGCTTGGCCAAAATCCGAGTGGTTTGCCTTGACACACCCCTGGACAGCGCAACATAAAGCTGGCCATGTGAGAACACTGGCTCCGGGAGGTAAATACCAACATTTGGAATCGTTTGACCCTGGGCTTTGTTGATGGTCATGGCAAAACTCAACCGGATCGGAAACTGTTTCCTCTTGAACTTGAAAGGAAGTGAAATGTCCTCCGAGGGCGACAAAGGGATCCTCGGTATGAACACTCTACATCCAGCATGTTGTCCACCAACAATCTCGGCATCGATTGCATTATCTTGGAATGCTCTAATCATCAATCTTGTTCCATTGCACAACCCGTTGTGAGGGTCGAGATTTCGGAGAAGAATGACAGGACAATTAACTTTGAGTTTCAATATATGCGGGGGCAAACCATTTGGAGTGATGGAGTTTAGATAGTCAATTGTGTAGTTGTTGTGTGCATCATCCTCGACGGAGTCAAAGCTATAATATATCTTTTCTCGGCCAGGAAACCTATCGATCATCTTTTTATTCAGATCGTCCACATATTCATTCTTGGTTGAAAGAATGGCACGTGAGCTCATGTATGACCCGGATGTGGCATTCTCATGAAGCAATGGGAAGATGTCTTCGATAAGCTTATTGACTGGTTCTTCAGTGGGAGCATAAGGAATAACAATGTCATCTGGAAGACGTACGTAATCGGCGCCGATCGTCTCTTCTGTCCCTTCACCAATTCTCAGGAGGTAACTGGAGAACCACGGGTCAGTCTGTGCCCTCATATTACGCTTGAGGCGTATCTTCCTAACCTTCTCCCACAAATAAGATCTCTGTAGCGTAGCGTCAGTGATCTGCGCTCTCGTCCCACGGGTCACCACGGGAAGGACCTGTCTAAAATCTCCTCCAAACACCACGACCTTCCCACCAAATGGCAAATCACATTCCATGATGTCCTGTAGGGACCTATCAAGTGTCTCCACTGTTTGACGCTTTGTCATGGCAACTTCGTCCCAGATTATCAAAGATGCCCTAGAAAGCAGCTTTGCGGTACCACTCTCCTTGGTGAAATTGCACGTGCTGCTGTCGGTGAGCCTAATTGGAATTTTGAACCTGGAGTGGGCGGTGCGTCCACCAGGCATGATCGATGCTGCTATACCAGAGGTTGCAGTTGCAATAGCTATTTTCCCAAGGAACGAACCTTAGCAAGGAGGGCCTTGTATAGGTACGTCTTTCCCGTGCCACCCGGACCATCGACAAAGAAAATCCGGCTCTTGTTGTTGACGACATGAGAGAGGATTTCATCAAAACCAGCACGCTGCTCTGTGTTAAGAGTTGTAAACAAATTTACGTCGGCTTTGTCGAAAATGACGACAACTCCTCTTGAACCTCTCTATAGTGACCATTGGAAAGCTCGTCATCAACAGGATCCAAATCGGGAGGCCATAACTTTTTATATCCTTCCCCATGGAATGCACCAGATCCCTAATGTCTCTAAGGACCATCTGCTCTACTGCAGCCAGGTTGGAGTGCTACGACGGTAGTCCTCAGACATTGCCTCAAGGTGCTTCTCCCACAATGATCGGATTTTGGTCACCTCGCAAAACACCAGAATGGTTGCGAAAAGCCTTCTTAGAGCATATGGCATCTGGAAAGTAGCGGACTCGGTCAAGCAGTCATCAAGGGACTTGTCAGTCTCTATCAGACCTCTTGCTCACACGATTCTCTGAAAGTAGAGTACCGCTGGCCATGCACAGTTCTCAAATCCTCAAATGATGTTGCACCTCTGACATGATGCATGAGCACTCTCAAAAAGTACCTCTCACCTTCAGCAGGATTCGCATACACAATTCTTCCAACTTGCCCCCGCCCCCTTAGTTTTCTTCGCTGCCACTTCTTGGTACCCTTAATCCACCTATAGAACTCCGGGAACTCTTTGTACAACAAGTTCCTCGCGCAAGAGTCCACCTGGTTCATCTTGAAATATTCAGTGAGCATGGTACTGGAAGAGGGCCTGCTGACGACATCCTGTAGACTATCGCCCTCTTTGAATGCAATAGTCTGCATATTTTCCAAATGGAGCTGAAGTTGGAGAACAGAAGGAGAGATACCGAACATTGGAAAAGCGCAAATCCTGTAGATAGACTCTTGTGGCCCCACGAATCTAGCATCTCTGTACTGTTTAATCTCATTGATTACTCCACCATCTACATCAGCTGCTGGGTCGACTGAGAATGACGCTCGATCATGTCCTTTATAGATATACTTGAATAAATACTTAACTGCCTTGATGCTAGAGCAAGCTTCAACATTGATGTGACAATTGTACCGCATAAGCAGACCAGGGTTGTATGGGACAACCCATCTATTATCCAGTTCAGCTCCTCTGACCTTCACTACAGGACCATCTCGTCTCCTCCTGTAGATAGGATATGAGTCCTTTCCTTGCTGCGTAGCATCACAGAACTGCCGAGGATAACGAAATCGGCATTCACCATCTATCATGCAAGGACTGTGTTTCCGAAGAGCACCACAAGGACCGTGTAGCATATGCTTCACCACCAGAGCATGCAATACAGGGTACCTATCCATGTCAGGGATTTCTGCTGATATCACCTTGTCATACTCGTCTGGGTTTGTTAGCTTGCTGTCCGAGCGCATGATCAGAAGCATGTGTTCATGTGGCAGGCCCCTCTTTTGAAACTCAGTAACATGGACATATGAAGCAACCTCACCAAAGTACTTCTTCTGGATCAAAAGATCTTTCATACTACGCAATTTGGCCCTGTATACTCTCGCCACAAGGTCTGGACGGTCTTGCGGTGTCTGCCCGGGTTCAAGCCTGGATGTAATCTCCTCCCAGTGCGGGTTGCAAGTCATGGTGATGAAATAATCAGGCTTCCCATACCGCTGGACTAACGCCATCGCATCAAGAAATCTTCGCTGCATGTCTCGGTCACCACCTGGAAAAGTCCGCGGTAGCACAATTCTCTTGCCAACCTGAGAACCACTGTCTCGCCCGCATCCATGACGTCAACAACACCCTAACAAACAGATGAATCAAAACTTGAGTATCTGGTAAACGGAAAAGGTTTCTTGTTGGAAGGCTAGCCGATACACATTTTTATTCAATGTAGAACGTTATGATACCTGGTATAGATCGGCACGAATGAGCTTCTGATTCTTAGGCTTGGAGTAGAAATCAAGTCTCATGGTCTCCATCTTGATATACATGTCAACAGCCCATTGCTGGAACGCGCGTGCACCAAATAATATAATGTTAAAAAGGTGTTTCCTGCATTGTAGCTTGAAACAGTAGTACTCCCTTGCGCTGACAAATTTTCTGGACTTTCCAGCATCGTCACCATCCTCCTGGTCCTCTTCACCATCTAGGACACGGTTCAAAAAAGAACTCATCAGTAATGATCAATGAATAAAAACGTGAACACGTTAGAAGCATCAGGACAATTACCTGCTGCATCATCCGTGTTTGATTCATCATGTACATTTGAAGTACGATCTAGAACTGGGAAGTCCTCACCCTCGGTCCCATCCTCGTTGTTCTCTTCAACAACCGGAGCCTCTCCGTCATACGGCATCCAACGGTTCCATCCAGTTTCCCCTCCCGGAAAGAATAATGGATACGCCAAAGGATCATAGCAACCATAGTATGCTCTGATGTATATGGGACGATCACCTTTGCCATGCAAGACAACTTGCCTATCAAAAGTGTTTTGTGGATCGCTCCCTTCGACCCACATCGCAGCCACCTGGGAAGCTGTGGGAGCATTGTACCTTCGTTGGTCCAGCCTTATGTCCGTGTTCAATGAAATCTTATATTCTTCTATATTGGAACAGAGCCCATGCTCTTAAAAACCTGCACATACGGGTTGTCCTTAAGTATCTCTAGAATCTTCCGTATGAGATTTATATCAAGATCGGAGACCGCTTTGCTCTATGTTCCAAGGTTTCATCAGTATCATAGATGTAGAGCTGCAGATGTCTAGGACCTTGACCACCGGCACCAGATCATCCGCCTTATAGTACAATGCCCCGTGTGCACAGAAGGTATATACACCGGTTCTCGCCGCATTGCTGACCCTAGGATCGAGGGTGACCGCAAGGCTTGTGAAAGAGAAGTGGCTGTTGAAATACCTTATGTGCTTTCTAAAATATTTTGCATCATCATCAACCTGACTTGTAAACAACCGGCGCAACTCTGCAGGAACTTCAGGGGTAACTATCTTGACCTTTCCTTTTCTGCAACAGAACGCCGGACCCTCATACTGTAACCTCATTGCCCCACAGTGATTGCAATCTGGTACTGATCTCAAAACATGATGCTTGGTTGGTAGATTGTGGTACACGTAGTCATAAGGATCCACATTCTGTACTTTCTGGAGCAACACCACTTGTCACTCTCCACGAATCGAACCCATCTCCTGCCAAGATATAATAGATGAAGGTCAAAAATAGATGCGCAAAAATTGATAACAGAAGAATACATCTATATCAATAATTTTATATCCAAATAATTTACCTTGGCCACGGTAAATCCTAGACTCATCATCATCATCATCAAATATCGAGTGTTGTTCATCTAGCTCAAAAATGCATGTCGTATCGGAATCTGTATAGGTAAATGTGTATCAAATAAATGAAACGACAACCAATAACGTACTGCATATTTAGGCTCCAAAAAAAAGGTACTCCATTTTACCTTCCGATGCAGCATAGTGTTCAGTTGGCTCAAAAATTCCTGTAACATTTGTTGCCGATCTGTGAGACCCCTCCAGGAAATAACACCCTTCTGTTTGTGATCAATATTAACCCTGCTTACACCTGCAAATTTTTTATGTAGGCAGACATGAAATAATTAAGGCAGCAAGCATAGTCTATTATTAGAAACTGAATCAAATCGGCTGTTTGTACCATTTGTTTGTACAGAAGTCGGCGATATATGAGACACTTCCACAGAATTAACACCGATATGATTTCCAGCATTTTTTTCTTCGCGGGCAATGCGTAGCATCTGTAAAGAAGTCGCCTTTTGTTGAGGCGTCAATCTAGCAGATGATATGATACCCTGTTGAGTTTGATTATAAGATGAGCCAGGACGGTTCTCCATGTTGGATATCCCTGCAGGAGTACAACACATCCTATATCAGCAAGTTGCGATCTGGATGATGTACAAAAACCAAGCCAAAACAACCGCACAAAATCATCATTTACCCTGAAGTTTGATGTGAATGACCAGTGCATGATAACATTGGTGTTTCAGTTTACCTGTATGGTTGTATTGGACTGACGGCTGTACTTGACTATTTGGTGTGCATTGTGATATATGGCCGGCTCCATTTGCTGCACTGACTATTCCGGATTGGTCAGATGAAGGCAAGGAACTTCGTATCCCCTTGATGTATGCACGATTCCTAGCAAGGACAACATCTTTCTGTTCCGCTGTCATATTTGAGTATGATTCCCTCTTCCGATGACGTTCCTTGTTTAAATATGCATCTGTAACCAATAATAATCAATGAACAGTAGCAGTTTAAATTTATTTATACTCCAAAGTATATATCCTTGGACTTGAGATAAGAGTATTGGTAGGTATGATATATGTACCTGTAAATTCTTCGGAGGGACCATGGATATAACTTGTAGGCGTAAAGTCTTCTTGTCGTCCCTGCATACCGTGAGTCGGTGTCAAGTTGGACATGTGATCTGCATCCCTGAACTTTCTTTTGTATGTCATATCCCTATGCAACCAGTCATTCCCACTTTGTTCCTCCGTTGTAGTCCCGCTGCATGCCGTGCTTAGCAGTGGGCTGATACTGGATTGTGTTGGTACAATCTGACTAATACCTGTAATAGTTCTAGAATCAGAAAGCCTTTCATGTTATATGAAGACAAGTATATATCTCAAGAGAAGTGAAATCAGTAAGTATTGGCAGGTTGGTATTGGAATGGCCATAGATATAACCTGACTAATCCCGTTTAATAAGTAGAAACACGTGTCATGACATCTACATGTACACGAAAGCTAAAAAGGCCACAATATTTATTACCTGGCAAAATAGACGATGGGGTACATGGTTGTGCCGCTTTCTTTTGTAGTCGGGACATCCGGAGCTTCATTAGATGCTCTGCTTTTTCCTCAGGGGTTAGTCTTGAATACCAACTTTGCGCACTCTTTTTTTTCGGCAGAACATTAACTTGATCTTGATGAGCTTCGTTACTAACAGGGCCTCCCGCGGTGTTTCCCACATCTGGCACACGGAAAATCAATGAGTACACAATAATCAAGATCAGAAAAGACCAAAGGGAAAGCACGGATTAAGAATTTCCGGACGGATAGTAGTAGGATTTCAAAGTGTTATATTACCAAGTAATTCCTGTGATGCAGGTTCATTAGATGCAGCTTTCTTCTGAAGTCGAGACAAATTCTGGCCACCCCGTTTTTTGTTCCCGACATGATGGTGTTCAGAGCTTTCAGCCGTACATGTTAAATCTGGTGCACCTGAGATAAATAGGTAAACCATAGTCAGATGGACTATAATAACACATGTATGTACAAATATATATGTTTAGTTGAACGGATACCGTTTAGAGTAGTCATGGACGCAGCCTTTTTTTGTTGTCGGACTATACGAAGCTTTTCGAGATATTCTGCTTTTTTCTCAGGGGTTAGTCTTGCATACCACCCTTGACCATTGGTCTTTTTCCGTTGGCCCTGTTGATTACATGTGATAGCTGCATCCCCATCTGTAGGGATATTTGTTAGGTCTTTAAACGGGGAGCGATCCCCTGGTCCAGACGGCCCGGCAGATGTATGTTTTTTCTTCATCTAGGAAGATAACATGGGTTATCAGTTGATAAACAAACATAGAATCATTAAGCCTTATTAGCAGAAAATACCACTGGTCCAAAGAATGCAGAAAAGACCAAACTGAAGTTAATTTGTCCTAACTATCTCCAAAAATATTTACCACTGGTCCAAAGAATGCAGATAAGACCAAACTCAAGTTAATTTGTCCGAACAAACAGCGATCCAATTTCAGTTCCAAAATTAGATGAAGTGACCAAAGGCTGGTGAAGTTGGATCAATCCCAATAACTTTTAAAACAGTGAAGGTATGACAATTTAGAGTGCATTCCCCATAAAGTACATATTTCTCATGTTCAAAGGGGTGCATCATACTTTCTTGAACACATTTAGACAAATTCGAATCGTTTCAAGTAAGACCAATAAATGCATCATTCGCATTTGATACAGAAAACATGAGAACTCGTTTGTATGCAGCAGCCAAAATAGATCATCATCCTATATAATAAATACTTAGGGGTACTCCTATGCACTCACTACTGAGCTTTCCATATTCAGACAAGCATGCAAGAACACATTCATATTCAGAGTGATGAAGTGCGAAACTGAGCCTTATTAGGAGTTGCTCGCTGCTTCTTAGCAACAGGACCTACAAATAATGCTAGGATTCCCCTAAGAGCTCAAGTATTATTATTATCTAAAACTGATTGATTGGATCCTTTCAGAACAAAAATGTATGAGCAGTAGCAGATTATCTATAGAAGAATTTTAAACAAAAGTAAACAACAGAATATGTTGTTTCCAACGCATCAATCAAAACCATTGTAAAATCGTTGCAGATTTTCAGTTCGATTAGAACAAAGAAATAAGACGCATTGTGAAGTACATGTTTATTGCCCAACTAACAGGGGGGCAGGATCAGAGTTATGGAAGTATTAGCAACATTAACATTCAACAGAAAGATTTAACCTGGAAATCTATGGAACGGGGCTATGACTGTCAACTTGTAGAACACGGACAAATTATCGATGGTCCCAGGATACGTTGATGATGGCGGGTTCCTCAGGGCGGAGCGATCCCCTGGTCCAATCAAAGGTTTGACACTAATACATTTATTTGATAATGATGTATAATAGATCATTAACACTAATACATTTATTTGATAGGTGAAGTAGCGAAGTGACTTTATTTAGCAGAGTGACCCGTAATTCTTAGAGAGAGCTGGAGGAGAAACTAAAATCCAAACACGGTGGCAGTTATTTCACCTTTAAGTGGAGACACTGTTTGAGCAATCTCCAAAACGCGCTGACAAAGTTTGCTTGCGGCTACCCCATCGGTCTGAAACTACTGCAGTAACATAACCCAAGATCAACATTAGAAAAATCCGAGGCTGAAATAATCAACAGTCTGTGCTGTACGCGCGTGATTTGTGAGAAACAGAGTGGTTCATCAGTCTGTTGATACCATTGGTGAATTGAACACCGGAGTTGCAGTAGAAATTATCTTCTGGTAATACGGTATAGAACAATGGATAATTCAATCAAAAAAGCAATCATGGTACCTTGATGACGGCGGGTTCCTCAGGGCGGAGGCAGCTGCAGTCTCGACGTCGCGACGGTCGAGTTCGGCGGCGAGGGCGGCGAACTCAAGGGCGGCGACCTTGATGACGGCGGGTTCCTCAGGGGCGTCGGCGGCGAGTTTGACGGCGGCGGCGGAGACCTGGGATGACGGCGGCAGCTGCAGTCTCGACAGCGCGACGGTCGAGTTGGGAATCGAGGGCGGCGAACTCAAGGACGGCGACCTTGATGACGGCGGGTTCCTCAGGGGCGTCGGCGGCGAGCGGCGGCGGCGGAGACCTGGGATGACGGCTTGTTCCTCAGGGGCGTCGGCGGCGAGCTTGATGGCGGCGGCTTGTTCCTCAGGGGCGTCGGCGGCGAGCTTGACTGCGGCGGCGGCGGGTTCCGCAGTGGCGTCGGCGGCGAGCTTGATGGCGACGGCAGAGACCTTGGAGGCGACGGGGACGTGAGGTGCGTCGGCGGCGACGGATTGATCGATGGGGATTGGGGGAAATTGCTGGAGGAGTTTGCTGGAGGAGTCGTGGGCGCTGACGGTTCTTTTTTTTTTTTTGAAATTGTGGCCGATGACAGTTTGGTTTCGAGCGCTGTTTTGCGGACGGTGTTCAACATTTTTAGCGTTAAACATCTGAGGACTCCAGACCGTAGGATGCGAGCGTTGGATGGCTGAGATGGTCTGAATCTCCGCCCTCTGGGTCTTTTAATATTAGTGGAGATGGTTCTTGTCGTGTCAACTGTTTTTTGTGTGCAACACGTATCGTTCATTGTTTTGATAAAACGGCCATTTAAATAAATATAAATTATACCAGACTTTATACCTATTTAAATTTTTATCATATTGAGGTTTTAACAAATATATGATCTATAATACTTAGTTAACATTGTCAACCATAGAATTGTTTCTCTCAATTGCTTTCCGTTATATTGTTTCCTTGTATACATCATATATATCGAAGCTGCGTGATTTATTTCCATTGTAAGATATGTGCATAACAAGATACAGAACCACCTGCAATGTGAAAACCAAAAAAGTAAAATCACATGTCTCATTATTTTCTTACAATTGATGAATTATGTAGCGTATATGTATATTACTGTGTGAATATTATCTCTATTTTGAATATTATTAAATATATTGGTACAGTGGCGAAGCCAGCGGCAAGAACATGTGAGGTCAGCCTAGATAGATAAGAGGGATCTTCTATAAATAAAAATCCACAAATGAACCTGTTTTGTGGAAAGGTTGTGGGGTCGACTGACCCCACAAATTACACACAGCTCCACCGCTGTATTGATATAGATTCCCAACCGTATGGCCTAACAAATATAGTAATAGAAGTGTGCAGTGTATAATTAAGTAAGAAAATATATAGAAACTTCAGGATTATAATAATTAAATAGTGGCGAAAAGAAAAATCACTTTTTTTGGCATCCCAAAAAAAAAGAGGGAAACTTGGCGAGGGCGACTCCATGGCGATTCCGTCCCTAGGGTGAATCCCGCCATCCCTTTCCTCCCTCCCGTGGGTCATGGCTGCGCCGGCCGGTGCTGCGCCCCCCGCGGCGGTGGGGGACCTGGATTCCCTTCGCGGCCGCCGCTGGGCCGACGTCGCCGATGAGCTTGAAGCGGCGGAGGAGGAGCAATTGGAGATGGAGCGGCGCTGCTCATCCCCGGCGCTCCCTACACTCGGCGACTTCTTGGCGGTGGCAAGGAGGTCTCCTGCCCGGCGGCACATCCCGACCCCGAGGCATGGCGCAGGAGGTTCACCGGCGCACCGGTCGCAGGGCCTACTGGTGTTGGTCTGGCCCGAGTGGCTACTGCGGAGCAGAGCTCTGCAGCGGCGCTCCAACCGGACCTGGCGCAGGCGACCGGCGGCGCGGTGGGGGTGCCCTCGGGGCAGAGGTCGATGGCGGCGTCGTGTCCGGAGCCGGCCAGCTCCACGCTCCCGTCCCTGTTGGGCCAAGGGCCGGCCTTTCCGGCTAACCCTAGGCCCACAGGAGAGATTCTTGGCCCAGGGCCCATGCTGGCGTGGCGCAGCCAAGACGTCCGTGCAAATCGTGGGCCGGGATGTAGCAAGGCCTTAGGGCCCATCCAGCGAAGCGAGGCTTCGCCCAGCGCGTCCAGGCAGGGCCCGACGCAGCCCATTGGGCCAGAGTCGGCCTGGCTATGGATTCACAGGGGCGCTTCGGACCAAACCCTAGCGTGCGCCGCCTCGCCCCAACAGATCGCGAAACACGGCTCGTCCGCCCGATGCATCGTCCTCTCCAAGCCGCCCGCGCCTCTTCTGCTCTCCTTCGCCGCCGCGGTCATGAAGCGTCGCCGGAGCCGGAGCCCATCGCCGCGATGCCGTGCGACCTTGCCCCCTCGCGCCCGTGCGGCCTCGCCCCCTCGCGCTCGTGCATGCCCTCCGCCTCGTGGTCCGGTGGCCGCATACCGGCCGCCGCCTCGGAGGTCACCGCTCCGCCGTTCCCGCTCCCCGGACGCCCGGCCTCGTGGGAACCGCGGTGCCCCTCCTGCCCGTAGTCCCCACAGGCCGAGGCCCCCGCCCCGCTGTGGCGCCTCGCCTGACGGGCAACGTAGGGAGGCGGCTTTGCGGGCGGAGCTGGGCCAGCGCCAGAGAGACGGAGGCCGTTTCCAGGCTGTGGGCGGGTCTTGGCGCGCCGACAGGGGTCGTTCCCCTCCGCGCCGGAGCCGGCCATCAACGCACGGGCCGGTCATGTCCAAGCAGTGAACAAGAAGAAGAAAAAGACTAAGAAGAAGAAGAAGCCGGCAGAACCCCGGCCGCGGGCGAAATTCAGCCAAGTGTAGCTGCGGCCAAGACACCGGCAGCGGCCCGTGAGGCGGTAGGGCGCCCTATGCCGTCCGTCCTCGAGTTCTACAGACATGGCATTGACGGCGGCTTCTACTATGTGGACACCGGAGGTATCAAGTTGGCTACTCCGGCTCACTTGGCCGTGGTGACCGTGCTTCCCGAGCAGGACTTGGACCCATCGGTGGTGATCTCGGCTGATACCATACGCTCCGAGCTTGAGGGTTTGGAGCGTGGGTGGACTTGGGTGGTGTGGGAGCGCTCCCCGACGGAGTTTGCGGTGGCGTTCCCCACGACTGAGCTCCTCGCCCATGTGTCTTGGAGCGCGACCATCACTCTTCGCTGCACAACATTCGCGTCTCCATCAGGCCCTCCGACACCGACCCGGACGTGCCGCCACCCCTTGCCGAGGCCTGGGGTCCGGATCCACGGGATCCCCTCTGAGCTGCGGAAGGAGGTGGCCTTCGTGGCGCTGATCTCCCAGGCCGTTGGTCGCTTTGAGGAGGTGGACGAGAGCTCCCTGCCAGGGGATGGCCCCGTTCGGATCCGGGTCAAGGCCCCGGATCCCGCCAAGCTCAACATCCCCTGCCCACCTTCTACTTCGACGGGGTGGGCAGGACTCTGGTGGTTGAGCTGGAGTCTGAGGTAGACCGGCCGAGGTCCACTTGCCCACTGGCCAGTCGCTCGCCGTCCCCTCACCTCAGTCCCTCCAGCGACGGGGAAGGGGACTCTTCGGAGGGCGACCCGTCTGACGGCGACGCTCCTCGCGCCACAGACGCCCTTCCACCTCCTGCGCTTTCAGCTCCGACTTCTGGAGCTCCGCCTTCGTCAGGGGCGGCATCTCTTGCAGGTTCCCAGGTTCAGGCATCTTCGCTTGGCCAGCCCGACGACGCCCGCTCCACCCTCCCGGCCCCACCACGGTCTTTTGGGTTCCCGCTTTCACAGTACGGCTCCAACCTCTGTGAGGGGCCGGGATTCATGGACATCTCCGGTCTCGTCTCGTCAGCCTTGGGGCTTCAGTCCTCTCCTCAGGCGGAGGTGGAGGACTCTGAGGACTCGACGAGTGTGGGGTTGGAGGTCATGGCCCCCGACACCCCGCGCTCCCTGGGCACGGTCTGGTACACCCTCTCCCCGGGCACCCCGGCAGCACCTGTCCTGGAGCCAGTCACGGTCTTCCCCGACACCACTGTGGCTGGCACCAGGGGGCGCCCTAGGCGCCACCGGTCCTCACCTCCCGCCCCTGGCACTCGCCGCCACAGCGCGCGCTTGGCGAGGGCTAGGACTGGAGGCGAGGTGGTGGAGCCTACTGTCACGATGGTGGCGACTCGCCGTCGTGAGGCGCTCGACAGTGGGATTGGTATGTCTCGACCTACGCCTACCCCTACTCCCCCTCCCTCTCCTCCTTCTGGTTCCCGGTTTTCGGTTCTCGACAATGTTCCGCTGGCCTATTTAGCTCAGGTTGCGGAGGAATGTGACATTATTTTCCGTGGAGAGCGAGGGCCTCGCCTTGAGCAGATCGCGGCCATCAAGGCTAAGGAGGTCTATGAGGGGGCCCTAGCGGCAGCTCGTGCTCAGGCGGAGCATGAGCGGCAGGGGCCCCCGGCTCCCGCTGGACCTGTGCAGGAGGCACAAGGGTCGGCAGTGGAGCCCTTCCTAGGCCTGATGGTGCCACACAGTTGTTGTGCCTACTTCCCAGTCTGGGAAGAGGCGCGGGAGGCCCCCTAAGTCAGCGTCCCGGCCCTCGACCTCTGGTAGGGCCCAATCGGTCCCCCTAAGGGGACCAACCCCAACATTGTTTCCCAATGAATGTCCTCACATTCATTTGGAACATGAGGGGGTTTGGGCAGGAGGGCCGCCGCCGCCAGTTGATCAATTACCTTAGAGACGAAGATGTGGACATTGTGGGATTGCAAGAGACGATTCGGCAGGATTTCTCGATCTCAGAGCTAGAGAGCCTTAGTCGCCACAAGTTCTCGTGGCATTGGCTCCCGGCGACGGGCACTCAGGGGGCATCCTCCTTCGTGCCAAGGAGGATACCTTTGAGATAGATGATATGGATCGCGGGGAGTTCTTTGTGAGCATGTCGCTCACCCATAGACGGTCGAACCTTCGTTGGGAGGTGATTATTGTCTATGGCCCCGCGGATTACCGGAGGTCGCTGAGTTCTTAGCTGAGCTCAGGTCAAAGGTGGAGCGATGCCCCACCCCTGTTGTGGTGGCGGGCGACTTTAATCTCATTCGCTCCCCTGATGACAAGAGCTCGGATAATGTGGACCTCCCTAGGATGCGCATGTTCAACGACTGGATTACTGACCTGGCACTACGGGAGATCACTCGGGTTTGGGGGGCGCTATACGTGGTCCAACAACCAGGCCGTCCCGATCCGGAGTGTGCTTGACCGGGTCTTAGTGTCGGTGGAATGGGAAATTGCTTTTCCTTTGTGCTCACTGGGCGGTTACTAGGATTGGCTCAGACCATTCCCCCCTCCTCCTTTCTTCCGGAGGGGGGGCCACGCCGAGGTCGAACCGCTTCCACTTTGAGGAGTTCTGGCTTGGTCAGCCGGGATTTGTGGAAGCAGTTCGCCAAAAGTGGGACTTGGCGGTCGCGACTCCCCCCCGTGCCTATAATGCGGTTGACATTTGGCACCACTGTGCTAAAGTCGTGCGCCAATTTATGCGTGGGTGGGGCGCGAATTTAGGCGCAGAGGTGTGAAAAATAAGGCGGACATCCTCGGCTAGATTCAGGCGCTCGATGTGGTGGCTGACTCGACGGGCTTGTCCGCTGATGGATGGCTGCAGCGGTATGCTTTGGAGAACTCCTTGATGGAGATCTACAAAGGCGAGGAGTTATTCTGGCGACAACGCAGTCGTCAAAATTGGATTCTTCGTGGAGATGCTAATACAACATACTTCCATGCCATTGCTAATGGTCGCCGTCGCAGGTGCTCTATCCCGTGCCTATGGGAAGGAGGCCCGAGACCTCTCTGACCATATATACTCCTTCTATAAGGAGTTATTTACGGAGGGTCCTCGCACGGGGGTGGCTTTGGCCACACACTTCTGACCCTTAGGGGCTCTAGTCTCGGATGTCGCGAATAGGGAGCTTACTCTCCCATTCAGCCCTGAGGAGGTGCGCCGGGCTATTATGGGGATGAAGGCCAATTCGGCTCCGGGCCGGATGGCCTTCCTGTCTCCTTCTTCCAGAAATTCTGGGAGGCTATTGAGGTGGTGATTATGCCAATGTTCCAGGAGCTCTATACTGGGACATTGGTTATGTCTCGCCTCAACTTTGGCGTGATTACCCTGGTTCCTAAAATTGTAGGGGCCACGGATGTCCGTCAGTTTAGGCCGATCATAGTGATCAATGTCATCCAGCGACTGATTGCCAAAGTGTGTGCAACACGCTTGGCGCCAGTTGTGGAGCGTCTCACTCACCCACATCAGTTCGCCTTTCTCAAGGGACGATTTATCCATGACGGGATTCTGGCTCTTCATGAGGTTGTTCATGAAGTCAAGGCTAGACATCTTAAAGGTGTCTTCCTTAGGCTAGATTTCCAGAAGGCATATGATCGTTTGGACTGGGCTTTTCTCCGCCAGGTCCTTGATGCATGTAAAATGCATACATGAACTTTGCACTTTAATTGCTTATATTCCAATCATATTTGCATCATATAAGGGTTATATCAATGTTTTATAATGATTTTTGGGAATATTCATTTATTTCCTATTTTTATGGAATTAACCCTGCACAGGCAGAAAACCCCGTTTTCTTATTTTAATGTTTCAGGGACCCAAACGTCAACGAAATCACCTGGAAATTTACGGGCGTCAATATTTGGAAGGAAGAAGACCTGTGGGCGAAGGAAGCGAACAAACGGAGGTCCGAGGCCAAACGGGGGGCCCACGCGGCCAGGTACTGTGGCCGCGTGGGGCCCACCCGTTTGGCCCTCGTGGCTCCGTTGCCGTCGATCTTCGCTCCACCGACATAGTCTTGACCTAAAAACGCCTATAAAAAAGGTCCCCCGACGTTCTCTGGAAGGAGCGCCGCACAAACACAGAAACACCGAAACGGAGATCAGGAGCTGCAGATTGGAGGGGGAAAACTCCGGCGGGGCGCTGCCGGCGTGGTCTCCATCTTCTCCATCGACTTCTCCACCGTCTCCATGATGAAGAGGGAGTAGTCCACCTCTGGACTATGGGTTTGTGGAAGTAACTTATGTATCTCTCCTCTCTTGAGCTTCACTAATTAGCACCGTATGAGCTGCTGAACATGATTACGGTCACCGTTGTAATACCTTTGTGGTGGATCTTTATGAGTTAATATATGTTTGAGATTGCAATGTTTGTTTCAGTTATGAGTATAGATGCATATTATGTACCCCGTTCTTGTCTACTTGTTTTGATCAAGCATGTTTATGAGAGCGTGTGTGGGGGAACGTGTGCATTAGTTGGAGTAACGGGGGGTGGCTAGTGCAGTGAACGTGAGAGAAAGTTCTGCGATCCACTTTGGTATCTTTACCTTACTTTGTTACCTCACTAGGGATAAACTAAAATACCATGCTACCGGGGATGTGGGCGTGACCATTGCCACTACTCCATGACTAGATCTAGCATGTTCTTATTTTCACTTCATGTCATGATACTTAATGCTATACTCTGAGTTATCTTAATTACTGAGGTGTTATGATTTAGTTCGCATCTTGGTGGAGTATAAGAGAGGTTAATAACCAAAAGATCTCTATGTTAGGACGTGATGCCCATATATCTAAGTAACTTGTTATCAAACCCTGTGTTGCAATCTCATATGTTAACTGTGTGTTCCATTGTCTACCACTTTATAAAGAGAGAGTGCATTTGTGAAACCATGAACCCCAGTCCATTTTTAATCATAAGAAACACCTTTCCAACACCATATACCACTTTTCTATTTTCAGCCATCATTAAATCCGAAAATACAAAAATACTTTTCATCTTGCATACATCATTCAAAAACCCAAAAATATCATTTATCATTGCATCCACCATCATTGCATATTTATTTCTTGTTTGCATTGCATAACTATCCTGATATCATTCTTACACCTTGTGCTTGACAACCACAGGTGAGGTTGAGGACCAAAACATCTAACCTTGTTTTGTAGGTAACCAAAAGAAGGATAAGAAGATAAATCTACCACTTCAGATTCCCCGAGAGTTCGATATTAAACCCTCGAGTCACCCCTCGTGGGGAAAACTGTCTTCCACTTACTATACACTCTGCACTTGGAGTCTCAACCTAATCCCGTTTATTTTGCAGGTATCAAGACTTGCTCTTCGGGATCATCAAGACGTTTTCTGGCGCCGTTGCCGGGGAATCGTAGCTGAGAGATTTATCCAAGGGTGTGCATCATCGCATTCATCTCACAACAAAGTCAACGTCACCAACTTGTGCTAACACCTAAGCTTGGGGAGGTTGCACCTACGTGAGCACCATCTTATCCATCTTTACTTACAAAGCAATTTATTTGTTTTGTTAGTGTCATTGCATATCATATCATATTTATTTCAGTTTTGCATAAAAAATTAAAAATACCAAAAAAAACTTGCTAAAATGAATCCTAGTGCTGAAATGAACAACTTTGGTCAATACTATGGAGAGTCATTGATGGATGCTTGGTATAGAATTAAGGACACTAGTAAAAATGGTGTCATTAAATATACTCCTGCCACTGTGATAAGAAACTTCTATAAAGGTATAGATGGCTGGTCGAAATGTTTTCTAGACTCATTGACTAGTGGAAAATTTGCTTCTGGAAATCCCTCACATGCTAATAATTTGATGGAAAATTTATTTGGGAATTCTATAGAATCCAAATATGAAACTGGGATCAAACAACTAAAAGCTTCTATGGATAGGTCAACTTTATGTCTACAAACTTATGTGGAGGACTATCCTACTAAAAATGATTTGCATTCATTTATCCTTCATACCAAGTCTAGGATGAAAAAGACAAATAACACTCTTTCTGGAATCTCTTTGAAAATGGAAACAATATTGAACTATGCCAAGTCTAAAAAGAAGTTGACTAGGGAATTGAATGAAAGAATATCTTCTATGCTGGAACCTTTAGATAGGGATATTAAGAATCATGTTGAAGAGGAGGATGACCTCCAATAGCCTTGAATCTTGCTTTAAAGAAAAGGAATGAGAATCTTGCTTGGGAAGAAGTTGAGGAAGTTAAAATGCTTAATGAAGTCAAGGATCCTTTGCTTGACTTAGAAAATTGTAGCTTGCATGAATTAATATCTATCTTACAAAAATTTGCAAGTGATCCTTCCATCAACACTAACCAAGCAGGTTTTGGTTCTTATATTGCTAATCATGTCTTGAAAGAAAAGATTGCTAGGTACAACCAAGAGGCTATGATACCACCTAAGCTTGGGGATATGTGGATACCTAAGGTACTAGTAACTATTGGAAAAGAGACACACCATGCCATACTTGATCTAGGATCTAGTGTCTCTGTTTTATCTAAAGAACTATATGAAGTGCTTGAATTGAAAAATCTTGAAAAATGCTCTATTGAACTAGCACTTGCTGATGACTCTATTAAACATGCTTTGGGAAAAGTAAGTGATGTTATGGTAGAGTTACATATGACTTTTGTGCCTGTGGATTTTCTAATCATGGATATGGGGAATAAAACCTCTAGTCCTATTATTCTTGGAAGACCTTTTCTTCGTACCACAGGTGCTATCATTGATTCAAAGGAAGGGAATGTAAAGTTTCAGTTTCCACACAAGAAGTGCATGGAACACTTTCCAAGGAAGAGGGAACCACCAAAGTTCAAGCTCCCTCATGAGCTTCGTCCACAATAAAACAACAAGTAAGAAGCCTAGCTATATGGCTATAAAGAAAGCGCTTTGCGGGAGGCAACCCGGTTATTTTTGTGTGTGATTTTTCTTTGTGTCCTCTTGCTGTAACAAGAGATTTTGTGTCTAGTTAGGTTCTGGAGTTTTTAATAAAGTGCCAAGTTTTACCCTTTTTGGTTTGAAAAAGTTGCTTATAGCGTTCGGAGATTTTATTCCTGCACGAGTCAGTGCACGGTATGATTTTTAATTCTTATTCTGTAACTCCGAATGAGCTCATATTTGAACTGTAGTTGCAACTTTTCATCCTCTGTATGCATGAATTTTTTCGGAATTTTTCGAGAAAGTTTGGTAGGGTAGAAAAATACGTTTTGCTGCTGCTGTTTTTCTGGACAGATTCTGTCCCATTTTGTTTGATGCATGCTTTGAGCTTTTAAGTTGAATCTTTTTGATCCAATTGAGTTTATGAGTAGGCATACAACATTATACACTTTCTGGACATGTCATATGAATTTTTGTTCAAGGATTATATGCAGCAAGGAACCTATTTGTTTATCACTATTAATGCACCCCACAGAAAAGAGATGGGAGAAACGGTGTTTTGAAGTTTTTTCACAGGGATTGGAGGAGATGCACCAAGAGCTATCCAAGGATGGTGAAGACCATAAGCTTGGGGATGTGAAGACAACCCCGCTGGACCTACACACTCTCGGTTTGCACACGTCCAACTTCTGTTTTTCGATCGAAACACTTTATCGCATAAACTTGGAGCGTCGTTTTTGTTTTTGTTTGAGTCTTGAGAGACCACCACACTATCAATTATATATGAGAGAGCTACTGGAAATATGGGTTGAAATATGTTGGATGCTTTTATAAGATTGGGAAAAGGGATGTTTG
The DNA here is from genome assembly GCA_947311845.1 of Poa pratensis. Classification (NCBI taxonomy): domain Eukaryota; kingdom Viridiplantae; phylum Streptophyta; class Magnoliopsida; order Poales; family Poaceae; genus Poa; species Poa pratensis. The sequence goes on from CAMZMU010000107.1 coordinate 64,193,871, forward strand.
ACTTGATTTTTAATGATACATATAGTTGCATGATTCATGAGCTTGTTTATGAGTAATAGTTTGCAAATTCTTTTTGTAGAGCTATCACTTATTCATGTTTTGGTGCTGATTGTTATTTACTTGGTTTAACATGGATTAGTTAGTTCTATGGACACTCATGCATGCATCTAGATGGTCAACTTTCTCCCTTTTGCTAGCCCAAAAACTCCAACAAGCAAAAACTTGTTTCCAACACCTTCAACCAAAGTTATTCCAGTGAGTCCACCATATCTACCTATTGGCTTTATGCTATTCCGAGTATGTTTAACATGTTGTTTGTGTTATCTTACCTCTGAATGAAAATGTTTATGTTATTGATTGCAATGGAAAAAATTGGTTATATAGCTCTCACGAACTTGATGCACAATGTTCTTTTATTTGCATAATAAAACTTGACCCATTGTGATTAAGATTATGATGTTTGTGGCTTGATGAATGTTTTGGGTTGGAAGTTAGCCCATATGTGCTGTCACATGGCAAGCTTTCAACACGCTCTTCATCTCATTTAGTTGATATCATGTGCTTTTGTCTATGGATGCTTATCATGTTGAAATAAATGTGGAAATAGAGTGAGTTTAAATGAGTTTGTGTAAATGGTTAGAGAGACGCCTGGGCCGCTAATCTAAGCCATGCATCATTCATGGTGGAAATTTACTTACATACTATGGTGAACCTTCTGTGATACACCTTGCAATAAAAAACTATTCCAAATGGTAAATAAAAAGGGTGTTGAGATTGTTCATTTTGTTTGTTTGTCTTGTCATTTTGATATGGGCTTGTTCCATATCTTGGGACAAGAGGTACCCCAGTTGACGCTCTTGATGATACTATTATGCTTACAATGATATTTAATTGAACTTGCTTTGTTTCCCAAGTTGAGTAACACATGGTGTAAGTACTTGTATTCAAGGGGCATGAGACATTCAACCCATTCTTTATCAAGCACACTACTCATATTTGCTTTCACTTTAACCTTAATCATTCAAGATGCTATGATAGGGGCAATGAGAGCTTGACACCAATGAATACCTTATTGCAATCATTAACTTAAGTAGAAGAGTTTGGAAGTTGGATGAAACTTATGCATGCTTTACCTCTACTCACATATACATCTTTCCAAAGTGTACACCTATCATATTCAGATTTTCATCTACACTCTATGACCATTGTAGGATGTTCTACTTATCATTATGCATACATGTGTTCCATATTACTTGCTACCATGTTACACTTTGTGAACTATCAATGAACATCCTTGTCTTGAATACTTGATATCACTTCATAAACTATTTGCATATTGCTACTCCTTTGAAGAATGAATCATTTGACTATATGTAGCAATAGTAATCATCTTTGATATCATTGTTAAGTATTAAATTGCAAAGTCCATGTTAGTTTTATCATCTTCATACTCGAGGACGAGCATGGATTAAGCTTGGGGATGTTGATGCATGTAAAATGCATACATGAACTTTGCACTTTAATTGCTTATATTCCAATCATATTTGCATCATATAAGGGTTATATCAATGTTTTATAATGATTTTGGGAATATTCATTTATTTCCTATTTTTATGGAATTAACCCTGCACAGGCAGAAAACCCCGTTTTCTTATTTTAATGTTTCAGGGACCCAAACGTCAACGAAATCACCTGGAAATTTACGGGCGTCAATATTTGGAAGGAAGAAGACCTGTGGGCGAAGGAAGCGAACAAACGGAGGCCGAGGCCAAACGGGGGTGGCCCACGCGGCCAGGTACTGTGGCCGCGTGGGCCCACCCGTTTGGCCTCGTGGCTCCGTTGCCGTCGATCTTCGCTCCACCGACATCGTCTTGACCTAAAAACGCCTATAAAAAAGGTCCCCCGACGTTCTCTGGAAGGAGCGCCGCACAAACACAGAAACACCGAAACGGAGATCAGGAGCTGCAGATTGGAGGGGGAAAACTCCGGCGGGGCGCTGCCGGCGTGGTCTCCATCTTCTCCATCGACTTCTCCACCGTCTCCATGATGAAGAGGGAGTAGTCCACCTCTGGACTATGGGTTTGTGGAAGTAACTTATGTATCTCTCCTCTCTTGAGCTTCACTAATTAGCACCGTATGAGCTGCTGAACATGATTACGGTCACCGTTGTAATACCTTTGTGGTGGATCTTTATGAGTTAATATATGTTTGAGATTGCAATGTTTGTTTCAGTTATGAGTATAGATGCATATTATGTACCCCGTTCTTGTCTACTTGTTTTGATCAAGCATGTTTATGAGAGCGTGTGTGGGGGAACGTGTGCATTAGTTGGAGTAACGGGGGGTGGCTAGTGCAGTGAACGTGAGAGAAAGTTCTGCGATCCACTTTGGTATCTTTACCTTACTTTGTTACCTCACTAGGGATAAACTAAAATACCATGCTACCGGGGATGTGGGCGTGACCATTGCCACTACTCCATGACTAGATCTAGCATGTTCTTATTTTCACTTCATGTCATGATACTTAATGCTATACTCTGAGTTATCTTAATTACTGAGGTGTTATGATTTAGTTCGCATCTTGGTGGAGTATAAGAGAGGTTAATAACCAAAAGATCTCTATGTTAGGACGTGATGCCCATATATCTAAGTAACTTGTTATCAAACCCTGTGTTGCAATCTCATATGTTAACTGTGTGTGTTCCATTGTCTACCACTTTATAAAGAGAGAGTGCATTTGTGAAACCATGAACCCCAGTCCATTTTTAATCATAAGAAACACCTTTCCAACACCATATACCACTTTTCTATTTTCAGCCATCATTAAATCCGAAAATACAAAAATACTTTTCATCTTGCATACATCATTCAAAAACCCAAAAATATCATTTATCATTGCATCCACCATCATTGCATATTTATTTCTTGTTTGCATTGCATAACTATCCTGATATCATTCTTACACCTTGTGCTTGACAACCACAGGTGAGGTTGAGGACCAAAACATCTAACCTTGTTTTGTAGGTAACCAAAAGAAGGATAAGAAGATAAATCTACCACTTCAGATTCCCCGAGAGTTCGATATTAAACCCTCGAGTCACCCCTCGTGGGGAAAACTGTCTTCCACTTACTATACACTCTGCACTTGGAGTCTCAACCTAATCCCGTTTACTTTTGCAGGTATCAAAGCCTTGCTCTTCGGGACCATCAGTCCTCGAGCGTCGTGGGTTTGATGAGCGCTTCATATGCTGGGTTATGCAGATCGCCATGTCTGGGAACACGGCCATAAACATTAATGGGGACATTGGACCTTACTTTAGGTCTTCGTGTGGGGTGAGGCAAGGGGACCCAATCTCCCCCTTCTCTTCGACCTTGCCGGTGACGCCCTGGCGGCTATCTTGGACAAAGCCATGACGGCCGACCACATCTCTGGTGTGGTTGGGCACCTTATTCCTGGAGGTGGGATCACCCACCTCCAGTATGCGGACGATACCATGATCATGGTGGAGGGGTCGGAACTTGACATTGTTAATCTCAAGTTCCTTCTCCTTGCTTTGAGGCCATGTCTGGCCTCAAGATTAACTTCGACAAGAGCGATGTCATGATCATGGGGTACTCTTTTGATGAGCGACAGCAGATAGCGGACAAACTAAATTGCAAATTGTCTGCCTTCCCTGTTACTTACCTGGGGATGCCCCTTAGTGACTCTAGGATCCTTATTAAGAACCTAGAGCCGGTTACCCAGCGTGTCAAAGCTAAGGCGGAGCCTTGGCAAGGGCAGTTCACCTCTAAGGCGAGCAAGACAGTTCTGATTGACGCCTGTCTCTCTAGTCTACCTATGTATCTGATGGGAGTTTATATACTCCCAGAGGGTACGCATGCCACATTTGACAGGGACCTCTCACGCTTCTTCTGGCAAGCGGCCAATGGGCGTCAGAAGTACCACTTGGTCAAATGGGTGGATGTGTGCGCCCCCAAAGACATGGGGGGCATAGGTATCTTATCATCCCGTAAGATGAACGTTGTGCTCATGCTACGGTGGGTATGGCGGATACTTAGAGAGGAGGGGGGGCTATGGCTGCAACTAATCAAAGCGAAATACCTGCAGGGCCGCCCCCTCCTTTCCTATGACCGTCAGGATGGATCCCAATTTTGGCGATCCATCCAATCCATCAAGCATGAGATTAGGAAGGTTGTCCGCTTCTCCATTGGTAATGGAGAAGGCACCCTCTTTTGGCTAGACCCGTGGCTTGACGGTAGCCCGCTTCAGCATACATTCCCCTCTCTGTTTGCTATTTGAGCGGACCCGATCCAGCTGGTGAGCTCGGCGATACCCGATGGGACTTGGAACATCTCGTTCCGACGAACATTTGGTACTGCCGAGGCTACAGCCTGGGCAGAGTTACGGAGGTTACTCCCGGAGACGCTGCCAGGCGGCCGTGACCTCGTGTCATGGCACTTGGCGCCCTCTGGGACGTTCTCCGTAAAGTCGGCCTATCGGAGTCTTTTTAGTAACCCAGTTAGAGCTTGGGCCTCTCCACTCTGGAAGGCCCCCTACCGTTAAAACTCAAAATCTTCGTGTGGCAGCTTCTTAGGGACCGCCTACCCTCAGGGGTGGAGGTCCGCAAGCGACAGGGGCCGGGTGATGGGCTTTGCCCATGTGTGGGATCCCCGAGACGGGAACCCACATCCTTTTCACCTGCCCCGCTGCCAGGTTTCTATGGAACTTTGTCCACGAGGCGCTTGGGCCTGCTTGGCAGGCCTCAGACCTTGGCGAGTTCCTAGAAACCCAGGCGAACCGTACCGGGGAGAGGCGACGCCTCTTCTTGTTGGTATTTGCCGCGTTGACGTGGACCCTGTGGACAATTCGCAATAAGATGGTGATCGTGCGAGTTTTTCTCCGACGTGCTTCTGACTCGATGTTTAAATTTATGTCTTTCTTGCAGCAGTGACACCCGTTGTCTAGGCAGCGGGACAGGGGGCAGCTGGATGACATGCTCGCTAGACTTGTGGCGACTGCTCGGCGCATCTCCTCTACTACTTCCAGCTAGCGCCGGAGGGGCTTAGTTTTTGTTCTCTCCCTTTTCTCCCCCTCCCCTGTTGTATCTCTCTCACCCCCCCCCCCCCCCCTCCCCCCACCTCCCTCTCTTGCTTCTTTCTGTTGGGATTACTTGTGCTGCTGCCCCAGCTTGCGGTTTCTTTGACCGCCCTTGTATTCGTAACTGTGTTTGGACTTGCTTGACATGTTGCTTTATTTATAAAGCGGGGCGAAAGCCTGTTTCGAGAAAAAAAATAGTAAGTTCAGTAATAAATTGATAATCTACACTTGGGCATGGACGGAGGTGGTTTGCGATGTGGTTGAGAATCTATGGTTTACGATCTAAGCGTGGGGTGGAGCGGAAACAAAGGGTCTGTTTGGATTGCGCCGATGCCAGCCCTGCCAAACTGGGGCGCGCCAATTAATTGGCGAACCTTTTCGCCGCCACGGGATCGCCAAGTTCTGGGCGAAAAATCTGAACAGGTCACCAAATAATTGGCGTGGATCCGAAAGTTTGGCTTCCAACCAAACGTACGCCCACGCCCCTGGTCAACTCCAAAAAATTGGTCGGGAGGGCTGCCATCCAAACAGGCTCAAAATACTTGAGGGTTTGCGGATGGAGGGGAGTGCGTCTGTGTGTGCTTCCTTTAGCAAAATTATTATGGTTGTGTTGAGGGTTTAGGCCTTTAGGGTTCTCATGCTTGTCTGTCCATTTAACGCACTCCACCATGATTTGATCGCCTGGAAGATTAAATGGGATAACGGAATTCATCACTAGCTTCCTAATTTGGAGACTCCAACACCTTTTTTCAATGGCTTGGCTGGTGGTCTCCGGCTTAGGGAAATTCCAACGGTGTCCCCATCCCCGGGCATTGCCTGGTGCGCGCGCTCGGCCTACATGTCCCGCCGCCCGATTCCTTCCTCACCGAGGAGTTCATGGAACTGTTGCAGCGGCAGGGTGGCCAAGGCGTCCCCGGCGCCGGTCTGCTCCTCAACTCATGCCACGCGCTCGAGGGTGACTTCATTCACGCCCTCGACGAGACCCTATCCAAAGACGACAAGAAGCTGTTCACCATCGGTCTGTTGAACCCACTGGTCGACCTTGACGCGACCATGTGTGCACCCACAGGCGTAGCTTAGTGGAGGCCAACATGGGCCATGGCCCCCCCAACTTAATTAAAATTTGCATACAAGTACTATGTATTAACCACTTTTGACCATGTAAAACACAAAATACTTCAAAGTGGCCCCCTCAGCTATCATCTAATTTCTTTTGGCCCCTCCTAATATGTTGGTCAAGCTCCGCCACTGCGTGCACCGTCCTCGCAGCTGCAGCCGCGCCACGAGTGCCTGGACTGGCTTTACAAGCAGCCGGCATCATCGGTGATGTACGTGTCCTTCGGCACGATGACGTCGCTGCCTGGCAAGCAGATCCAGGAGCTGGCCGCCGCGCTGCAAGGCAGCGAGCAGCGGTTCATCTGGGTGCTGCGCGACGCTGATCGCGCCGACATATTTGCGGAGGCCAGCGGCAACGCCACGGCTGCGTTCGTAAGCTACTGCGGCTGGAACTCGCTGCTCGAAGGACTGGGCCACAGGAAACCGATCCTCGCCTGGCCCATGCACTCCGAACAGCCGTGGAACGCCAGATACGTGTGCGGCCATCTCAAGGCCGGCATCGTCGTCAGGCCGTGGGAGAAGTGTCGGGAGACGCTGCCGGCCAAGGACATCCAGGAGGTCATCAAGAGGGCATCGCCACGCGGAACGCGGCGAAGGGGCTCGCTGAGGACGTTCGTGCCGCCTTGGAGGAAGGTGGCTCGTCGTGGGCGGAAATGGAAGAGTTCATTGGTCACATCACGAAGTGAAGAAAAGGTAGATGTAGTAAAACTCTGAATCGACCGGTGCATGATTGATCCAGCAGCGGCCATCAGAGCAGCACGTGTGTAACATGTTTGTGTTTGCGAATTGCCATTCAGCGAACCAGAAATGAAGAAAGTTTAAATATTTAACCCCTTGGTACGAACAACAAGCATAGATCATCAACAAGCATAGAGCAGCACGTGTGTATTATATGAATTTATTACTGAACCTATTGTTATTTGTAAGACACATTTGCCCACAGAAAAATGGTCATGCCAACTATTCAATTTATAGCCTAGAAGTTTCTATATATTTACTTAGATAACCATACACTACACATTTCTATTACTACGTGTGCCCAATAATCTGCATCAATATACTTGATAATATTTAAAATAGAGAAGAACGTTCACTCAATAATAAATATACACCCTATGTAATTAATCATCTTGTAAAAAGAAAATCAACGTGACATGCGCTTTTTTTTTCACATTGAAGGTGGTTCTCTACCTTGTTAATGGAATTATCTTATAAAGAAAATAAATTGTGCAACTCAGACATATGATCTATATATTGGAAAAATATAATACAAAAAATGATCGGTATAAAAGTTTAGTATTATTTTAGTTTAACTCACCCGGGGTCAAAATTTTAGTTACAACGATTGTGCTACCAAGCAAGATGACATGAACCCATGAGAAATCCCCCTTAGTGCGGTACCATCCCTCTCATACGTCATTTGTGCCGTGGTTAGTGCCTCACCGAAAGCCAAGGGAATATTTTGATTGATTATCAACCAATAAATCTACGATCTTCCCATTGTCCTCCGGTGCAAGGGTGTTCTTAAGTCGGACAGAATGATAACTGATGCCCCCTATTTTATCCTCAGGATGTTGACTTCCCACTTCGTTCAAAGGAACTAGGTTTGACCTGTTACGCCGTGGCGTAACAGGTCTCCCACGGTAGCGTAGTGTAGCAATAGAGACCACTCTTGACACAGCCTGCGGTTCCGTAGGTCCATAAAACTGAAAAATGGCAGTGGCCATATCATCCTGGATGTCATAAGGAATGTACGGTATGTCCTGCAAACAAAAAAGTTGACACGTCAATCTTCAGCCTTAAGTTAGTTTATCATAACGATGCAATTTGTATAAAACGTTTAACACATTAACTGGTTAACTACTGATTGATGCCACAACTATTTTAATCTAGACTGGGTCTACAGAATAAAATTATTTATCTTTCCCTGCTTAGTCTGAAACTTGTCGTCCCCAATGTGACAAGGAGACGGAATCTATGAAGCACCGATATGGTGACACCTATTTATATTAGGCAATGCCGGGAGATGGACTAGGAGTGCAATACATATGCGATACGGTATATGGAACTATCCAATTGCTAACACACTCCCTTAATCACAACGTGGACATGTTGAGATTATACTTGAATTACTCAAACCGCAGTACATGAAGTGGCTTAGAAGTTAAATACATACGCGATACGGTATATATATTTTTTGAAATGGGGTGCAGATCCCCGGCCTCTGCATCGAAATGATGCACACAGCCTTGCCACTTTTTATTTCATAGTTTCAGCATTCAAAAAGTTTACAACTCAAGGGTCTTTTAAAATGAATACAAAGATCAACCACTCGAATAATGGACCTCTAATAATCTAGTCTCCTATGATGTGGCACGGATGTACTTTGAGGTGCAACACGGATGTACTTTCAAGTGCATCGCTTGCATATTTTCAAGTGTAATGCGTATTTTCAGATGTAGCGCGGACGTATTTCCAGTTGCAGCACATATGTACTTTTCACATGCAGCCCGGGCGTATTTCCAGTTGCAGCGTAGGCGTATTTTCATATACAGGACGGATGAACTTCAGATGATGAGTGGATGTATTTTGTACCGGACGCGAGAAGAGGTAGAAAACCTAGAGGCAAAAAAAAGCCTAAAGCTCATGCACGCATGCTACATGCACCTACGTACGCAACATGGAAATCGACTTGGGCCCGGCTTGAACACCCTTGTTTGAAGCGTGGCTGGGCCGAGACCCCAACTGCCTACGCCGAGGAGGGGAGAGAGAGGCTAGGGTTTGCTCGCGGAAAATAAGCGGAAGGGGGAGACACAGGCACGGCAAGAGCACAAGACGAAGAAAAAGGTTTTTGCCATGAGAAAGAAGGCCGCTGAACCGAGTGTGAGGAAGAGGGACAGCACGGTGAAGGTAACGCGTGCCCGGCGCCAGTATACAAGCAGACAATTCCTATCGATGAAGATAATCTCGGCACGTTCCGCGAGTTGTGGATGCGAAATTGGAGCGATGAGATCGACTCCATGGAGCAAGAAAGTAAGTAACCTACTAATTCCTTTTCTTACTAGATGGATATGCGTCTATGGATACATTTTATTCTCCCTCCATGGAGGGAGGAGCTAGCTAGATACTGTGATAGTAGATCGCAAATTCAGTGCATCGATCCCATGCCAATCAAAGTCTCCTATGAATAACCTACATGCGATGAAGCAACTATCCCCAGTGTGCGTTTCACGGATGATTATAACCCCGAGGCACCCGCCGACGCCATCAGCACTCTGCAGTTCTTTGAAGTCAAAGTCGAATCCAAAGAGCCCTCAGGTTTGAAGTGGCCACTGCATGTGTACGGTTTTATTGCCACACGTGATTTTGTGGATTTCAAGCGCAATATCATCTTCGAGCGTGGACGGGATAACTACCAGATCATCACCGAGGAGGTTCGTGTCTTTTTGCTTGCTAACCCCTTGTCTATACTTATATTTGGGCTGCTCTTCATCTGAGTATTACATAATTGACTAGTAGGGTGTCACTGAATAGAGATTTAAAAAAGGCAGATGGAGAAAATAATTCTACTTTTGGGCTTTTTCAGTATGAAATATACACTATGTAAAAGCAAATGGATAAACTAGGTCATTCTTTGGCTTTTTCAATATGATGAAATATGTATACACATCCTGACATCCTTGCATAGCCAGTTATTGGAATGGAGTTACTACCGTTACTTCAGCCATAGTAGCAAGTAATAAGTAGTAACCTACCCATATATTAACCCAGACATATTAGCTTGCAAAATACAAGGTACAAATTTAATGGGTATAATAGTTTAGTTAGAACAAAACTCTGTGATGAACACTTGCAAAGATGGTATAAACTAAATTCATAGAGTAGGGTTATTAAAACTGTAATAAAGATGATAGTACCTCTGAGCTTAGCTAGATTCAAGGAACATATTAGCGTTTATAATGCATACAAGAAATTGCATGGTGGGAAGGACTCTGGCAAAGAAAGTCAGGAATGAATAATAATAGCTCTTACATTTAGTACTTAGGCAAAATAGAGCCGATAATAAACCTGAATATTAGTCATTACGGGAGTAGATTAATTTTGGTTGGTTCTGTTAAGTGTATATTAGGCCCATAGTTGGCCCAGCCCATGTAACTCCATCATGTATATCTTCATGTGTTGAATATAGAAAAGTGTGTTCGGTCATATTGCTCTCACGTTGAATAACATGGTATCAGAGCTGGGCGCCCCGTCGCCGTCGCCGCCGTCTTCGCCGGCGTGCTGACTCCGGCGAGCTCCCCAGTCGCCGTCATCTCTGTCATCGTCTCCGCGGCATCGCCGCCGTCATCTCCGTCGTCCTCGCCGCGCATCGTCGTCCCGCCATCTCCGTCGTCCCGCGCATCCTTCGTCGTCCGCGCTTCTAGACGGTCGCCCTCATCGCGCCGTCGTCGTCTCCGCGCATCTCCGCCGCGCATCGCCTCCTCTCCAGCTCCGCACATCGTCGAACTCGATCTCACAGTGAGTGTTGACCTTTCCGGTATCAATCCCGGAAAATTCCGGATTTTCTTCCGGATTGACGAATCAGCTACTGGACCCGAGCAGTTTCGCCCGGATTTCACCCGGTTCTGGCCCGGAAATCTTTCCGGATTTGTTTCGGTACCAGTCCCGGAATTTTCCGGACCTGAATCCGGATTTTCCCAGTTCCAGATCCGGATTTTTCCGGACCTGAATCCGGATTTTGCTGGTTTTTACTGCTGCTGTCAAATTTCAGTGCTTTGTTTGCTGCCATGGCAAGGAATGAAGGTTCCATGTCTATTGATATCAAGCTGGATGGCTCCAACTACCGGGAATGGGCTTTCTCAGCTAGGACGGTTGTGAGAGCTGCTGGTCTTGCCTCTCACTTGACCGATGATCCATCTACTCGAGATGATGAAGCAGCAAAGAAATCTTGGCAAAAGGCTGATGATCGTGTGATGGGAGCTTTGGTTCTGGGTGTTGACCCTTCTCTCCGGATGAGTCTTGAGCATCACACATCAGCCAAGGAAATCTGGACATATTTTGAGCAGCGGTATCTTCAGCCTAGTGGTGCACTTCATTTCTCCTTGCTACAAAATTTAAACAGTACTCAGCAAAATGACATGTCCATGGATGAGTACTATGCTGCCTTCACTCGCATTAGCGGCCAACTTAGCTCCATGGTTCCAAAGAGCAGCCCTGGTTGCACATCTTGTGTGGCTAAGGAAGAATTTGAACAACGAACACTCATGTACCAGTTTGTGATGAAGCTGAGGCAGGAGTATGAGAACATCTGCACTCAACTCCTTGGTCGTACTACTTCTCCCACTTTGACTGAGGCACTTGCTAGTCTGATTGCTGAGGAGACTCGTCTTCGTTCTTTGGCTACGACTTATACATCGTCTCTACCCAACAGTGTCTTGGGTTTTCCTCACCGGACAGGTCCTCCCAAGGCTTCATGGCGACCTCCGTCGCGTGACATCTGCCCTCATTGCAAGAAGATAGGACACAACACAGCTGGTTGTTTCCAGCTTCACCCAGAGTTGCTAGCTCAGTTTTATGCTAGACGAGCAGCCCCTCAGGATCCGCAGCGTCCTGCACCTAACCGTGCTCAGCCTCAGTTTGTGAGGCCTTCTACTGCTGGGGTCACTGAAACATCAGCTAGGAGTGCTTCTGTGTCTGCTCTTTCTCAGTCTGCTGTGGCTCCAACTCAGCCTTGGGTTTTGGACTCTGGTGCCTCTTTTCATGTGACATCCGACCACTCTCAGCTTGTGTCTTGCCAGCCAGTGAAGGATGGTGCATCTGTTCAGACTGCTGATGGTACATCTTGTTCTGTTACCCATCAGGGTTCTCTTTGCACATCAAAGTTTACTGTCCCGGACATCTCTTTTGTCCCTCAGTTGTCCATGAACCTTATGTCTGTTGGTCAGATTACTGATATGAACTATTTTGTTGGTTTTGATGCCTCCTCTTGTTATGTGCAGGATCGTCAGAGCAAGAGGATCATTGGAACTGGCCATCGCCGTAGAGGATCCACATCCCTCTACATCCTTAACAACTTGCACCTTCCTTCGGTTTCCACTGCATCATTGTTTCGCTCTGCAGCATCTACATCAAGTTCTACTTCGTCCCTTTCGTTTGCCCAGTGGCATCATCGTTTAGGTCACTTGTGTGGTTCTCGTTTATCTACTCTTGTTCAGCAAGGCGTTTTGGGTCGGGTCCCTGTAGATTCTGGTTTTCATTGTAAGGGATGTAAGCTAGGCAAGCAGATTCAACTACCATACCCCCCCCCCCCCCCCCCTTTTTATTTTATTTTTTTTGTCTAAACACATTGGTGTGGATGCATCTTTCACTCTCATTGTCAGCAATCTACTATTAAGCTCCAGTATATTCCATCAGAGCTTCAAGTTACAGATTTCTTCACGAAGGCTCAAACTCGAGATCAACATAGTTTTCATATTCTCAAACTTAGTGTATCCGATGCTCCTGATCCACCTTAAGTTTGAGGGGGGGGGGGGGGGGGGTGGGTGTTAAGTGTATATTAGGCCCATAGTTGGCCCAGCCCATGTAACTCCATCATGTATATCTTCATGTGTTGAATATAGAAAAGTGTGTTCGGTCATATTGCTCTCACGTTGAATAACATGGTGTATATTAGGCCCATAGTTGGCCTAATATACACTTAACAGGTTCAACTTAAATCGCGAGCTCTTAGAAAAAAAAAGAAAAAAAAGAGGGTGTGCGTACTTATGGTTTGCTGAAACTTCAAAGGAACATATTAGTCATTATGGCATAAAAGCAACCAACCTGGAGATCAACCTTATGTTTCTGAATCCCCTCTAAGGTTCTGGTTCTATGATCTATGTCTACGTCTTGTATTCTGGAAGTTCTTATCTGCGTATAGTCTCGATTCTTCTTTTATGTCAACTTTGTTACCTGATTCTTGACTCCTCTCTTAATAAGTCCAGGTCTTTTACTTCGACCGTTCGTCTTAAGTTTACTGTTGAGTCTATCACTCTATTGCATTCCTTGGTTTTCTATGTTGTTCTCTGCTTTTTAGTATCTGACAGTTGTGTCTCTTGTTTCAAAAGGTTCTAGCTTTATTTGGAAGGTATTGGTTCTGTTCCAAGAATGTTTTATATTAGACATGCTTTAGTGTATTTGAGTATATGCACACCTTAAAAAATATTCCAATATTCCACTAGTATTTACTTGATTCATTCTGCATGCAGTTTCCATACCTATTACTGACAGGTCCTAAACGTGCTGCTGTGCTGATTGATCCTGTGTACTTCGAGGTTGACCTGAAAATTAAGGGCGCTGGGCAATCCGAGGATCAAGATCTAATATGCCTAGCTGAGCCGTTTGACGATAGTGGGCCGCTTGATTCATCCCTGTTTAAGTGTGTCTACACTGGCAAGATCAGCAAACTGGAGCTGACATTCGGCCAGATTGTTAGGTCAGTACAGGCTGCAATCAGTATGAAAGTCATCCGTGGGTCATGGCCAGATGGTTTCCAAGGATTTTTTGCTGCAAAAACTGCCAGTATAAATGACATGGAAATTCTGTTGCTCGTAACCCGTTATGATGAAGCGTTGCCTCTTGCTGATGATGGCATGATCAAGCTTCAACGCCATGTTGTTTCTGCTGAAATTCTGAAGCGAGAGCATCTGGAAGTTTCTGTTAATGCTAAAGATGTTGATGGGAAACAATTCGGCGACGCTCTACTTTTTAAACCTCAGGAATACAGTAAACTTTGCGGTACACTTAATGTTAGTTCCTGTGAGATTGAGGTCACTGCTACCTGGTCCCTTATCAGTTGGTGAGGAATCTGACTACACTTTAATGGTTTGCTCTGCTTCTCAAATTGGTGTCTTAGGACGAGTTGACTGTTTACCCCCTGTCCAAGTTAAATATGTTTTAATTTCGCAGTAACTTAATGATGATACATAGTTGGATGTATGTACAAAAGCAATATATGTTGTTCATTAATTTGTGGTAAACCGATCGACGCTAGAGTGAGTTCGCTAGTTCAGGTTTTGCTGCCAAACTTCTTGGGCCAAATGCTGAAATCTGAACAAAAGGGGTTTCAACCCCAACCAACTTATTATAGATCAACTGCTTCGATTTTTATTAATAACAAGCACTCTCCGATGCTAACAAGGCTGCTGTACGAGGTCAACCAAAAATGCATCTGAAGATGGTGAAATATTCTGGAAAAGGTCATGTTTTTTATATAAGTATTAAAAAATATTATGGAAATATATTTTTAGAGTTAGGAGAATATTGTTTATACAATTTAGAAAAATGTACACGTGACGAAAAAATTCTTGTACATTTAGAAATTATTTACATTGATCAAAAAATAACTTTTCACATATAAAAAAGAGATAAATGCACCCTTGGTCCCTCAACTTATGTGAGATGAGTGAATTGGTTAGTGAACTCTCAAAATGTGAAAACCAATCCTTCAATTGGTTCGCGATAAGTAAATTGGTCACGAACCGCCTCTTGAGCCGCGGATGCTGGCCTCGCTCAGCCCCCCCCCCCCCCCCCGGCGTCGGGCCGCCTACGGGGCGCATTGGCGGTTGGTGGCCGGCGCTGACCAAGATGCGGCGTCCACATGTTGAAGTTGAAGGGCCCAAGAAGAATAAGGAATAAGAGAAAAAATAAACCGGTTCGGCCATTTTACCAAAACCCCCTCGTATTAATTTTCTAAGAAACAATATGTAGTCTAATGCCACGTGGACAGAAAAAAAAACCATGCCAGGCTCGGTTCATGACCAATTCACTCATCTTTTTTTTTGAAATTTTCTCCACATATATTAGGTCAGCAAGCCGCCTCATTAAAACCCTGCAGTCCCTTTCGGTACCCTGGTTAGGGAAAGAGTGCGTCTGAAACTTGCCGCCTTTAAGCATCAATCATAGTTACATCATTAGCTCTTACAGGTAAAAGAAAAACAGGAGGTTCACCGTGCCAAACACCCTGGCTAACCTCATTAAACCTAGCTAATTCATGTGCTACCAAATTGGCTTCTCTCGGGCAATGCTGAAATCGGACACATGCAAAACTTCGACAGAGGAAAGTGCATTCCTCGTAAATTGTTGATGCAGCTCCAAGTGAATTGCCACCATCTTGCATGGTATCAACAACCTCCATGCAGTCTGCTTCAACTATCAGCTTATTGCAGCCTAAGTCTCCGGCTTGAACGACTTGAGTGATGTATTTTCACATTTTACAAGTTGAGTGACCAATTCACTCATCTCGCGTAAGTTGAGTGACTAGCCGTGCGTTTATCTCTATAAAAAATGTCACATCGTTTAAAATAACCATTCATATGCTCAAAATTCTCTCATCTCATTATATATTTTGAAACAAAAAACAAAAAAAGATATAAACAAAACACACGAATAAACAGGAAAAGAGAGAAATGTAAACAGAAAATAGAAATGAAAATAAAAAAGTAAACAAAAAGCACCGATAATAAGCTCACCTGGACCGGCCCACTCCAGGTTGAACCTGTTTCTTTATAGAGAATTTGAAGTCAGACTTTTATCTAAAAAAAAAAAATTGAAGTCAGACTGCACGGCCTGAGCAGCATTTGCTTGTCCGAAGTGGGGCTGGGCCGAGCATGAGCCCAACCCGATGGAGTTCGCCTGCCTGCCTGCCCGCGCCGACGAGAGGAGCTCGCGGAAAACAGCGGCGGCACGGGTTACGAAAGCTATCCAAGGTTTGAAGAAGGGGAGATCGGAGATGCAGATGGATGCGGCGGCGACAAGCACGGATACGGCGGCTGGTAACCGGGAGACACGGCAAGAGCGCAAGACGAAGAAAAAGATATCTGCGTTGAGGAAGAAGGCAGAGGAACCGAGCGTGAGGAAGAAGAAGGACATCACGGTGAAGGAAGCTCGTCTCCGGGCGCCAGTATACAAGTTGACAATACCTGTCGATGATGATGATAATCTCGCCACGTTCCGCGACATGTGGATGCGAAATTGGGGCGATTGGATCGGTTCCATGGAGCGAAAAAGTAAGTACCCTAGCTACTGATTGCCCCTCTTAATTTTCTCCATAGATGCCATGATTAGTGCATCGCCTGCCAATGGATATCTCACATGTGAATATGTGATGCAGCAACTATCCCCTGTGTGCGATTCACGGACGTTGTTTCCCCCAGGGTCACCGTCAGACCCATCAGCACTCTGCAGTTCTTTGAAGCCAGAATCTCATCCAGAGAGACCTCAGGTTTAACGTGGCCGCTGCGTGTGTATGGTTTTATCGCCGCTCGTGATTTACTAGATTACAAGCGCAATATCATCTTCGAGCGTGAAATGGACGACTGCCAGATCGTCAGTGAGGAGGTTCGCGTCTTGTGCTCGTTAACCCTTTGTCTATACTTTATGTTTGGTTTGTTCTTCACCTGAGCCTTACATAATTGACTAGTAGTTTGTTGTTGATTAGAGATTTAAAACAAAAGGCAGAGGGACATGTAATTCTATATCTTGATTATTCAGTATGAAATATACACTATGCGAAAGCATGAGGAGAAACCTGGGTTTTTTCGCCCTTCTTAGGCTTTGTCAATATGCAAGTCCGAAACGAGGCTTTGGATCTCCGCGGGCACGTGAGACAGATGTAATTTTGGGAGAGTAGTCCTTTTGTCCCTTTAATTTTATTGTCAAAACTCTTCTCCCTTAATTAACTTAATTAATGGAAAGAGGCAAATCTTTTGCCTCCATTTCAAAATATATATATATGCAATATGTGTACACATCCTTGCATAGTCTGTCATATGGAATGAAGTTACTTTCGTTACTTCAACCATAGTAGCAAGTAGTACTCCATAACTGCCACCAATTTGTGGTTCCGTAATCTATGTCTTCTGTCCTCGAAGTTCTTATCTGTGCATAGTCTCCATTCTTCTTTATGTCAACTTAGTTACCTGATTCTTGACTCCTCTCTTAAGAAGTCTACTCCCATAATGCTTCTTAAGTTGACTGTTGAATCTACTAGATCCCTCGGTCTGTCTCAGACATGCTCTGTATTTTGTATCTGACAGTTGTGTCTCTTGTGAAATTTTCCTTCAAAAGGCTTTAGCGTAGTTTGGAACGTATTGGCGCTGTACTGTCACAAGAATGTTTGAAATTAGATGATGCTTTTGTGTGTTTGAATATATATACACCTTCACAAATATACTTTTTTTGTAAGCATTTATAGTTTCACTCGCCATTTGTATTATAGTTTCTCACATCATTTATGCTATGCATTTCGCATATAATACTTTGTCATTTTTGTTTTAGTTATGGTTCTCAACATCTATCTTCTTTGGATTCTTTTAACTTGTTTGTTAACTTAATTCCTCAGTGCTGAACCAGATTGACTTTTAACCTCTTGCCGAATTCTGCTAAATCAAAAGTTCCTTTTTCGCTTTTAGAGACACAGATGTCAATTCGAGTTATGTAATTAAATTCCTCTTGATAAATGGATCACATGTTGATGGACAACTTTTTATCAGGGTATAATATACTGGTTATAGTTCACTTCTGTCCTCTTATGGGTGTAAGAAACACTAGTATTTACATGATTAATTATGCATGCAGTTTCCATACCTAGCACTGACAGGTCCTACACGTGCTGTTGTGCTAGTTGATCCTGTGTATTTTGAGGTTGAGCTGAAAGTGAAAGGCACTGGACAATCGGAAGATCAAGATCTAATAGTCCTAGCTAAGTCGTTCAGGAATACCCATCCGCTTGATTCATCTGTGTTTACGTCTGTCTACACTAGCAAGATCAGCACACTGGAGTTGACATTTGGCCACATTCTCAGCTCAGTAGAGGCCGCAGTCAGTATGAAAGTCATGCGTGGGTCATGGCCAGATGGTTTCCAAGGTTTTTTTGCTGCAAAAACTGCGAGTATGAATGACATGACAATTGTGTTGCTTCAGACTGGTGATAGTAATGAGTTGCCTCTTGCTGATGATGGCACGATCAAGCTTCAACGCCATGTTGTCTGTGCTGAAATTATTAAAGGAGAACATCTGGAAGTTTCTGTAAGTGCTTATGGTGTTGATGATGGGAAACAACAATTCGGTGACGGTCTGCTTTTTAAACCTCAGAGAGGCGGTAGACTCTATGGTACACTTAATGTTGATGCATGTGAAATTGAGGTCACTGTGACCTGGTCCCTTATCAAGTGGTGCTAGGAGGAATCTGACTTCACTGCTGTGTGTGGGTGAGTTGACTGTTCTGTCCAAGTTCAAAATGTTTGAAGTGTTATTTAGTACTCCCTCCGTACACAAAAGGATGTCTCAATCTAAACTAAATTTGCATGTATGTACACACTAAATCATATCTAGATACATACAAATTTGGACTAGGTTGAGACATCCTTTTGTGGACGGAGGGATTATTAACTTAATGACAATACATATTGTTGCATGTGTGTACAAAAGTTACATATGTTGTCGTTCATAATTTCAGGTAAACAATCGACTTCAATAATTACTTGTACAGCCAATTCCCGTGTTCAGCTCCGCTACCAACTTATACTGGACTAAAAGCTGAAATCTGAACCAAAGGGGTTTCAGCTCCAGTCAACTTCTTTTAGATCGATTTTATTAATAACCGGCACTCTCTTATGCTAACAAGGCCGCTGTACGCGCTCAACAAAAAATGAATCTTTATTATGCAGAGGCCGGGTATAATGCACTATGTATCTACTTGGTACATTGAGTAATAAAATGCTCTTTCTAAAAAAAAGTCTAATCATTCGGGGAAAAAGTAGGCATACACACAATGGACATCTACTCGTGTCAAATTGTACACTCAAATTCGACCCAAAGCTTAACATAAAACACAATTTAATCCAACCAAATTCAAATTCAAAACCAAATTATACTCACATTCATACTTCTCAGCCCATCCCGGCGTTCAGCGGTCCATGGTGTTGCGACACCAGAGCCGGGCCTTTCCCATCATCTCCGGCTGCATCTCTGACATGACTACTACGTCGTGCAGCCGCGGTGGGTGCAGGAGGTGTGTCGCACCGGCGAGATCGAAGAAAGACCCCCAAACATCCGACTGCATTTTGTCTTGGTCCCTACGTTGAGCATGAACGCCGGCCATAGGGGCGAAGTGGTGTCCCGGTGTCAGGGTCGGAAGAGAGAGAAAGAGGGAGATTTGAAAAGAAATAAATGATAACCCACCTATGTGCGGGATGTAAATGAATACAACGATAATTTCCGCACCAAATCCGATGCCAACTCTATATCTGTTTTGAAGAATCCCGACGGATAATGATATACGATTTTTGAACTAACATATGGATACAATATAGATATGATATGTAATATAGCATATGGATATAATAATCCCAAAGTTAATTGGGATTTGGTTTCAACAGAATAATTTGAGTTTTGACCAATTTTTTATTCTAATATTGCACAGTGAATAGTTTGTGAGTTTGAGTTTGTCCGTTAATCAACAACTCACCTAACTAGTCATTGTACCGACTATGGATTACATCTTTGTTACATTATTCGGCTATTGAACGTGTGTGGATGGTACCTTCGGTCTTGTGTATATGTTATATTTATTTATTCTATCAATATGGATCTATGTTGTTCATCTGGTTATGTTATTTTTACTTATTTGATCGTGTTACCATTATTTTTTAAGTATTTGGTTGTACTTTGTTTTAACAGTTATATGTATATGTAGGGGGGTTCAATACAGATCCAAAACTGTTTTGGGCCTATGGTGAATTAAAATAAATATATTTATATTAACTTTTATGCTTATTTGTGACTTAATTTTATCATACTATACTCTTAACAACTATAGTTTTCTATCTATCAGTTTCCACAGCTAATCACATTAATGTTGCTAATATGAATTACATAGTTCGTTGTTATACAGTTGCAATGTATATCAATAAAAGTAAGTGTTGCTAGCTATAAATTTAAACTTTATGTTGTAAGAAAAAGTTATTCTTGAATTAGTGTTTGATACTTACATACTTATATAGTGTACATGTATATATTTGTATGGGTGTATATGTGCATACGTTGGTGTCTATTTTAATATCCTTAATAGAATGGTAGATATCTTGAAACCCCTTTTAATTTGCGTGTTCATATTCCCCTTCAACGTCTTCCACCTCAAAAACTGAAGGGGAGACTTGGACCGCTGAGGCGGCCAACCACATACACCGTTTCAGGCATGTGTTTCACAAGGAATCCATGGCGGCGCTTGATGTCTTCCATGATCCACGTGTTATCTGCTAAGACATGTGAAATTAGATTAAACGATTCCACCACTTCTTGATATGCGTTGTCCAGGAGCCCCATACGAGTGTTGAGAGAGCCCACGTGGGACTAGATAAGCTCCAGACTCACCCAAATTATTGTCAGCAACTCCTAGATGTATGCCGTTTTTCCTCGCCTCGCCCCTAACACAAATTGCTCAGACCTAGCTTCGATCGTACGTCGCCGAATCAGTGTCCTCGTATGGCATTGTCGTAGGAGTACCGGCGGCGCAGGAATCACCCTGGCCTTTTGAAAGGGCATTTCAACCCCTAAGTGAGTTTTGGTGTTCAATGTCAGTATAAGGATGTCTAATCCCTACTTGAGATATTTAGGTTATGTTAAAGATAAAGCAAATGAAAAGGTGGATCCGCGAAAGATAGAAGAGAAAAGAGCGGGAAGCCGATATTTATGTTTCAGTTTGGTACCTAGTTTACCGTAGTATAAAGAGGGGATGCATAGAGATATATTTTTTCTCTCTCTCTTTTTCCCCTAACGTGAAGTTAGGGTTTCTCTGTCCTCTGGCGGCGGCAACGCTACCGGAGTTTTTCCCTTCCGATCGACATAGAATCTCTTTCCCCGGACCCTCCTCTCCGCTCGGGCTAGTTCAGGAGGTGCCTAGCTCACTTCCCCTGGCTTTGGTTGGGAGCGGGCGCTCTAGGGCTGGAGGAGAACTCGCCTTGGACTTTCATGGCGAATAATGGCGAAGCAAGCGGATCATCAAAGGGGAAGAAGGAACCAGTGGAGGATTTGCTCTCCGCTCGGGCTAGTTCAGGAGGTGCCTAGCTCACTTCCCCTGGCTTTGGTTGGAACCAGTGGAAGATCTCTTTCCCGGACCCTCCTCTCCGCTCGGGCTAGTTCAGGAGGTGCCTAGCTCACTTCCCCTGGCTTTGGTTGGGAGCGGGCGCTCTAGGGCTGGAGGAGAACTCGCCTTGGACTTTCATGGCGAATAATGGCGAAGCAAGCGGATCATCAAAGGGGAAGAAGGAACCAGTGGAGGATTTGCTCGGGAGACTGAATCTGTTAGAGGACGAACAGGACGATTTCATCTGGGAGGAAGAAGTTGGAGATCCACCCGACGCGGCAAAGTGGCTGGCAATAGCGAAGGTACACACATCCAAGGGCTTCAGGCCTAGTGCTCTCTACGGAGACATGCGCTCGGCTTGGAATCCGGCAAAGGAGGTCAGATGGAGGAGGATCGAAGATAATCTCTTTACAGTGCAATTTGGATGCTTGGGCGATTGGAACAAGGCCATGAATCAGGGTCCCTGGCTGTTCCGAAACCAAGCTCTACTGATGGAGGAATACGGTGGTTTTAAGAACCCTAGTTTGGTGGTTCTAGATAGACTTGTGGTCTGGGCACATATTCTGAAGCTACCTGATAATTACTTGAAGGAACACATTATTAAAGGCATGTGCAGGACAGTAGGGGAGGTTTTGGAGGTCCATACAAAGCTTCCTGCATGTTTTGCTGGGGAATACATCAGAATTAAGGTCCACATTGATATAAACAAACAGCTCTCACGTTTTGTCTCCATCACAAAAAATCAGAAGAAAGAATTTTATCAAGTGCAGTATGAAAGATTGCCTAATTTTTGTGGACATTGTGGGCTCATGGGGCATTGGTACCAGGAGTGTGGAACAAGTGAGCATGATGTTTCAAATCTGCAATGGGGTGACTTTATCTTGGTCGAATCTGCTAGAGGTCGTGCCCGAGGAAACACAGGTTTTGGCCGTGGTTCGGGAAGTGGTAGAATGCCCTTCATGGGAAGGGGTCGTGGAAGGTCAGGCTTTTAGAACCGTGACATGGATCCCGGTCTTGATCCGAGACATGTAGGTAAACATCCGAATGAGGACTATGATGATGATTCTGAAAGAGAGGTGAATAGTAGGAAGAGACTCAACTTTGGAGACCCTGCGGAGGCAAAGGAGTTGCCTACAAATACTAGCACCTCGACTGCTCTTACCATTGTTGAAAAGAGCACAGAAAAGGAGGATGGAAATCAAGTGCCAGAACCAAATGGAACCCCGGGAAAAGTCCAGCCCCCAAAGAGGACAAAGAGGACTGATGGTGAAAATGAAAAACTGATATCGGCAACTCCCTTGGAGGGGGTTGACCAGACGCAATGAAAATATTAGGATATAATTGTCGTGGCCTAAAAAAGGCCACGACAATCTGGGCTCTGCTGAAACTTATTAAGCGGAGTTGCCCGGACATTATTTTTCTGTCGAAAACTCACCTGGATGACTAGCCCGTAGAATGTTTGCATCGGAAACTTGGAATGAATTTTAAGGAGGTGGTTAGGAGTGATGGGCGAAGTGGTGGTTTACTGCTGCTTTGGAAGAAAGAAGTGCTTGTGGCTCTTCGGCATAAGATGTCAAATTATATTGATGTTTTTGTTGGAAACTCACAAAGTAGTGTTTGGAGGTTTACTGACATGTACAGCGAGCCAAGGTGGCAAGATAAACATCTGACGTGGAGTAGGCTGCGTGAACTTCATGCAGCTGTAAATTTTGGCTAGTCATGGGAGATTCGAATGAAATTATGTATCATTTTGAGAAGGAGGGGGGCAAACCTCGACCGCAACATCTGATGCAGAATTTCAGGTCAGCTATTGAGGACTGCAATTTGTCTGATTGTGGTTATATTGGCGAGAAATTTGCTTGTCATAGAGGACTTATCAGGTCAGATATTTTGGAGAAAGTAAACCCACGGGTCTCAGAACATATGAATGATGAGTTACAAAAACCCTACATAGGGGAAGAAGTAAAAAAGGCCTTGTTCTCAATTGGAGACATGAAGGCGTCGGGCACAGACGGGCTTCATGCGAAAGCGAATTAATAGCTGAAGTTCTTGGAGTGAT
The DNA here is from genome assembly GCA_947311845.1 of Poa pratensis. Taxonomy (NCBI): domain Eukaryota; kingdom Viridiplantae; phylum Streptophyta; class Magnoliopsida; order Poales; family Poaceae; genus Poa; species Poa pratensis. Next base: position 64,217,267 of record CAMZMU010000107.1, read on the forward strand.
CAATAACAAAGTTATTCCTGAAGGGTGGAATGATACTGTAATTGTCCTTATTCCGAAGGTGGATTCACCGGAGTTCATCACGCAATACAGACCAGTCAGCTTATGCAACGTCCTCTATAAGGTAACTCTAATATGATAGCTTATCGTCTGAAGCGTGTTTCGAATGATATTACTGCACCGGTACAGAGTGCTTTTGTCCCGGGTAGAATGATAACTGATAATATACTCTTGGCTTATGAGAGTTTACATACAATCAAAAATAAGAAGGGGAAGTGGGCTACTGTGCGGTGAAACTTGACATGCACAAGGCTTATGACCGCGTGGAGTGGAATTTTCTGGAGAGTATGCTTCTGAGGCTTGGTTTTCATTCAAATTTTGTTAATCTGTTAATGGCGTGTGTCCGATCGGTGAAGTACAAGATCATATTCAATGATCAGGAAACGGAGCACTTCATTCCTTCGAGGGGGCTTTGTCAAGGGGGTCCTCTTTCCCCTTATTTGTTCTTGATTTGTGCGGAGGGTTTATCAAGTCTTCTAGCTCATAGAGAGGAGGTTCGTGGCATTGAAGGTGTTAGGGTCTGCAGAAATGCGCCACCAGTATCTCATTTACTTTTCACTGATGATTCCTAATCCTTATGAAGGCAGATATGAATAATGCAACCTCATTGAGACAAGTTCTTGATCAGTATTGTGCAAGTTTAGGACAAATGGTGAGTGAAGCAAAATGCAGCATATTCTTTAGTCCAAATGTTCCGGTAGACACAAGAGCAAACATATGTGCAGAATTAAACATATTGACAGAGGCTCTTTCAGATAAATATTTGGGTCTTCCTTCAATGGTGGGCTTGGACAGAAGCGATAGTTTCGTTCACCTGCTGGAATGAATAATAAAAAAGCTAGAGAATTGGAATGAGAAGTTCTTATCTTTGGGGGGTAAAGAAATCCTACTAAAAAAAGTCATTCAATCCATACCGGTTTTTGCCATGTCGGTTTTTCAAATTCCAAAGAAGTTGTGTAAGGAGATGACTGATGCTATGTCGGGTTTCTGGTGGGGTGATACTGATGTTCGGCGCCGTATGCACTGGATGGCGTGGTGGAGAATGTGTATTCCTAAAAAAGATGGAGGCATGGGCTTTCGTGATCTCCATTCTTTTAATTTGGCTATGTTAGCAAAACAGTGTTGGCGGCTGATTTCTCAACCAGATTCTCTTTGTGCGCAAGTCTTGAGAGCAAAGTATTACCTACATGGTGATCTATTGAAGGTAGGACCTAAGAAGGGGTCTTCATATACTTGGCAAAGCATCATAGCGGGCTAACCACTTTTAAGAGAGGTTATATCTGGAGAGTTGGTTCGGGTAACTTAATAAATATTTGGGAGGACCCTTGGATCCCAGGAAGCCCCTCACGAATGATTTTAACTCTGAAAGCTCAAATAGTATTGAAGACGGTTGATGAACTTATAGATCAAGAAACAAATTTGTGGGATGTTCAGTTACTCAATGATCTCTTTAATCCTCTTGATGTTGCTAGAATTTTGCGGATTCCATTAAATGGTCATATGACCGAAGATTTTGTGGCCTGGCACTTAACAAAGAACTACTCCTTTTCGGTAAGATCAGCATACCTTGCACAATGGAATCATACGTTTGGCAGGAGCACTAGAAGCGATGACCAAGGGCATTCAGTTCGAAATCCAGTTTGGGAGATTTTGTGGAAACTCCAAGTTCCGAGCAAGGTTAAAATTTTCATTTGGAAATCCTTACACAGCACTGTCCCGGGGATATCAGTCCTTGCCGATCGACATATTAAGACTAGCCCTCAGTGTCCGATTTGTAAGAGTGGCCCAGAGGATATTAATTAACAATCTGATGTTTTCGTGCCTTAGAGCGAGAGAAGTTTGGCGATCGCTTGGCGTTCTGGAAGCAATTGAGCCCCATCTTCATGACAGGTCTGGATCAGTCGTTATGGAGGAAATACTCCAGAATAAAAGCCATGGTATGCCTGTGCTTGGTAACATAAATTTCAAAGAAGCTATTGCAGTGGGTGTTTGGTATATTTGGTGGCAAAGGAGAGAAGCAGTCAAGGGCGAACGGGTGGCGACACCGGCACGCTCAGCTTTCTCTATCCTGGCTCTTGCGGCGAATTTTGGTGGTGCTGAATCGGGTGGAGAACCACATGAAATGACATGGTCAAGACCTCCGGCTAACACATATAAACTGAATATTGATGCTACTTTTTTTGTGAATGGTTTAGGTCCAGGGGTCAGCTTTGAGCCCTTATCTCTTTACTTTGGTGATGGATGAGGTCACAGGGGATATACAAGGAGATATCCCATGGTGTATGCTCTTTGCGGATGATGTGGTGCTAATTGACGATAGTCGGGCGGGGGTTAATAGAAAGTTAGAGCTGTGGATGCGGACTCTAGAATCGAAAGGTTTTAGGCTTAGTAGAACCAAAACTGAGTACATAAGGTGCAGTTTCAGTACTACTAGGCACGAGGAGGAAGAGGTTAGGCTTGATGGACAGGTGGTACCTGAGAAAGACACCTTCCGATATTTGGGGTCTATGCTCCAGAAGGATGGTGATATCGATGAAGATGTGAGTCATCGAATCAAAGCTGGTTGGATGAAGTGGCGCCAAGCTTCTGGCGTCCTCTGTGATAGGAAAGTGCCACAAAAGCTAAAAGGCAAGTTCTATAGGACGGCAATTCGACCTGCGATGTTGTATGGCGCAGAATGTTAGCCGACCAAGAGACGACATATCCAACAGTTAGGTGTAGTGGAGATGCGCATGTTGAGATGGATATGTGGCCACACAAGAAAGGACCGGGGTAGGAATGATGATATACATGAGAGAGTTGGGGTAGCACCAATTGAAGACAAGGTTGTCCAACACCGTCTAATATGGTTTGGTCAAATAGAACGTAGGCCTCCGGAAGCGCCATTGCATACCGGACCGAAAAAGCGGGATGAGAATGTTAAGAGGGGTCGTGGTAGGCCAAACTTGACATGGGAGGAGTCTGTTAAGAGAGATCTGAAAGATTGGAATATCACCAAAGAACTAGCCATGGATAGGGCTGCGTGGAAGTTAGCTATCCATGTGCCAGAACCATGACCTGGTTTCGAGATCTTATGGGTTTCAACTCTAGCCTACCCCAACTTGTTTGGGAAAAAGGCTTTGTTGTTGTTGTTGTTGGTTTAGGTGCAGCGGGTGCGGTTCTCAGAAACAGCAAAGGCGATGCTGTGGCGGGAGCTTGTTGGCCTCTTACGAACGTGCTTGATGCGGCGACGGCAGAAGCCTTAGCACTTCAAAAGGGCTTGCTGCTTGTTGAACAATTAGGATGTGCACCTGTTATAATCGAGTCGGATTCATTGGAAGTTTGCCAAGGTTTTAATGGATTCACGGAAGTGTGGAACCCCTACATGGCCATCTTAACAGATTGCTTCCTGATTTCTCACAGGATAGGCTCAGTCTCGGTTCAGTTTTGTCGAAGGGAAGCAAACATGGTGGCACACAAGTTAGCTAGATATGGTTTTGAGTCAAACTCTTTTATTTTGATAATGAACCCCCTAGCTTTATTATTCCGGATGTAATAAACGATGTAACTCTGTTTGGTTGAGGCAGCAAGTTCTAGACGCACTCTTTTCCTTCCAGGGTACCTAAGGGGACTGGAAGGTTTTAATGAGGCGGCTTGCTGACCTGTTATAAAGTGGTTGAAAATTCAAAAAAAAGAGGGGATGCATAGAGGATTTGAATGGTGGAATTCGGTCGGTTATATTATCTACACCCACCGTATATTTGTTCGACATTATCTCAGAGAAAATCGGGTACCTTTGCATTTGTTTTTGTGCTGTCTTCAAAGCTGAATACCTGGCCGGAGTTTTCCGGGCTCATTTTGGGACCCGAAGTCATCTGAGCGCCTTCCAGGTGGCGGTCGTAGCTTTAGTTGTCTCGGCTACTCAGCCGGACCTTGTCTCCGAAGTGGTCCGACCCTCCTTGCCCCAGATGGCCGGACTGGTCTGGGTGCAGTCCGCGTCTCCGCACGAGCAGTCGCTGCTTGGCCTCAGTTGCCCGAGCCAGACCAATTCCGCGGAGTTATTCGGGCCCCCTGTCTGGGTGGCGGGACTGGTCCGGGCACCATCTGAGTTGCATGTAGCCAATTGCTTTACAACCTCAGGTGGCTTAGCCAGACTGACAAACCAGAGTGGTAAGAGCATCTCCAACCACAACCCTCAAATTCAGCCCCCAAACTGTCCGCGGACAGTGACCGGACTGTGGGGACCCCAGACCGGCAGTCTGAGACCTCCAGTATGCATACATTCACGATCCCATGATCAGTCAGTCGTGAACAACATACTTAAGTTGGCATTGCAGATACATCATCCATTACACGAATACTTAAGGTCGTACACAAAGGGGGCACATGACCACGCCTTATTCAACAGCCACGCAGGGCCGACAAACTACTCATAACACAGCGGAAGACATTAACACACAACGTGATAGAGCCCAAGTCATGCCTTAACCTACAGGCTGCTGACCGGGAAACGTTCCTAGTTCGCAGGGTCGTCGGGGTAGTACTCCTCCCCGTAGAACTCCTCCTGAGGCTGCTCCTCAAAGTCTGGCTAAGACAATAGCCAGGGACGAAACCAATATGAGTACATTTGATTGTACTCGCAAGACATCCCGAATGAAGCTTATAAGATGCACTCATGCTTATATGGTGGAATGGGTAGGCTGTAATTAGGGTTCACTACCCATGATGGATGAAAGATTCATCATGGTTGATTAACATCTCTATATCTTTATTGAAAAAGATACTTCAAAAGATAAGTTTTCGCAAAGAATATTGAAGAGAAGAGCAGATTTTTCTTTGCAAAACTTCTTGGAAAACACTCATCAGGTTTCCATCATCAGCACCTCCCAGGTACTTAATCCGCCTTTCCAGTACCTCCCAGGTACACTCCTTTCCAAAACCTCCTTTTTAAAAACATCGACACAATGCTAGACGACATTGACCATTCAGCTGTCCATGACCGCGGACGCGGCTATTCGAATAGTTTTGACTCTGCAGAGTTTGTACACTTTCACCACACCATCCGGTACATCTGCCGTGAACACCACGGACTGCCCGCGACAGTATGCGAACATCAGATAACCGATCATAACTTCCACTATGTCTATGCTAGTATGCGATTACCTCTTCAGTGGGTTTGTTCTCCCCGGCACCGAGTGAGCTAGCCGTATCGATCCGGTTGCCCCTAGACATCACACCGCCATGGCAGGAGACCCACTGTTGCTTGCCGGTGGCACTCGCAGTCCACACTTTGTATGCCCATATCCAACATTCGGTTCCAGGGACTTTAACCCCTTCTAGCCAATTGAGGTAAAGTCTCACACTAACACAAACAAGCTTTCATTAAGCCCGTGCCCATTTTGAGTGATGTGGTTGTACGGTAGGGCTGTCAGGCACAAGACTAGTCTATGTGTCGTTTTCGAAAAACATTTCCAAAACATCTTCTTCACAATCCTCCCGTGGACAAGGTCCCACCTTTCCCGGGTTTTTCTTTTAAAACCTTTGTTTTCCGAAAACACACTTTTAGGGGTGTCCACTTAGGGACTTCAAAATTATTAACTTGTGGTGGTAAATATTCCATATGGTGGCTAAGGGCTTGGTAACACCAAGTTGTAACTAATGGCAATGTAATAATTTATAATAACACTAGTAGTAATGGCCATATCAAAAATAGTTTTGTTTTTTTCCAAGTTTTTGTAAAACTTCAGAAGTAAAATCATGCATGATATAATGATAAGCCTAGTAGCAAGCATTTGGGAGCTTGCCTTGATACAGGTCAGTGTCTTGTCCCTGAAATAAACAGGCTTGACAATAAACCTCCTCAGCAGCTGCTTCTTCCTCGTGTTCTAGGGGCGACGTAGGGCGGTGGCGCGGGGTCGGGGAAGTCGCGTGAGCTCGAGGCAGTGCAGGGGTGGAAGCGGAGGCAGCAACGACGCCACGGCACGGCTCCGGCGAGCACAAGGTCCGGGACGGCGTCGAGGATGGCGGCGGCGCTCCTTCAAACCGATCTCGCTCTGGTTTCCGGCGAGATTTTCCCTCGCCTTGCTCACAGAGAGCGAGCGAGGATGATTGAGTGGTGTGGGGCGTGTGCGGGTGGTGTGTGCGAGTGGGTGGCGAGGTGAGAGGCTCTGGTGTGGCTTAAAGGCACGGGATGATCATCACCTCCTCTCGGGGTCAACGGCTGGGGCGGGTGGTGTGTCGTGTGCACGCAAACGCCGGCCCCAGGCTGCCTCTGCTCGTCAACTTATGTTTCCACGGACGGGCGTGTGCTGGCAGGGCAAGGACGCGAAGGAGAGTGGAGAAGCGGGCAGCTCTCTCCCTGCCACGGTCGTCTCCCAGGTCACCTCCACGGCTCCACTTCCCTGCTCCTAGTTGACCTCCAAAATGCCCACCAATGGCATGGCTAGGAAGTAGGGACATAGGGGAGAGTAGTGGACAAGGTTGCTCCCTCTGGTTTGTCCAAAATCATCACAAAAACGTGCTCCCAAAATCGACCCCGAACAGTTTCAGAAAAATTCAGTTTTCTGAAAAACTGCTAAGTGTTGGAGCAGTTAACACATAGCAAAAGTTGCTGCTTGATTCACCTAGCAAATCAAGTCCAAATGGAAAAATTTAAATTGGTAAATGATCTCCAGGTTGAATACTTCCATTTAATATTTTTGGTCCATTTTTGAAAAATGTTTAAGGGCAGGGAAACATGCTGGTAAGTGGGCTACTCTCTGACTGTTTCTGACTTTTCTGTTTTTCTGTTTTTTTCTGTTTTCTGTCTTAATCTTTAGCCATATAAACATGCATGTATCTAGGGGTTCCAAAGGTACAAAAGGTGATCCAAGGGCATGGAACCAATGTCCACACACCACAGATCATCTCCAAACTCAAATTTTCCATAATTGCACATTTTAACCACATAAAATAACATGTCCAAAACAGCAAGTCTTAACAGATTTCAGAAAATAAAAACCTAATTAGAAAATTCTAAAAATTTGTTTTGCACAAACCACAAGCACTAATATTTCACACATGGATGATCAAGAGTACAAGCACAAGTGGGTTCACACATAGGTTCATAATTTGGAGTCTCACTTATATTCTACAAAAGGCTAAAAATAAAAACGGGGGATTAAAAATGGGGGTGTGACAGATCTTCCCCCCTTAAAAATGAATCTCGTCCCCGAGATTCGCGGGTGGGGTACTAGGGAATTCGAGGGTATGGGATTTAGAGATACAAAAAATTTTCTTCGTACTAAAATATTTGTGCCACCAATAATTGGCTCACAGACACAGTGAGATTGGTTTGTCCAAAATTATATTTGTAAAGGATTTAGGGAAAACGAGGGGTACGGTTGAGAAGAACACGGGGGTTAGCTGCACACTCACTGACAAGTGGGACCGGGTCCACCTGACAGTCTCGCCTCTCTTTTTCTCTTCTTCTTTCTCGCTTTCTCTCCTTCCTCACATGGCCTGGTTTCAGTGCGCGGAGCACTCATCGGTGGTGGTACTGATGCGCGTGCTGCGATGCAGCGGCCAGCACGGCTTTGGGGATCAAAGATTCGATGATTTCGCGCAAAAGGGCGAGCACTGCTCGTGATTTCTTCACTTTCCCGCGCAAGACGGTGACGAGGGGCGGCACTCGAGCTTGGGCTATAAATCGGAAACCTCCTAGGCTATTCTACTCCTCACATCCACCATGAGCTTCATTCACGCCTTCTTCAGAGCCTACTACGAGATGCTGGAGAGAGCGGGCTTCATTGAGCATGTCCTCATCGTCGTGTTCTTCGGGATCTCGTTGTCGGTGGTGACCGCTCTGCTGTATGCGGCGTTGGTCATTTTGATCCTTAGCTTATGCAGGTGGTGGTCTGACGCTGGTGGAGATGCTGCGGCAGTAGAGCTAGCTGCGCCGGAGGGGCTTGTTGCAGAGAGGAGCAAGCTGCAGTGGAGGTGCAAGCTGCACCGCCGGTGGCTGAGGTGGCTGTTCTTCCGGCTGGAGGTGAGCAGGCTGCTCGAGCTGTCCGTCGTCGTCGTGGGGCTCGTGACACTGCTTCGGGTGAAGCAGGCTCGTCTTCAGGCAGTGCCGTGGAGCGTGTGAGCGAGTAGGAATTTTCTGGAGTGTTTTGCATACGTACTGGGTTGTTGCAGTGTTCTTCGTTAGGGCCGAGTTTGTATCCTTTGTTTCCTGAAGTTTCTCTTCTGTAGTGACCTCCGGGTTGTATCAATCTTGCCTTCGCTGACGAGCTGGAGCAAGATTTGTATCGTTGAATCCTTCTTGGCTACCCTAACTCTGGTCTTGCAGCATTCACAGATTTGTAGAGGTACGAGCGTTTCAGAGAGGGAAACGGGCTACTGAGAAAATATCTCGCCAGAATTTAGCTGTGCGTGAGGCACATGGTTGATCCCAAAAGGGGAATCAATCTACACACGAGTTTTCCACAAACAACACAAATAACAAAGAACAGACAACACACCTTAAGACTTGTTTCCAAATCAACACCAATAACAAGAGGATCAAAGCACCAAATTTTAACAGAGGCTGATTCGACATCAACCCAACAGCTTACAACAACAAACACAACACCAACAACAAACAAGCAAACAACGTGCCGCTTCTACTAACCCACGAGCGCAGATCAAGCTAACAAAGCACGGGATCTACTCCGCTTGAGGGCCCTGGGTAGATGGTGGAGTACGGCCAAGACGAAGAGTGGTGTCCACCTCTCCATCTTCCGCGGGGTGGGGATCTACAGGCACACCTTCGAGGACTACACCTTGCTCTTGGGGTTGCTGCTGAACTCGGGCTACTGCACCTCGTGCTTCGATGAACTGGTGGACTGGGGTCACCGCTTCTGCTGGGATGGCCTGGAGGCTGGTACCTGACGCAGGGTTCCTTGACTCCTTCAGCTGAGACTGACTTGGATCAGGTGCGCCGAGTGGTCACGAGTTCTTCCAGCAGGGAATCACAGAGTGCCGACATTGCAGCTCCGTAGGCGACGCTGCTAATGATGGCGGGATCGACTTCTTTGTCGGTGGAGGTCTGGATCAGCTCTGCACCAGGCTGGGGCCTGGCTGGGAAAAAACGGAACGCTCGACTTTGCGACACCACCGGCTCTGAGTGCCGGAGACGAGCAAGGGCTTCCCAGGCGGCCTTCTGGATGGTTTGATACAGAGTAGGCATGTTCCTACCGTGGATCACTTGGGGCTGCTTCGGGCCTGAGGGGTATGGACTGAGGTATACATCTGCTCGAAAATCACCCCCAGGAAATGGGGTTGAACTTTTGAACACGACATAACGAGGGGGAATGTGGCAACCGAGAAGATCACAGACTCTCCTGAGGACCAGTGGAAAACCGAGGTGCCCATCGGCCATGGTTTCTAGGAGGAAGGTGGGCAGCGCTGGCGATTCACTCGGGGCTTTGGAACTGGAGCAAGCCATGAGGGCAAGGTTTCTCAGCGGGATTCTACTTCAATGGCGAGGGTGGGGATGAATGGCAGATAGAACGGGTCTCATATAGGCTGGGATGTGTCGGTCGCTTCTTAAGGAAGATCCCGGCGAGTCTCTCTCACGCAGGGGGACAAGTCCTACTGCACCTTACGGCGGACCGACGCCTAGCCATGCCGGTTAGGCGGAGATGGGTCAAATCCATCGGGCTCTCCGTAGGGGAACATCAACTGGCAATCCTTTCTCTCTTGCTTGATCTCAAATCTTGCCTTGGGAACATCGTCAGGTATACAAATTTGAATGGAGATAAGGTAGCAGAAGAAAATTTTAGGTAACTTTTAACTAAGAGGGGTAAGGTTTAGAATAATTTGAAAAGATGAGAGGAGAGTAAGCTATACTTAGGCTTCCTTAGCTGAAAATATTTTAGATGATAATTTAATGATACCAAAAATATTTTTCTTTCCTATCTGGCGTCCATGCTAACTAAGGTCTCCTATAGTCAGGATGGCTCTGATACCAACTCTGTGGGGACCCCAGACCGGCAGTCTGAGACCTCCAGTATGCATACATTCACGATCCCATGATCAGTCAGTCGTGAACAACATACTTAAGTTGGCATTGCAGATACATCATCCATTACACGAATACTTAAGGTCTTACACAAAGGGGGCACATGACCACGCCTTATTCAACAGCCACGCAGGGCCGACAAACTACTCATAACACAGCGGAAGACATTAACACACAACGTGATAGAGCCCAAGTCATGCCTTAACCTACAGGCTGCTGACCGGGAAACGTTCCTAGTTCGCAGGGTCGTCGGGGTAGTACTCCTCCCCGTAGAACTCCTCCTGAGGCTGCTCCTCAAAGTCTGGCTAAGACAATAGCCAGGGACGAAACCAATATGAGTACATTTGATTGTACTCGCAAGACATCCCGAATGAAGCTTATAAGATGCACTCATGCTTATATGGTGGAATGGGTAGGCTGTAATTAGGGTTCACTACCCATGATGGATGAAAGATTCATCATGGTTGATTAACATCTCTATATCTTTATTGAAAAAGATACTTCAAAAGATAAGTTTTCGCAAAGAATATTGAAGAGAAGAGCAGATTTTTCTTTGCAAAACTTCTTGGAAAACACTCATCAGGTTTCCATCATCAGCACCTCCCAGGTACTTAATCCGCCTTTCCAGTACCTCCCAGGTACACTCCTTTCCAAAACCTCCTTTTTAAAAACATCGACACAATGCTAGACGACATTGACCATTCAGCTGTCCATGACCGCGGACGCGGCTATTCGAATAGTTTTGACTCTGCAGAGTTTGTACACTTTCACCACACCATCCGGTACATCTGCCGTGAACACCACGGACTGCCCGCGACAGTATGCGAACATCAGATAACCGATCATAACTTCCACTATGTCTATGCTAGTATGCGATTACCTCTTCAGTGGGTTTGTTCTCCCCGGCACCGAGTGAGCTAGCCGTATCGATCCGGTTGCCCCTAGACATCACACCGCCATGGCAGGAGACCCACTGTTGCTTGCCGGTGGCACTCGCAGTCCACACTTTGTATGCCCATATCCAACATTCGGTTCCGGGGACTTTAACCCCTTCTAGCCAATTGAGGTAAAGTCTCACACTAACACAAACAAGCTTTCATTAAGCCCGTGCCCATTTTGAGTGATGTGGTTGTACGGTAGGGCTGTCAGGCACAAGACTAGTCTATGTGTCGTTTTCGAAAAACATTTCCAAAACATCTTCTTCACAATCCTCCCGTGGACAAGGTCCCACCTTTCCCGGGTTTTTCTTTTAAAACCTTTGTTTTCCGAAAACACACTTTTAGGGGTGTCCACTTAGGGACTTCAAAATTATTAACTTGTGGTGGTAAATATTCCATATGGTGGCTAAGGGCTTGGTAACACCAAGTTGTAACTAATGGCAATGTAATAATTTATAATAACACTAGTAGTAATGGCCATATCAAAAATAGTTTTGTTTTTTTCCAAGTTTTTGTAAAACTTCAGAAGTAAAATCATGCATGATATAATGATAAGCCTAGTAGCAAGCATTTGGGAGCTTGCCTTGATACAGGTCAGTGTCTTGTCCCTGAAATAAACAGGCTTGACAATAAACCTCCTCAGCAGCTGCTTCTTCCTCGTGTTCTAGGGGCGACGTAGGGCGGTGGCGCGGGGTCGGGGAAGTCGCGTGAGCTCGAGGCAGTGCAGGGGTGGAAGCGGAGGCAGCAACGACGCCACGGCACGGCTCCGGCGAGCACAAGGTCCGGGACGGCGTCGAGGATGGCGGCGGCGCTCCTTCAAACCGATCTCGCTCTGGTTTCCGGCGAGATTTTCCCTCGCCTTGCTCACAGAGAGCGAGCGAGGATGATTGAGTGGTGTGGGGCGTGTGCGGGTGGTGTGTGCGAGTGGGTGGCGAGGTGAGAGGCTCTGGTGTGGCTTAAAGGCACGGGATGATCATCACCTCCTCTCGGGGTCAACGGCTGGGGCGGGTGGTGTGTCGTGTGCACGCAAACGCCGGCCCCAGGCTGCCTCTGCTCGTCAACTTATGTTTCCACGGACGGGCGTGTGCTGGCAGGGCAAGGACGCGAAGGAGAGTGGAGAAGCGGGCAGCTCTCTCCCTGCCACGGTCGTCTCCCAGGTCACCTCCACGGCTCCACTTCCCTGCTCCTAGTTGACCTCCAAAATGCCCACCAATGGCATGGCTAGGAAGTAGGGACATAGGGGAGAGTAGTGGACAAGGTTGCTCCCTCTGGTTTGTCCAAAATCATCACAAAAACGTGCTCCCAAAATCGACCCCGAACAGTTTCAGAAAAAATCAGTTTTCTGAAAAACTGCTGAGTGTTGGAGCAGTTAACACATAGCAAAAGTTGCTGCTTGATTCACCTATCAAATCAAGTCCAAATGGAAAAATTTAAATTGGTAAAAGATCTCCAGGTTGAATACTTCCATTTAATATTTTTGGTCCATTTTTGAAAAATGTTTAAGGGCAGGGAAACATGCTGGTAAGTGGGCTACTCTCTGACTGTTTCTGACTTTTCTGTTTTTCTGTTTTTTTCTGTTTTCTGTCTTAATCTTTAGCCATATAAACATGCATGTATCTAGGGGTTCCAAAGGTACAAAAGGTGATCCAAGGGCATGGAACCAATGTCCACACACCACAGATCATCTCCAAACTCAAATTTTCCATAATTGCACATTTTAACCACATAAAATAACATGTCCAAAACAGCAAGTCTTAACAGATTTCAGAAAATAAAAACCTAATTAGAGAATTCTAAAAATTTGTTTTGCACAAACCACAAGCACTAATATTTCACACATGGATGATCAAGAGTACAAGCACAAGTGGGTTCACACATAGGTTCATAATTTGGAGTCTCACTTATATTCTACAAAAGGCTAAAAATAAAAACGGGGGATTAAAAATGGGGGTGTGACACGGACCACCCCCAAAAGTGGTCTACTCCAACCATGTATCTCAAAGTCTCCCCAAATTGTGGGGTCATTTGCATGTGATTGGTGGAGAAGTAGAGAGAAGAACAAATAAAGGACAAAAGAAAGGAAAAGAAAGCAAAAAGGTGGTCCAACCACTAGCCCGGACATGCCCGACGGGCTAATCCAACCCCAAACTCTCTCCACACATGCCTTGACTTTGGGGGCTGCCGAACCGTCCGGACGTATGGGGAGTGTTTGGGGACCATGGTTGGGTGCATTAGGTTTGGGGTCCCCGGTTGGAGATGCTCTAAGGGCCTTAGTCTGGGCTATCGGACTAGTATGGAGCTCATGGCTGGAAGGTCCGACCGCATAGAATCAGGGGTAATAGGCAAATATTTCCTTCCACCTATACATATGTCACCTTCTTCCCCATTTAGAAGGTGACAACTACACTTCCTCTCTCCACCATTTTCAGCCGCACTAAAGCTTAAGAATCTCTTCCCTATCCTTCCAAACTCCTAAACTTTTTGGAGCTTGGAGGAGAAGATCTAGATCTACATCTCCACCAACACATATTTGATTCCATCGTCAAAATCGATCTTATTTCTCATGGGTTTCTTAGAACCCTAGACGGAAGAGGTGTATTGGAGCTTGCCTCTTGTGGTGAGAAGCTCCAAGATCTTATTGGAGCCCTACAATTAAGTAATGAGTAAGTTCCAACCTTATTTGTAAAGGTTTTGGTGGCCACTTTCAAGGGAAATGTATAGTGGATCGTGGCACTCCGACTTGGTGGAGGCACAAGGAGAATCCGGTGATTCTAACGGAGACTAGTTCACATTTGCAAGTGACCTTCACGATAAATCTGCGCGTCATTATGTGGTTATCCCTTAACCCATTTACTTTCTTATTGCTAGTATTTTTTTTACTTGTGTATGTGGTATGCTATCCTAAATTGACTGTCGGTGTTCCGCTCCTCCCCTTGAATTGACAGTCGCCACTACCAAAGCAGGACATCGTTGCCGCAGCTGACAAAACCCGCCTTCACGAAGCTTATCAAAAAAAAAAAAAACCATCCGTCGTCTGGCGACGTAGTTCTATCAGCGGGCCAGTCGATCCCAAACCTTCAACTTCTCATTTCTTTGGACTCGATTTGTGGGGGCGGTGCGAGAGAAATGTTGTGCGGAGAGGCGAGCAAACTAGCAGACAAGCACACGATGCAAATCGGACGGCGCTAGCCACGTTCGGACATAAGCTCAAAAAAGTAATTTCGTCATTTAGAAAATTGTATATCTGTTAGTAAATAAAGGAATTTTCGAAACCCTATACGTAGCCACGTAGGATATTGGACGAACTTTAGCCAACGAAGCCCAAAAGCAGATATAGCCCATGGACAATAATTTCCCAGCAGTAAATTTCCTTTTTTTTTTCGGAGGCAGTGGTCACAGACTCACACACTATGCATCTTCTACTTAACCTAAAAAAAACAAATCTTCTACTTAACCATCCCAAAGCTTCAAACCACTGTCCAACTTTAACCCCTAACCTTCGAGCAGCAAACCAAGAAACCTGCAAATCAGCAAGGCCACTGTTCCGCACGCAGACGGCAAAAGAGATCAGGTGGCGGCGTCGTAGGGATCCGCGTCGCGCTCCGTCGTAGGTGGCGGCGTCTTGGGCTGTCCTCGCAGCAATGCGCGCGCCGGCGGCGAAGGCTCCCTTGCCGGAGAAGAAGGCGGTGAAGCGGAGAGACCGGCCACCGAAGTCCAGAGGGAAGAAGTCGCAGCTCGCCCTTCTTGGTGAGTACCTTGTACCGTACATGCCTTGCGAGAGGAACAGTGAGCCCCCTTGTTTGGTTGCTTGCTATTCACTTGATTTGTTTGCGTCCTTTTGGTTTCGCTACTATAGTTGAAGAAATTTCATATTTTAATGGCACAACCTGTTGCTGGTGATGTACTTGTAGACTTGTAGTCTTTATTTAGTTAGGTTGTGGGGATGATTTGGATGTGGTGTGATGCCTAGGGAATTGATTAAAGGGATGATCATGGAAGCGAACCTACAGAACAGCATCATAACTAGAGCGTTTCCAGTCACATGCTTGATGTGGTGATGTAATGGTTGCCGTTCCAGCAATAGATGATATTGTTCATGGACCATGATCTTGCGGGCCACAAGGCTGTTTTTGATAAATAAAAGATGCTCCTTTTCCACGTGCAATCTATCACCATGAAGTCCAAGAGATGTTTAACTGCCACATGATCACAAATTTAGCTTTTTTACTGCAAACTTGACGGTTGAAGCACATAATGCGTCAGTGCTTGTATATAACTGGTGGTTTGTCGTACTGCTGAAGTTTACCTCTAGAAAATTTCATCTCCTTCTTTCAGTTCTGTGTGTTCATCGAGTGGCCCTGAATTTATGTTTTGATCACAGGGGGGTTTTCACATGGAAATGCATTTGCTCCACATGTACTGCGTATCAATCAGGGAGAGGTATGTAGCTTCAGGCGCCCACCATCTTAGGTTACAAATTACAATAAAAGCCTAGATTTCCTGTGTGTGTGTCTTGTTTTACTATTCGTCGCTTTAGCTCAAAATGGAGCTTCAGCTGCCGAGGAAATGTTCCCATTTCTCTGTCTAACCTGGTTTGGTGTGTTTCTGCTCTTCTGGGTGTTGGACCTGAATATAGACAGTATTATACTAATGTCAGTTTGCTGTTCCTAAGGAGTGTATTATCTGCAACACGCTAGACGTTGATGTTTGTCAGCTGTCCTTGTTCACTAGAAAATTTTCAAATGTCGATGTCTCTGAACTTCATTAACATAGTACAGTACATTTTTATTTGACTACCATAAGCCCCCCAGTCATAAACAAAAACTACAGTATACCCTTTTAGAACTACAGTATACTTGTATGTGCTTGTGCAGTGCAATATGTATGGGATCTCCTGTTCATCATATTCAAATGCACTGAGAAAGTCCATGATCCATATACGATCGATAGACATAAAGATTTCTCTTGTCAAGCTTCTGCACGAATCTTCGATTTGCCTGTGTTTATGGTCCCAGTATGTGCCTTTTTGACCCAGTTCTGAAGAAAAATGGGAGGGGTACAAAAATTAGTGGTTACAGAAGATTCAGTGAATGCGTTGTTCATATGTTGCCTATCATTCAACAGCAATGATTAAAGTACTTCTGTACGCAGGATGTTACCTTCAAGATTAGGTTGGAATCAGAGCTGCATGCCAAATCCATCTGCATTCTATCAGCCAGTGGTACATTATCAAGCATAACCCTCCGTTTATCTTCACAGTCAGGTGGCCTTAACAATGCAGTTTACCAGGTTCGCATGAATGTTCTCAATGTCTAACGTCAGATACTACTGTCCCCCCATATTAGCAATGAATTGCTTGCCTTATATTTTTTCGAGAATGATGCTTGCCTTATATCAGTTACATGTAGACTAGTTATGTAGGCTAGTTGTCCAGTGCAAATTCTTTAGCCCCTTGTGTAGCAGTAAAAAATGATTCCCCTCCTTCAACACATAATGGATCATATATAAAAGAAACGATTTCCACCTCCTGGTCTTACTTTGAACTGATTTTGCAGGGTCACTTTGAGATAATTTCACTAAAAGGCTCTTATCTGCTGTCTGATGAGGGTGGTTCAGAAAACTGCGATGGGGGTTTAAGCATCATAGTTTCTACTCCCTGCGGCAGCCTGTTTGGAGGTAGCGTTGGAGGGCCGTTGATTGCTGCAGACCCTATGCAGGTACATGGCATAATTTTGTCAATTATCAAGTGGAACTGCAGGCACATGCCAATATGGCGTAGTAACATCAACTGATAATTCTTTTTCCAAAGAGTTGTTTTAAAATAGTCCATGGCATATTTCTGATTTTATTTTCTGCCTTTATTCTCTTTTGTACTGAGGTTCAGACAGTTAAATCTTTTGCTGTGTGTTATTACCTCAGGTGATTGCTGGAAGCTTCAATTACAGGGTGACAGAGGAAAAGAAGGAGCCAGAGACGAGCGACAGCCAACTTACTGAGCTGAAAGTACCCTGGGAGCTGGATGCAATGCCTTATGAACCGTTTTCACCTTTGCCTCAGTTTGGGTGGTCCACTATTGAAGATGTCGAACTTGGGCGCCATGGCTTCGACCTGACCAATGGTTAGCACTTGGCACTACATGTCTACATGTATGAAGATAGTACATGATGGATATAGAACATAACAGAGATAGGGGAGCTCTTGAAAACTTAGAATTCCAGAGATAGTTGTGGACGAGACACAGGAAGAGTACTTACAAACCCAAATGCATACTTAGCAGAGGAAAAGTAGTTTTAAATTTTAGTTCTGATATTTTAAAAGAAGTGTGAAATTGGTATGTGGTTCACGTTCGGTTATTCAGGAACAAAGTTTGGTTCCGCAGATTTGTCTCAGTGAGTTAAACTAGTTGTCAGTAACCATTTATACCCAAGGATTATGAAATGCACATTGAGATGGCATAAGCGTCTTCTTAGCATTTGTGACATGTGGAATTCATCTGAAATATCCATGACTTGAGAATGAAATTAGGCCCAGATCATTTATCCATCACCACCTAATGGTGGCTGCCGTCAGTTAAATGCAGAGTTGCATCATGCTATCAAGCTGATGTAGCAATGTGACAAATTATGTTCTTAAAAAATGTAACCAGATGGCACAAGGACCAAGGAAGGCATACTGAACAGCTACACCATTTGAACATTAATACAACATATACAAGTAGAGAGTACGCTGCAGAAAATACTATAGCAGATGCAACCTCTGAAATGCTGGGTACAGATTTTTATTCAACACAACATTATTGTCGTTTCTAGCACTGATGTAGTACAGAAGTGCTGATTTTTTTTACAGGCTCCAACCAGCGGGTCTAAGAGCTCCCAAGCAGCTTCTTGATATCCTTCTGCAAATATACAGAGCATTTGTTACTTTCAACGCCCAGCGCTTCAGAATTCAGCTTGTATACAAGGGAATGTGAATCATGGTACTGTAGGTTACCTCAATGCTCAGAGGGGAAGTGGTCGGCGC
This sequence comes from Poa pratensis, assembly GCA_947311845.1. Classification (NCBI taxonomy): domain Eukaryota; kingdom Viridiplantae; phylum Streptophyta; class Magnoliopsida; order Poales; family Poaceae; genus Poa; species Poa pratensis. The sequence goes on from CAMZMU010000107.1 coordinate 64,235,303, forward strand.
ATAGCGGTCCACGACGCGACCCTCCTTGTCAACCAAGAACTTGGAGAAGTTCCACTTGATGCTGTCGCCGAAAAGGCCACCTTTGCTAGACTTCAGGAACCTGTACAGGGGGGATACCTCCTTGCCGTTGACATCAACCTGACAGACAATAGGAGTTAGGGATCAATGCTAAAACACTACACATTAAAACGTTCTTGGAGTAAATATCCATGAAAGAGATCATGGATCTTCCGGCTGGAAGTTGACACATTTGCAAAAATATCACACGCAAACAGGTTATCCTACTCAAGCTGTCAAGCAGATCACTATGTGTATCGCACTGAAACAGATAATTGCATTGCTTTGGTTGAGGAAAATAACTGCACAAATCTGGAGTACCTTGTCAAAAATGGGGTACTCGGCCTTGAAGCGAGTGCAGGCAAACTGGACAATCTCCTCATTGGTGCCAGGCTCCTGCCCACCAAACTGATTGCATGGGAAGGCCAGTATTTCAAGCCCTGTAATGCCACAAATGGGCAAGAGAACATAGTGCTTAGCATCCCAACAATCAAAGCTTTTAGTTTAAATCGAATAACCGACTACTGTTGACCAATAAGCAGACTGATCCCAGCGATCCATTTCACGATGAAGGAACAATATACAAAAGCAATGGGTGAGGTAAACACCTTGATCCTTGTACTTCTCGTACACCTGGCTCAGCTCGGTGTAGTTGGAGTTAGTCAAGCCACTGGAACAATTGATCGGAAAACAATAATTAGCAGTCGAAGAAGTAATGGTTTCTATGGAATTGATTTTTTAGATGTCTACTTGAGCCAAATTATTTTGGACAATCCAGTGCTAGTAGTAGCAGCCAGCAGGTGACTTATTTGACTTTGACCTTCTATTTTTACTTTTTTGCCGAGGACTAGGCAATGACAATTCGATGTAAACACGCTGTGCTTGTAAAACTGAAGATATCTCATAGCCAAGACGGAAAGAAGGATCCAGCAGAGCAAGGTGAACAGAGACAAGCTGTACCACTGGGACGCGACGTTAACGATGAGCAGAACCTTCCCCTTGTAGACGCTCAGGTCGACGTCCTTCCCGCTAGCATCCTGCGCAGCAAGAAAAACGCGTTCGTTACGGTCCGTACTCCGTAGTACTGCACAATCCACCTTTTCCATGTTCCCGAAAATCAGGCGTAACATCGAACTGAACTACTGGCTAGCGAATTCAGACTGTTTACTAGCACGCCAATCCAACGGAAATTCACACGAATCTCCGACGCAATTAGCTAAAAGATAAGCAAGCACCAGATCGAGCTAGCTCGGTCTCTGGCCGGGGATCTAGCTAGTTCCGCGTGAACCGTGTAACATTTCAGAGACCTACGTACGGGGCCGGCTGACGCGCTAAATAAAGGCTTGTGGAGAGGAGAGCGGGGCTGACCTTGACGGTGAAGTCGTGGACGGAGGTGGCGGAGGAGGCGGCGGCCATGCTGGAGCGGACGGACGGCGAGGTTCCCAGAGCGACTGGATCACTGGACGGAGATCGAGCGGCGAGAAGAACTCGAGAGGAGCAACGGGTAGTTGGGGGTTGGGACTTGGGAGGCGGTAGCGTGGAAACGAAGCGAAGTGAGGTATGGGCCGAGACCTCCGGGGTTGCCAGAGGTTCGAACCTTATGGGCAAAGTAATACGGAGGTGTGAACACGCGCGCCTGAAACTGCGTGGCCCACGGCCAGAGGTTCGAACCTTATGGGCAAAGTAATACGGAGGTGTGAACACGCGCGCCTGAAACTGCGTGGCCCACGACGGAGGAACACCGTCGCGTGTGAACGGAATCGAGGCGGCGGGTCAACTAGGGGCTGCACCGTCCGATCGGGCCAGACGGTCTGGACGGGAACCGTCGGATCGGGCTCATTGGTTTTGGAAGCATCTAGATGCATCTGGAGAGAGCACCCGTACCGTGGGCGCGGTCAGGTGCAGTTGTCGATCTGTTGGCACGAGCAACTTACGTGGACACTGTTTGTTTTTTTTTTTTAACTACTACGTACTGTAGTAACGTCGACACAGTTTTCGCCCGCCCGCCGTGATTCCGTCGTGTACTCACACGGCGTTGCAAGTACGCGAGGCAAAGGAGCTAGCCAAGTTTTTTTTTTCTCACATGGAGCTGGCCAAGTTCTATACGATCGGAACTTGTTCGGGAATCGGGAGCCTGGCATCCCCGTTTCGGACCTGGCACGCATCGCGCATGGGCCGGCCTGTGCAGATGCGCCCGCTGATGCCGACGGGCTTCTCGCGAAAATGCAAAGTGCATGAATGCTCACTTGCCGAGCACAACTGATCAGCAAATAACTCAAAACCATCACAAATCACATTTGAGGCGTGAACGACAATCTTAAACAAAAAAGACTGAAATCGCCAAACATTCCGCCAGGTCCATGACACATTGTACTGTTCAAAATCGTTTTTATGACCGCTCGGTCCCACTTAGCGGTCTACGTGGCAAAAAATAGACATAACTCAAATGCACCAAAGACAGACGTGGATCCATATGTAAGATTAATCTTCTTCCTCCGTACCCCTCCTCCAAGTCCTCCCGCCGTCTTCGCTGACTGCTCCTTTTTCCTCCTATGCCAGAATGACAGCTCAGATGCGACGTACCAGTACGTGAAAACATCGCTACGATTCATGCTGCAAGAGTGACGCAATCGTGTTCGACTGAAATCCGGTCATCCTCCCTCTACTCGAATTTGGTCGCATTTCTGCCTCTTAACCCCTCCTAGCTAGTGATCTAGAATCTCCGCGCGATGCCCAACATTTACCTACAATTTCGCTCTCTCGTGTTATATGTGCAGAGAACCCAAATGGCTCTGCAATGACGTCTCTGTTGCCACATGCCACCGAGCCACTACCTTGTCCATTAATTCAGCCTAGCCGAGTAGACCTTTTCCACCGAACTAATCTATGACGGAGCTCCCCAACCAATGATGCTCTTCTTCTTCCTTGTCACTGGTAGCATGCCACCACATGTCAATCTCCTCTCGACTGGGCCCCGGTCTCCCTTGTCGGTTCCTGGAGCTCCATTGTCAATTATTGTGGTTACTGGCGCCTCCCTAAAGAACCACGCCTCTCGAGCGGCTCTCCCCGTGACGTTCAGCTTTGGTCGCCGTGGTCAGTGAACGAACCGTCGTCTTCGTGCGTCACCGACTCTGTCGACAAGTCTTTTGTGTCTCTGGTTAGATTTTGATACCCTTGCACTTCTCCCCTCTCTTCCTCTTGCCTACAGTGCAAGAGCTCGCCGCCGTTGCTCTTTCCGGCCACGACACCGCTCCGCCTTCAAATGGTCGAGGCCTTGACCAGTGTGCATATTGTGTGTGCACAACATCAGGGAGCAGGTCGGGGAGGTCTGGGGGATTTGGAAGAGGGTAATCTAGAGAAAGAAGATTGATCTGACGTGTGAGTCCCACGTTGACTAGTAGGCCCTATGTAAGACTCGGTTTAACGGTGTGAAATTTTGATGTATTTGCTCCTTCATTTTTGCCACGTAGACCCGACAGGTGGACCCAAGCGGCCATAAAACGGTCTAAACCCGATGTGTAACATACCTCCAAATGTTCAGTAGTTTCAATCATTTTTGTTAAAGATGGTGATTTTCTGACACCGCTGCCTCAATGTAGTTGTCTCGCGTCATTTCTTCAGCACGACGAGACACAAGTGCATCACGGCAGTTTTATGGCGCAACCATGCAAAGCAGCGAGCCTTTGAAAAGCCTGTGGCTAGATTGAGTGGCGGGTGTCATTGCGTGTCTTGAGACGGACGGCAGTCATGGCACGTAGGTTGGTGATCGGTCGCCATCGGATCGATCGGCCATGCACACAAGCCAAAGGGGGTAAGTAAACGAGTTTACCGGACGTACGTACCTGGCACATCATCCTTTCTTTTGGAGTGACCACAGTTATCTACGACTATGCCAAGAGGAGCATCGACCGCTTTATATCATGATATCTTCTTGCCTTGGTTGCAAGTTGCAACTAATCGTAATGGCTCAAGTTAGGTAACTAATGGCACCGCCCACAGAGACAGGACAAAGTGGACGTACAGACCCATCGTGAACAACCATCCATCCTTCTTCTAGGACGGGATCTATTCCTTCCGTCCACAAAAGGATGTCTCAACCTAGTCCAAATTTGCATATATCTACACACTAAATCATGTCTAGATACATATAAATTTAGACAAGATTGAGACATCCTTTCGTGGACCAGCTTTTAGTTAGCATCGTCACAATGCACCAGCTTTTAGTTCTTGCTTTTGAATTTGACCCCAGTCACTAATTAACACCTTGACCTGACCCCTCCCAAGTTGTCCAATTCCCTTCTTGAAAGGTCAAGTCGTACAACATCAATGATATCATGCTAATTGTAAATCTGTAAAGTGAATCGGCCGAGATATGGTGGCACTGGCACGCGCGTAGCAATAGCACAGTACAAATGTTCTCCAAAACAAATATACTAAGAACAGTGGGACACTCGTCACTCGCGCTCAAACTATGAAATAGTGATGTACTTGTTGCGGTGCTGCCTAAATTGTACCGTAGTACTATCCAGCAGTTATACATATTTACATTATAGAACTGCTATTCCCTTCCCATTATCTATCATGCACGGAGTTACACATATCTACAGCTTATTCCATATGTACATTTGAATGATGGTGTTCTTTTCTATGTCTGTCGCTCCTGTATGACCAGTGGCCTCTTGTAGTACCTCAGCAGCAGGGACCAGCAGACGACGCTGACCGAGGACGCCGCCATCGCAGCGCCGGCGACCCACGGCGGCAGGCGGAACCGGGTCGATGGGAACAGGACCCCTGCGGCAATCGGTATGCCCAGGATGTTGTAGCCGAGAGCCCAGACGTAGTTCATCCGTATGCGGAAGAAGGTCTTCCTGGACAGGTCGATGGCAGTGATCACGTCCTCCAAGTTGCTCTTCATGAGGACGATGTCAGCGGCTTCGATGGCGACGTCGGTGCCCGCGCCGATCGCCATGCCCACGTCGGCTGCCACCAGCGCCGGGGAGTCGTTGATTCCGTCACCAACCATCGCTACTGTTCTTCCAGACAGCTGCAGTAACCAAAAAATTCAAAGGCAATGAGTGGTAGATGTGTGGCTGTAAGACAAACATCATGAAAGTGGTAAAGCGAGGATGATATCTCACTTTGAGAGATAAAGCAAGGATATCCAAGTTGCTCACCTGAAGTTCCTTCACCTTCTCGGCCTTCTGCTCCGGTTTCGCTTCAGCCATGATATTTTCAATGCCAACCTCTTTGCCGATGGCTTTGGCGGTTCCCCAGTTGTCCCCAGTCACCATTATACACTCCACCTTCATGGACTTGAGGTACGATATCACTTCATGGGCATTTGGTTTTATTGGATCAGACACGGAGATTATGCCCACGACTTCCTGATCCATAGCCACGATGATCCCTGTCTGTGCATTGTCTTCTTCTTCCATGAGGATTTCTGAAGCTTCCACAGGGACATCAATGTTTAATGACAACATAAAGCTCTTGTTGCCCACAATGACACTCTTCCCACTGATTTTTGCCTTGACGCCATGTCCAGTGACTGAAAGGAAATCCCTTGCTTCAGGCCAGATATGGTTGTCCTCTGAGTAAAATTTATTGGCGTGCTCCACTATCGCCTTCCCCAGTGGATGCTCACTGTTGACCTGAAAAACGATGAAGTATGAGCAAGGTATCTGCCCAAAATGCAGAAAAATATCCGGTAAGAAATATGTGTTAAAAAGCATACCTCTGCTGCTGCAACATAGTCATAGAATTCACGTAAGACCATGTTTTTCAAGAGTCTGGTACTGACGACAATAGGCTTCCCAATGGTTAGTGTTCCTGTCTTGTCGAAAACAATGCAGTCCACCTGCAAAATGCATACAAATAATGTTGGTCAACAATTTGAAGCACTGTGTGCTAACATTTCTTCAGTCGTATAACTAATTTCAGACCTTCTGTGCACTCTCCAGAGCTTGCCCACCCTTGATCAGAACACCTTGTGAGGCACCAACTCCAGTTGCAACCATCACGGCAGTTGGAGTAGCGAGCCCTAGGGCGCAAGGACAGGCGATTACCATAACTGATATCCCGAACTGAGAGCTAGCTGAAAGCTATCCATGGAAGATGGTATCCACGAGCTAGGATAGCCATGGAATCTCCCAGCTAAGAACCATACAAGCCAAGTAAGCAAAGAAAGAACAATGACCTGCAAGCATGAAGCAGATTATTCAACACTGATAAGAATATACACCGTTATTGGATTAACACAATGTAACTGAACTCATCAACACACAAATAATGCAACAGAACTCACCAGGGGGACAAAAACTTTAGATATCTGATCAGCAAACTTCTGTACAGGAGCTTTTGCCATTTGTGCTGACTCTACTAGCCTTACAATCTGTGCCAGGGCACTTTCTGATCCAACAAATGTTGCCCGGACATGGAGCACGCCATTCTCGTTCACCGTCCCTCCAATCACCGTGTCACCCTTCTTCTTTGCCACGGGCCGTGATTCTCCGGTGATCATGCTTTCATTCACATGGCTCTGGCCCCAAATTACAAATCCATCGGAAGCAACTTTCCCACCCGGAATGACTTTGATCACATCATTTTTCTGAATCAACCGACTGTCGATCTCTTTCTCACTTACAACACTCCCTTCATGGTCGTACACCAGCACTGTTGCAGTTTCTGGTGCAAGGTCCATCAGCTTGGCAATTGCTTCAGAGGTCTTTCCTTTTGCCAAGATCTCAAGGTACTTTCCAAGAATGATAAATGATATGAGCATAGAACTTGTCTCGAAAAAATCTGTTGCCATATAAGTCTCAGAAGTGGCAGCTCGGAGAACTGAGTAAACTGAGTAAAAGTAAGCCGTGTTGGTCCCCAGAGCAATGAGCACATCCATGTTTGGCGAGCCGTGACAGATTGCCTTGTAAGCACCGGTATAAAATTTACGGCCAATTACAAACTGGACAGGCGTCGACAAAACCACCGCGATAGCTCACCAATGCTCATCATGTTGATAACCTTTTTATCCAGCCCGTCCTTCAGAACTGGAATGTACATGAACACCATGGAGGTTAGGAACACTGGAACTGTGAACATTAAGCTCCACAAGAAAGACTGTCTGTACCGCTTTATCTCCCCATTTCTATGCTGCTCTCTTCCATCGGCTTCCGGATATATTGATACAGCAATGTGGCCAGATGCAGCTGACTCGATGACTTCGATAAGGTCCCGGGGTCCTGTCTGGTCAGGTTTGTACGAGATGGTGATCTTTTGGAGCTCGGTGTCGACTTTTATGTCCTCCACTCCAGGAAGAGCTTGGACAGAACTTTTCACTATCATCACTGATCTCTCATCGAGAATGCCATCCACTTTGAGGTCTATCCTGCTTCGATCTTCTCCTGTGGTGACCAGTATTGCTTCAAAGCCAGATTCTTCAACTGCATGGACTAGTTGGGTAGCAGTAACAACCCTGCGATCATAACGGATTTCTGCCTCTTCAGTAGCCAACGCAACAGAAGCTCTCTGAATCCCTGGAACAACTTGCAAGGCAGATTCAACTGTACTTGTACAAGACGTGCAGGTCATTCCTTTTATGTGCAGTCTGCATACTAGAATGTTCTTTTCTTTAACCTCCTCGTCAATCAGTTTAGCTCCAAATCCAGCATCTTCAATGGTTTCCCTAATTTTTTCCTCCTGCAAAAGAAGTCATTCATGAACTCCGATATCCAAATAAAAGGACTGAATAACATAGACATAGACTCTGCATGAGCATGAAGTGAAATTAATGGAAGCACAAAAATGAGTTTCAGGCGTACTGCATAAAAATGCATTGAACAAAATGAGCATGAAATTTTCGTGTAATTACATCGTTCTGATCAGTTGAAACAGGTGCGACCTATTCAATCTGTTAAATAATGCAAAGCTTCAAACAATAACGTTTATTGCAGGAAATATATATTTTTAGTATACAGAGCTTATTTTAAGGATTATTGACAGGAACTCCACCCTTCTCAGCGGAGAAGAAAAGTACTTAGTATATAAAGTAAAGAAGCAATGTTAGTATATCCAGGAGAAAGAATTGAGGATCAATGTGTAAAGATATCGTCTTTTATATATCGTCTACTGTCTAAATTGACCTTTCCGTGTAGTGAAGAATCATCAAGGTACGTGTTATCTCAGTCTCTTATTCACTATCTTTATCCCTAGATAGAACTCCTATCAAATACACCACCTAAGTGTGGCACTACCTAAGTGTGGCACTATCTTGTAGGCTTGTACGGAGTAGCTATTACTGATTTAAGTTACTTCATGCATCAAAGTAATGACATCAGCTAAATCATAGGTGTCATCCAAAAAGGAAGTGTGAGCAAGCGGCCATTATGTTAGAGATGACTTTTTTTTCAGATCCTATAATTTCGTCATCCAACTATAACAGTGCACTTATACTGCAGGAAAAGGACTTCCAGTAATAGAAAAAGTACCCCTATCGTTCCAACAATATTCACAATATTTATTTATTTTACCGGCACTATGGCGGGCCAAAGGCCAACCTGAATATTCACAATACTGATGAAAAGGGGTAGGTACTTCTTGCTTCCAGAGAGAGTATTTCTTTCTCAAAAGTTAATCAGAGATATCAGTGGTGGGACAAGATTAGACCTTAAATGCTCCACTGATGAAAGAAAGTAAATCATGAGATGAGAAATGTGAGTGGAAAATTGTTCCAGAATAAAAATTTATATTCCAGCCTGAAAATTTGATAGTCAGTTGGCCATATGATCAAGTCTATTGGGAGGAACACCATGAAAAAACTCGAAGCTACACAACAAAATGCACTGAACCTGGTTCCAAGGAAAACTGATGAACTGAGCAACAGAGAAGGAGGCGTAATATAAAAAGGGAAAGAGCAAGGGTATGTATCAGCACTCCATTATAAACGTGGATCTCTGAAATTTTGGTTCGACTTTTTCCCATATGACCACGATACAGCCAGGTTCCATTACTTCAGCAGCAAAACAATAACTCGAACACGCACCCAAATGCATGTCATTTAGCATTAGAAGAAAATATAATTCACTAACATGGAACAATAATTCACAAGTTCAAAGTATCTAAGTAAAATTATATTAGAATATGCCTAAAGCTAACAATATCCAGAGTAGGAAAGGAGCTTCAGTTGTAACTTTCAAATTCTGTTGTAGTAACAGCCAAGTTAAAAATGGCTTTGGGGCATATAAGTTTGTGTGTGTTTCCTTCCTAATTTCTGCCTTACAAGAAAAAAATATCATCACTTGTAGTTGAAAACTTGTAAACATGAACGATAAAGTAGGAACGATCAAATCTATTTTTTCAAACCAAGCTTTATAATGAGTCCGCGTGCTTGTGCACATCACAGTATTTACAACTAGGTCTATGATAACCAAAATTGACCAGTCGATGTTTTCAGGACACATGAAGTAGTTAGCAGTTCCACATCAGAAGCAAAGTTGTCTACCTGTAACCTTCTAAGCCACAAGAAAGCTAATAAGTGCAAATTAACTTTCGACAAGCCCGCCTCCCCTTTAAACATTTTACAACTCAAAATGAAACAAATTAAGGCCGCACGAAGCACTATACGTACCACCATTGGTTGTTCAGCGGAAATTTAGCGGTTGGAAGAAAGCAACTGCAGCACATTTTTGTTTTCTGAGATCGACGCTCTGTAACTAAAAACTGCATGTAGGAACTCCTTGGTGCACTGCCAAATTTAGCCTTTAACATTTGGCAAGCCAAAGTCGGGGCGAATTGAAAGTAGTTGTCGAGATCTAAGTCTACATTTTTCCAGATAACATCCTATAACCGTTTGAGTACCATAGCGCACCTCACAAGCATGGATCACCAAGGCCCAAGGGTGTGCCATTGGATTCCCCCACAGGGAAATTTTCTTCAGACACACTACCTAAATCACCAAAATTGGTTGCATAGCTATACGTCTGCCTCTACAATCGTCACAAATTTGCCAATGCTCCCGGTTACAGCCACCTTCTGAGATTGGGACGTCATAAAGCTAAACGCCCCGTGTTCAACTTGCAGGTTTCTGACAGAAATGACCCGGTACGTGTGCCTTAACGTTAACGTAAGCACCCACCACGCCTAACGGGCTGAACCGTTTGCAATCATCTCCAACTGTATGACAACGAACTATGTGCAAATTTTTCACTAAAAAAATCTCAAAACAATCACACAAGCATCTGAATCAGGGTCTTTATAGTGCTTAACTGCTTATAGCAGATGCGCAGGGCCCCAAATCTATGAGGGTGCTCTGCTTACCGAGACGAATGCCGGGTAGAAGGCGACCTGCGCGCGGCAGCCGAGGACGTCGACCGCGGCGTCGTGGATGCCGTGGAGCCGCTTGACGGCCTTCTCCACCGAGCCGGCGCACGCGGCGCACGTCATGCCGGACACCTCGAACACCGCCACCTTCTCCTCCTCCTCGGCCGCCCACGCCGCGGCCTCCAGATCGCCGGCGACCGCGGCCGCCTTGGCGCGCCGCGGCATCGGCGCGTACCGCGGCCGCAGCACCAGGGGCCCGCTCGCCTCGGAGGGTCCGCCGCCGCCGCGGAAGCAGGCGAGGAACAGGGCTCGGCTGGCCGCCGCCATTGGCGGCCTGAGCTCCCCCACAGGTACGGCCGGAGCGAGGGTTCCCGTGGACGGGAATTTCGATCAAAGGTGGGATCTTTCGAGCTCGCGACGATCGCCGCTGAGAGTGGTTTAAACATTGGCGGATTTATAGGGTGGGCGAGGAGCGCCGATGGTGTGGGCTTCTTCTTTTTCCCGAAAACGAGATTGCCGTTAAAGCGAAGGGAGTGCTAGCAGCGTCGGATTAGAATATGCTACACGCTAGTAACTTAAGCAGGTGGGGAATTCCGGTATCAACCGATTGATTTCTGAAAATCAAACTGCGAACGGAAGCAGTACTACATGTAGTACAACACCTTTCTGAGAGCAGAACTTTTTTTTTCAACCAACACCTACACTACATGTTGTACATGTAGTACAACACCTTTCTGCTTAAACCAAATTAGTGTGCCCAGATTTTTGTGAACAACAACCCACAATACTAACGAAAATATCTCTCGATGGCATCGACTACTGTTAAGCAGTGCATGATGGTGGAATTTGAGTCGAACTAGCAATAGGTGGATATGTTGTTCTTCTTTTGTACTCCCTTTGTTCCCAAATACAAAATGTTTTGGCTGTTCAATTTGAACTGCCAAAACGTGTTATATTAATTAATAACTGGGGTAGTATTTACGAAAAAGATGTATGCACATACATGTAGCGCCACGCCCCTCGACATGTTGTGCCCTCGCCCCTCGACAAAAGGAAAGGGTGCCCTGGAAAAGCAATTTTGGAATCACCGAATTTGTTTTTACGAACACGCAACAAAACTAATCTTGTATCCATGAAAACTTCCATGTGTCACAAGACATGGACATGTGTGTGTGCAATTTCAGATGTATTTTATCTTCAGAACATCATTTTGTAGCATATGTTTTTGGTGTCCCTCTATTTTGGTCCCTTGACTAAAATATACAATAGCCTAAGTGCAATAGTCCCTCAACCTTAGCAACCACAAACTAGTTCTTCGATTTTCAGGACAACATACTAGACGGAAAATAAATAAAAGGACCATTTTAATAGAAGAAAATAAATAGAGTAGAATATCTTTAAAATTAGTATTATTACAAATATTAGAAAACCTATACTTATAAAGTAAAAGAAACATCTCCAACATAATAGGATAGTATTATAGAAACGATAAGATATTCTTAAACAACACACATGACATGTTCATGTCTTTTCTTTCGTGTACAAAGCTCCATGAAGAGATTATATATGTTGTGCCCTCAACAGAAAAAAGGGGGTGCTCTAAAAGAGCAATTTTGGAATCACTGAATTTGTTTTTTACCTACACACCATAAAACTTACTTTTTTCAATAAAACTTACATGTTTACATAGGACATGGACATGTGTATGTGTATTTTTTCCCGATGTTTTCATATTAAGAACATCATTTGTTTCATCCCGGGAGTATATGTTCTCGACCGGGTGCCGATTTGAATACTCGTTATTTTGGTCCCTTGACTAAACTATACAATAGGCTAAGTGCAATAGTTCGTCAACTTCAGCAACCAACAAACTAATTCCTCAATTTTCAAAACAACATAGTAGAAAACTAAATAAAAAATCATTTTATTAGAATAAAATAAATTAAGTAGACAATCATTTTTTTAAATAGCCTTGTTATAAATGTTTAAAAACCTATATAAATTAAATAAATATCTAAAATATAATAGGATAGTATTATAGAAATGATACTACAAATTATGTATGTTAGAAATAGTAAAATATTTCGGGTTCTAAAATAAAATTTTAATTTCATAAAATATTTTATCCCGATTCTTTGACTTTTCGTTAAGTTTTCTTGATCTAGTATTTTATTATTTTTGTGCTAATTGGGTTGTGACATGTAACCACTCGCTTCATTTGTCGAATGGTGTTGAATGTGGTGAGAAAGAAAAAATTCCAGTTCGAATATTTGAAGAGTCACCTTTATCTAGAATATTAGCTTAGACAAAAATTGTACCGGGGCTATAATCAAGGGAGCAAATAATATTTTTGCTCGTAAGTAAATGGTGATTGTATCTTTGTTTTGTGAGTTAGACGACTAGAGCATGCCCCATAAAAATCTAAATTATAATTTTGACTTTGAAGTTCAGCTTGTGATTGCAACGGTATGGGCTAACACGGACCATAAATAGACACATCATGAGCAGCCCAGGGACAAAGACGAATCTAAAGCCCTCGGCCTGCCAGACCAAAACAGCACAAGCCTTCTTGTCCAAATCATGTTTCAGTTTCGTGGTTCCTCTTGCTGTCTGCGGTAACGTCTAGTTCTTCAGCCAAATTTTACTTGATTGAGTCATCTAGTTTAGTTCTGGGGCAGTTCAAAGCGTGGTAGATATGGTTTGTCCCTTCAGCAAGTACAGCCCAGAAATGAAAAACCGTGAATTATTTTGACTGACTGCCACCCTCCCTTGCCTAGCTGGATGAACTGTCTATCCATATCACAGCATGACAGCAAGCAAACAATGAAAGAAAAAAAATGAAGAAGCGCAGGTACAGTCGATGCTCCACAAGTAGGCGATCGATGCTCACCGAGACGAATGCCGGAAAGAAGGCGACCTGCGCGCGGCCGCCCAGGACGTCGACGGCTGCCTCGTGGATGCCGGGGAGCCGCTTGATGGCCTTCTCCACCGAGCTGGCGCACGCGGTGCACGTCATCCCGGTCACCGCGAACACCGCCACCTTCTCCTCCTCCTCCACCGCCGCCGCTGCTGCCCCCGTCGCGGCCTCCAGATCGGCCCCGCTTCTTCCTTCTCCTCCACCGTCACCAGCCTCCACGACGCCGGCCGCCCTCGGGCGCCGTGGCATCGACGGGTACCGCGAGCGCAGCGTGAGGTGGCGGCTCGACTCGAAGCTGCCGCCGTGGAAGCATGACAGGAAGAGGGTGCGAGTGGCCGCCGCCATTGGGAGCGCGAATTGCCTGCCAGCTGTATCGAGAGATGGTTTTGGCTTGGGGATGTGCGACCAGATCGCTGAGGTTTTGTGCAAGAAAGCGGTTTAAACACTGCCGGATTTATAGGCGGGGAGCCCCGCATTAGCTGCAAGCTGGCCACGATTGTGCTGACCTCGTACTCGTGATGTTACTGGTATAGCGTATGTAACGCCGGAAGTGAAAATGTTTCAGGTCAATAGCCAAGTGGAGAAGTCAGTTACTAAGTACTGGAGTAGTTACATCTTTTGTGTACAAAATTCAGTTATCTTAGTAATTCTGTTATGGTGGGCTTGGGCCGCAAGCAAGCAGAGGTTGGAAGGATCTGCAAGTCGTTTAACATGCAGCAAAGTCACCTCCGGACTGGAGAGAAAAAATAAATTAACTTTTCTTTGAGTTAAGAATGCCGTCGTCGTCCGGGCAATAAATCCGGAGAAAATCCGCACCAACACAGAACGTGGAATTAATTCAAATTTGAAATTATTGCTGTCGCTCCAGAGTTTTACACGTCGTTCTCAGTTGATTGTAAAAACACGCCAGATAGTATTTCAATTCAAATTTGACTTGGAGTTGCTTGTGGATGCGGTAGCAGCACTGGCACGCACGTAGCATTTCGAATTTTGAAACTCTTTCTCTCGTTCCAGAGTTCTACACGTTCTCAGCTGTTCACCAAAAATACGAGCGCTTTGGATGATCGATCGTAGCACGTCACATGATATTTCAATTCAAATTTGACTTGGAGTTGCTTGTGGTAGCAGCTAGCACTGACGTAGTGATACGACTTAATCTCTGATACAAATGTCTCTCAGTAGCTCGTACAGGATACAGGAGGTCTCGGATCTGATACAAGAAGTTTCAGAAAGCAAAGGGGAGGGATTCGAGAGCCGGGGTGAGAGAGAGACAGCAGAGGGGTTCAGGGAAACAGAGCCGTGTTCGGTTGCTTGTTCTTCGATGCCAATCCCGATGTCGCTCTCCTCCTTAAGTTCTTCAGTTGACCCATTCTCCTCCGACGTAGCGAGGGTTGGCTTGGCATTGGCGTGGTCGTTGTTGGGTTGGCCCAACAACGGGTCCATGGGCTGGCGAGCCCATGACATTCTTCCCCCCTTGAAGAGCGGCTTGTCCCCAAGCCGGCGCGCACGGGAAGCCGGCGCGGAGCTCCACCGTGTTCTCCCAGGTAGTCAGCGACGCCGGAAGTCCTGTCCAGCGAATCAGCGACTCCTCACGCACCTTGTGTCGATGGCGAACTTGTCGTGTGGCAACCACCTCCTCTGGTACCTGGAGTGGCGGAGCTTCGTCGTCGATCGGCGGTAGTTCCTGATGGACCTCACCGGCTGGCGCACCCTTGCGGAGCTGCGAGACGTGAAAGACGGGGTGCAGCTTGGACTTGGGCGGCAGCTGGAGCTTGTACGAGAGTTCACCCACCTTCTGCTCCACCTTGAACGGACCAAAGAAACGGAAGGCGAGCTTGGCATTGGAGCGAAGCGCGAGCGACGTCTGGATGTACGGCTGCAACTTCAGGTACACCCAATCACCAACTTGAAATGTCCTCTCCGAGCGCTTGGCATCAGCGAAAGTTTTCATTCTGGCATTTGCCCGATGGAGATGATGTCGGATGACTGCCGTCATCAGTTGCCGCTCCTGTAACCATTCTTGCAAATTTTTCACCACTGGAACAGAGGCATCAGTAATACCCAGGTATCTCGGAGAATGATTGTAGAGAGCCTGGAACGGAGAGGTTTTGATCGCCGTGTGATACGAGGTATTGTACCAGAACTCCGCCAGGGCTAGCCATTTGCTCCATTTAGAGGGACAAGAGCTGATGAAACAGCGGAGATACGTTTCGAGACACTGATTAACGCGTTCCGTCTGCCCGTCCGTCTAGGGGTGATAGGCAGTACTCATTTTCATCTCTGTTTTCGACAAACGGAACAAGCCTTGCCAGAACTGACTGGTGAATATGCGATCCCTGTCTGAGATGAGTGCTTGAGGCATACCATGCAATTTTAAGACGTTGTCAATGTATGTCTGCGCCACTGTGGCTGCCGTGAAGGGATGAGATAAAGGCAAAAAATGTGCATACTTGGTAAGTTTATCCACCACAACGAGCACTGCATTGAATCCAGCTGAGCGTGGTAAACCTTCCACGAAGTCAAGTGACACCACCTGCCAAGCCATATCAGGCACCCCCAATGGTTTGAGCAGTCCTGGATACTTCACGTGTTCAGGTTTAGCTTGCTTGCAAATGGCGCAAGCAGAAATGAACTCCTCCACGCTTGCACGCATCCTAGGCCAAGCAAAAAGCTGCCGTAGTCGCTGCAACGTCGCATGCACTCCAGAATGCCCACCAATGGCGCCAGCATGAAGGGTCTGCAGAATCCGCTGTTGCATGTCTAGATTGGCACCCACCCATATACGCCTTTTGTATCGTAACAAGGATCCATCCCACACCAAGGGATTATTGGTTGCATCTGCCTTGTCCATACGAGAGATCATCTGCTGTGTGATGTTGTCCGTGGCATAACCGGCGCTGATATCTTTGAGCCAATCAGCTGTACCCACTGTGATAGCCAAAACTTCTGCTATCTCAAATGCTGGATGCCGAGACAGAGCGTCAGCGGCGTGATTCGTAGAGCCTTTCTTCTACTCGATGCTGTAATGCAAACCAAGCAGCTTAGTCATCACTTTTTGTTGCCACGGGGTTGTAAGCCGCTGTTCATCCAGTTGAGCCAGCGCTCTCTGATCAGTACGAATCACAAAAGGTGACGGATGAAGATAGGGGCGCCATTTGTCCACCGCCAGAAGAATGGCCAAACTCTCTTTTTCATAAGTGGATAGTCCCCGGAGACGAGGCCCCAAAGCTCTGCTCAAGTAAGCTAGGGGATGGTGTTTCTGCATGAGCACTGCTCCAATGCCACGATCACTGGCATCGGTCTCGACCACAAATGTCTGAGTAAAATCAGGTAATGCCAGTACGGGTGCCGATAGAAGAGCTTGCTTGAGTGTCTCGAAGGCGTGCTGGTGATCCTGTGTCCAAACAAACATCACGTTCTTCTTAAGCAGGTCAGTGAGAATGCGACTAATTAGTCCATAGTTTGGCACAAATTTGCGGTAGTACCCCGTGAACCCAAGCAACTTCCGCAGGTCCTTCAGGTTTGTTGGCACTGCCTCAATACTTTTGGGATCAATGGCTACTCCTGCAGCAGATATGACATGCCCCAAATATTTTAGCTGTGGTTGTGCAAAGGCACACTTCGAATGCTTCACTTTTAACTGATGTTGTGCTAAGAGCTGAAATACTTCCTTTAGGTGCTCACGGTGCTCTTCCAAGGTCTTGCTGTAAATAAGGATGTCATCAATGAATACAAGGACTGAACGACGGAGCAGAGGTGCAAAGATGGTATTCATAGCATTTTGGAATGTTGCCGGCGCACCCGTGAGTCCATACGGCATCACACGGAATTCGTAATGGCCTTGGTGGGTTTGAAACGTAGTTTTGTGCTCTTCTCCCTCTGCCATCCAGATTTGATGATACTAGTAAACCATGCTGCACCAGATAATTCATCTAGGAGCTCATCGATTACTGGCAGGGGATATCTGTTCTTGATTGTCAGTGCATTCAGATAACGGAAATCGATGCAGAACCGCCAAGTACAGTCCTTCTTCTGCACCAAAGAACCGGGACGCAAATGGACTTGTACTGAACTGAATGATCCCTTGTTTCAGCATTTCTTTGATCTGTTTCTCAATCTCATCCTTTTGCTCAGGGTTATACCTGTAGGGTCGCAGGTTAACCGGTTTTGCCCCTGGCAACAGGTCAATGCGGTGATCGAATGCCCTCCGTGGAGGTAGACCTTGTGGCTCCTCAAACAGTTCCCCAAATTGAGACAACAACTCCTGAATTGGGGCTGGGCAAGGCTCTTGGTGTTCTGGTTCTTTTACTTCCCAAAGTTGCACTAGATGGCAAACTGAAAGTGTATTCACCAAAGCCTCCAGCTGGCTAACAGAGATAGCATTGCAGGTTGAAGTGTCAGACGTGACTCCCTGCAGACGAACTGTTCGCCCTTGATGCTGAAATGCCAGTTGTTTTAGTCCCCAATGCACTTCCATTGACCCAATACTCTGCAGCCAGTCCATTCCCAGTATAATGTCATAGCAACCCAACGGAAACAACCGAAGAGTGGTTGTGAACTGTTCACCTTATGCTTGCCAGCAACAGTTTGGCACCTCTTGATCACATCTCAATGTGCCGCCATCTGCTACCTTCACTAGCATTGGTCGACCTTGCTGCACTTTTGGCCACCCTTCTGCAATTGCCTTACTGATGAAGCTGTGGGTACTCCCGGAATCGATCAACATAAGGACCTCACGATCTTGACCTTTCCCCTTCAGTCGACTGTCTGCGGTGGTTCTGCTCCTTGTAATGCAGCATGAGAGATGACACAGATATCTGCTACGTAGGTTCCAGCGAGGAATCTGAGTCCGTCTCGCCCCTCAGCAAACCCCACAGCTCTTCCACCACGTGCAATTGCACTGTCGGTCCACATACATGATCATGCCCCCATTTCTCTCCACACGTGAAGCAAAGCCCGCGAGCTCGCCTATATGCTCGCATAGCCTGAACTTTTTCATCAGTGCTAGGGTGGTGCTTGTTGTTGCCGGTGTTGGTGTTGCCTCGCCGATCATCAGCACGCGCGCCTGCGTGCTGTGGGCCACCAGCTTGTGGTCCTGGTGGACGCCCCACTGGTGGTGGTTGTGGCAATGGCATCGCCGTGCGAGGTATGGATCGATGAATGTGAGGCGATCCCGTACCAGCACGCCAGCCTTCCCGCGACAGCTCCGCGCTTCTTCCTGTAGACAAGCCAAGGAAACAGCAGAATCCAAGTCTTTTAGCTGTTGGACCATCACCACGACGCGGATGTCGTGCCGAAACCCATCAACAAAATGTGTAACAAAATACAATGGATCCCATGAGCGATGATGTGCAATTAAGCTGTTCATTGCTGTGTTGAATTGCGCAGCATACTCCGCTACGGTGCTGGTCTGACGGAGACGCGAGAACTGCCGAAGCAGTTGCTCGAATTCACGCCTCCCAAATTTCTCACAGACACTCAACACGAACTCCTCCCTAGACTTCGCCACCAAGTGAGCGTTCGTCCACTGCAACCACAACGCCGCCTCACCGGTGAAGTACACCACTGCAGTGTCCACCCACACCTCTCTGTCCACTCGACACACACAAAAATAGGACTCACACTTCAATTTCCACTCCAATGGCCCTTCCCCATCAAATCCAGGACAATCCATTCGAGGAGTTTTACCACCCCTCACATCCTCACGCTCTCTAGGTGATTGAAGTGCAGAAGAAGAGGGGAAATCGCACGTACTCTTGCCCGGGGTTGTGAGGGGAAGGGACCCCATCAACGAACCCCGATTTTGCAGATCGACGCGGTGGCCGCTTGGCCCGTGACGTCCCTCGTCACTAGGACGGCGATTCGCCGTCTCCGGCCGCAGATCGGTGAGGATCGTGGTTGGCGTGGTTGCCGGAGATGATGACGACGCGCCGGGGTAGGGGGTGGTGATGCGGTCGACGCGGAGACGCAGCTCCCCGAGATCCGCGCGTAGCGAACCCACCGCTTGGTCCATCGCGGGTCGCCACTGCGCCAAATCCTTCAGCGCCGGCCTGATCTCGTCCAGCGCCTGCACCTTCCCCTCCAACGCCTCCACAGTGCTGGAGATGCCGTCGATCTTGACGGTTTGTTCGCGGATCGCAGTCAACAGACTCGCGATGTGGTCCTTGAGCTCCAACTCCACCATGATGTCCTCCACGGAGCGCGTACGCGGTGCCAGGATCAAGCTCTGATACCAGCTTGACACGACTTAATCTCTGATACAAATGTCTCTCAGTAGCTCGTACAGGATACAGGAGGTCTCGGATCTGATACAAGAAGTTTCAGAAAGCAAAGGGGAGGGATTCGAGAGCCGGGGTGAGAGAGAGACAGCAGAGGGGTTCAGGGAAACAGAGCCGTGTTCGGTTGCTTGTTCTTCGATGCCAATCCCGATGTCGCTCTCCTCCTTAAGTTCTTCAGTTGACCCATTCTCCTCCGACGTAGCGAGGGTTGGCTTGGCGTTGGCGTGGTCGTTGTTGGGTTGGCCCAACAACGGGTCCATGGGCTGGCGAGCCCATGACACGTAGCCTCAAAGCCAATCAATGTCAGGTCAAATTTGAATTAAATTATCGAAAATTTCTTCCATGCCTGCGACGAATTCGACACCGATTTGTCTTGGAGCTAAGCCAAATCAAACTGCACTGAAAAAATAACCAGGCGTTGTTTTCACATGGCGACATCAGCATGCAGGTGTTATATTACCTGGTGAACAGAACTGCAAGATGCGTGACCGGGGTTATTTTATTCGCCAGGAAACCAGGATGTCAAACTCCGGCCGGCGTGATCTGGCGCCTACGTGTCGAGCGATCTCCCTCGGCCGCCGGAGCCAATCACCACTTCACCAAGCCTCCTAATTTTATTGCACGTCTCTTCTTCGTCGCTGCTAGTATTATCTTTTTCTATTTTGCGAGGATTTTGTCGCTGCTGTTTGTTGAGGAAATCTAGTGTATATATTGCTTCATACGAATACAAATACTACTCATAAACACCTGGAGGTCTGTCTTGGTTCACTGAACCTTCGTTGAGAACGGTTTGGTTCACTGAATCTTAGTATTCCTCAACATTCACTCGCTTGGAACGTTGACATCTTTATTTTCTTATGAGAAGCCGGTGTTGGCATCTCGTTGTTTTGAACTAATCCATGCTCGTTTTCGATGACGTTCTCAATGAAAAACTTGAAAGGGAAGCTGATCAGACGGATTCACAGAATTGATGAAGCAAGTTGCCGCCGGTCATGCATGAGGAGCGTGACAACTGACAAGCTTACGTTGGCTGTTCCACTGTCTATAGTGTTGACGAATGTCAAACAGTTACATGATCGATCGATCTTGGAGGGGAGAAAGTTGAATTGCTTTGAGTAACAACGTGCACACATAGCCTCAAAACCAGGTAACACGGGATCAAAATTTGGATATATTTAATAAAAATCGTAATCAAGTATATACGGCTACGGTCGTGCTACCTAGAAAGTCTCTCAAACCCACACGAATCAAATTCCACGCCGATTTTGTTTTGTTCGTGGGTTGAATGGCGTGATGGACCGGTTCCAGTTTTATTTTAACGAAGTAATCAAG
The DNA here is from genome assembly GCA_947311845.1 of Poa pratensis. Lineage (NCBI taxonomy): Eukaryota > Viridiplantae > Streptophyta > Magnoliopsida > Poales > Poaceae > Poa > Poa pratensis. The sequence goes on from CAMZMU010000107.1 coordinate 64,256,201, forward strand.
ACAAATCGAATTGGATCAAGCATGGTTTTACATCGGCAACCGCACAGACAAATAAGTTGAGACTAGGGCTGATGGATGACACAAGGATTGTTTTTCTTAAGGAGACTTATATGTTCGTGTTAAAATTACATATTTCAACTCAAAATCCCCTGGTCGTTGCGTCGTGCTAGATTCCATATGCATACAAAGGACCAAACAAACAATGTGCACAACGCTATACGGAAGTCAAATCCAGCTAAGTACATGAAACACTACGAGATGAATCATTCTTTTTCGGTAGATGTCCCGAGGATCTCCTAGTGGCGACTCGTCACCTCTATACATCGTCTAGTCGTTGAGTTTCTCTTTGTGCAGAGTTGTATCGCTACCTTTTGCTCAGCAGGTTTTTATTTTTATTTTTGTCGTGTTAATTGAACATGATTGTTTTATTTCTACAGCGGGTCCCAAAAGTCTGTTTCAAGGCGTTTGTAAACAATGTAAGTCCAACCCGTTGCATTTCGGAGGTCATCAATAACGACTTGCGAATGGAATTTTCTTTGCAAGGCACTACGAGACGGATTTGGCAATTTGAGTTTTCCGTTTTTACCGCCTTTTTATACCATCCGTCCGCATCGTCAGATAATTAATTAACCTGTCAATCAAACGACTTGACTGATGTGCTAAACAATTGTTCGATTTTTGTAGTCTCGCTTATTAGTGTTGTTTAGGCCTTTAGAGGTCCGTACTCCGTAGGTTGGTTTGACTTGTGAGGAGCAAAAGCAGTGACCAAAGATCGGATAGTGCATCAAAACTTCGGATGACGAGGACGAAGACGAGCGGGTAATTGGCCAGCGTTAGAAGTTTAGATACAAATAAAACTCCGACATTTACAGCAAACAGGAGCTCCTTTCTTTTATACCGTCATGCGTCATGCATGGCGTCGTTGCAAAACACCTACCCAATGTGTCTGGGTTGAAGGGATAAGAGCATTCTCATGTGAACGGTGTCATCAAGCTTGGTAATTGGTATATTAGGTCAACGTAGATAGCTGGATGCGGCATCTGGATTGGCTAGCTATGTTTACTCCTGCTGCGCAATGATTATTCTTATTGCGATGGATCCGTAGTTAACTTTTGGTAGTACAAGTCTTTGTCTCTCTTAAAACAAGCAAAATTTACGCCATTAGTCATCGCTCTTAAGATTAATATTCCAGCGGTAGACCGTAGACTACTAACTTGTCGATTACTAGATGTCGTTGACGGTTCCGCCAATCTTTGCTTCTGATCTCAGGTTTTTGAACAAGTAAAGTTCTTTCTTCGATCTAACCCTACCAGTATAGTTCATGTATCAAGAAAGAAAATACAAATATTTAAGAGTCAAAAACGAGGCAAAACTGCGAAACCCGACATTACACGGAAAGTCATTTTGCCTCCTGAGATCCAGTTATCCCGCTATTTTCAAAAATTCAAAAAATATATTTAAAAGCTTTAAAAATCTGAAAAAATCGGCATATTTGTAATGATGTATACTATAAGCGTGCAAAATCACAATGCAAATTCTTTTGTGTTACGGGCTACACAAAAATGACAAACATTTGGAGATTTAAAACTATACATTGTTCACTATACTCAGATCTATACATTTGCCATTTTTGTGTAGCTTAAAATGCAAAGTATTTTGAACTAAGATTTTTCACGCTTTTAGGACATAGCATTAACATGCATGATTTGTTTTAAAAAAATGAAACTTTTAAATATATGTTTGATTTTAAAAAATAGTGAAATCACTAAAACTAGAGAGCACAAAATGTCCACTCGACGATAGGCTCCTTTGCTTTCGTCAGAATCAGGGAGCACGGTGTGTATCAGAGACACGGGCCATCCCGAACCCCAATCCGGGCCAGTGACACAAGAAAAGCCCAATGCCATAGACAAGGCTCATGCATGTGGCCTGCTAAGCCACAGCAGCACAGCGCGAGACCCTTCCCGTTCGGTTGCTCCTGGATTCCTCTTTTGTTCTCGGAAGGATTCCGACTTTTACCCACTTCAGCAGAAGCCGCCTCGAATCTCCACCCCCACACACTTGCAAGGTCGACGAGATTCCGCCCGCCTCAACGCGCAGATTCCTGCATCTCCTCGTCCAAATCCTCCTTCAGTTTCGTGGTTCCTTTTGCTTTCTGCTGTCAAATCTTACTTTATTGTACCAGCTTGCTTGAATCAATTCGTTTGCTAGCTAAGTACAAGATTTCTTGTATTTTCCTTGTAGATGGTCTTTTTGACGAGGCAGTTAAATTAGCGCAGTAGATAGAATACTCTATTTTACTTTCTCCCCTTCAGCAAGTACAGCTAAGAAATGAAAACTGGGAATCACCTTAACTAGAAGCCATTATTTTAGTGTATTTATGTACATCTTGTATAGTATGCAATTCATTTCCCAGTGGGATTATCTTATTACTGGAGTAGTACTAGTTCTACCTTATGCAGCTTAGTACGCGATATCTTGAATCACTGAACTAGTCTGTATCTGTATAAGTGTATCACTGAGCTAATGACATTTCAGAGAATTGATGTAGCTAATACTTGCTAGGCCAGATGGGGAGCAGAGATGACGATGGTCAGAGCACCGTAGGCCAGGGCTATGCCGCAGACATCGATTCCATCAGGGAGGCGCAAGCCCGCATCGCCCCATACGTGCACAAGACACCCATTCTGTCATCGACATCTATCGACGCCATAGCGGGGAAGCAGTTGTTCTTTAAGTGTGAATGCTTCCAGAAGGCGTGAGAGCTACTCCTCATGTGCTATTTTCCTCTGCAATGTTTTTTAGTGCATGGTGCTAATTGCTGCAAGACATATGTTGTCTTGTGTAGTGGGGCATTCAAGATCAGAGGGGCATCCAATTCGATATTCGCCCTTGATGATGACCAGGCATCAAAGGGTGTTGTGACACATAGCAGGTTGGTGCTGATTTCAAAATTTTGTTTGGGATTGTTCCAACATATGAGCGAGTTATCATATTGACAATATGTTTTTTTTTTCTCAGTGGGAATCATGCTGCTGCTGTGGCTCTAGCTGCAAAGTTGCGTGGCATACCTGCTTACATTGTCATACCCAAAAATGCACCAGCATGTAAGGTCGACAACGTTAAGCGTTATGGTGGTCGTGTTATCTGGAGTGATGCCAATATGAATCAAGAGAATCTATTGCTAAAAGAGTCCAGGAGGAGACCGGTGCTATTCTTATTCATCCATTCAATGATAAGTACACTATCAGGTAGTCTTTTCCCATCCAAAGCTTTTACTGTCCTCTGTTCTTTATCTGATAGTCCTAATATTTAGTGTTAGCTCGTTTCACCCAGCAACTACCACCTTCTGCATTTTTTTCATGTAGGACCATTTTAGACTTAAGGAATATCAACCCATTTTTTCCACAAAAGAACCTGATAGTTATGCAACGTACACTCAGAATCCTCCAGTTTCTTTTTACACCTTGCTGTTTTGGCAGTGTTGCCTTTAAGTGCATAGAACAGTACATGTGAGTAATTTAATTTCCCATGAAATATGGGAATTTTATTTGCTTTTTTTTCAGTGGTCAGGGTACAGTGGCTCTTGAAGTTTTGGAGCAAGTCCCTGACATCGACACGATAATTGTTCCAATTAGTGGTCTGTATTCTCTTAGCTTCTTCTCTGATGTAAATGATCCTTCCTAATTTGACATTTGGTAAACTTTTTGGCTAAATTACAGGTGGTGGTTTAATTTCTGGTGTGGCACTGGCTGCCAAGGCCATAAATCCTTCAATACGTATTCTAGCAGCAGAACCAAAGGGCGCTGATGATGCAGCGCAGTCCAAGGCTGCTGGACGTATCATCAAACTAGCTAGAACTGACACAATTTCTGACGGACTACGAGCTTTTCTCGGCGACTTGACATGGTAAATCAATATACATTGAGCATGTTTCATCAACTTTTGCATGAGCATTATTGTCCTGAAAGTTGGAATCATGCTAAATTATTGACCTTCTTGCACTTGTTTCAAAGATTTTCATGACAACGTCAATGCTACTTGGATAAATTGTTCTCCTAAAAAGTGTCCTGGTGTGAAAATCCTGAAATGGTTTGCATAGGATGATATATAGGAATGTATGCTAGGGATAGAACCACCATGTGATTCAAGGCATTTTTTACATGTAATCTTTGTATTCTAGGCCGGTGGTGCGTGACTTGGTGGACGATATCATTGTCGTGGATGACAACGCCATTGTGGACGCCATGAAAATGTGCTATGAGACGCTGAAGGTGGCTGTGGAGCCTAGCGGAGCCATTGGCCTTGCCGCTGCCCTCCGACGAGTTCAAGCAAAGCTCTGCATGGCATGAGAGCAGCAAGATAGGGATCATTGTCTCTGGAGGCAATGTGGACCTCCGCGTGCTTTGGGATTCTCTATACAAATGACGAATGTGCCATACAAATTTGTATTTGACATTGAAATGCACGAGGTGATTTGCTGCGAACTTGTAAACCAACTGATTTTTACAGGAAACTGTCTGTTGAGTTACCAGGTGCAAGACATTTTACAATGGACTTAATGAGTTCCCCGGTTGCCTGCAAAAGATTGATATTTTTTCAGTTTTAGGGTGATAGTGGCAATTGAAGCAATATGAATCTGGAACGTCTGAATCCGAAACAACTTTCAGCACCTTTTTACTGATCCTGGTTCGGTTACCATGTTGTTTGGCAAGTCGATGAATTTATTCTGATTGACTCTGAAGTAAGACTGTAATATGGAAATAGAGATACCATTGTTTTTCCTCGAGTTTCTAGAGATTAGGGCAACTCCAATGGACCGACGCAAACGGATTCGAAATTTGTTCGTTTTTTGTCCGTTTGGGTCGCCAAACGGGTAGGCGTCCGGCCCATATCCGTCCTTCCCAGGCCACTGGGTGACCCATTTGGTCCGCCCCGATTTGCCTTATTTTTATCATTTTCGTATCCAATCTCAAATAAGCATATCTCAAACAAAATAGCATTGTATCATATCTCAAATAAATAAGCATTGTAGCAAAAGAATATTGCAATGCCGGCATACATCCAACCAAAAAAACATCACATCTAGTTCCGGCCATCTCAGTCATGGTTCAATGTCGGCATACAACATTGTAAAAACGACCGGTATTTGATCACTCTCGGTCCATATACAAAAATTGTTCACCTCCGCCAAGATAAAATGCCACCTCTTTTGGATTGACACTTCGATACGGTCACACAAATTCATAGGACGGAAGCAACTTCCTTTCATTGAAGTGTTTATAGAATCTCAACCAATAGGCGCTCCCTTTTTGCTCGGCCCCGACGATTTGATCTGTTTCAACCTCGATCCATGACTCGCAAATGAGTTTGTCCTCCCTTTGGGTGAATGCGGCACCCCTTTGGGTAATCTTCCTCTTAAAAGCCCGGCTTGGGACTCCAGCTCTTCGAGGAAAACTGGCTTGGCCTCGATGTTGATCACATCCGGGCCGGTCGCTGAAACTTCATCGTCCCCCTCGCCATAATCGTCCTGGTCGTAAATGTCCTGGCCATTGTCCTTGATCATGTCCTACAGGAACCCCTCCCTTTCTTGCTCCTCGTAGTATCTTTCGTCCCCCAGCGACGGACTTGGCAATTGGCCGAACATGCTACGGCTTGGGTGACAATTGGCGGGTCAGCTGCACGCACCGCCTTCATCTGCGGCGCCGGTGAGTATCTGGTCATAGGCACGACGTTGAGATCAAGGAGAGGCACCAAAGGGTCGGTCGGTGTTGAATCCCCGACTTTCGGTGAGAACCGCGACGACACATTTCGAAGGTAGTCGTACATGGCGGTAGTGGTGGCAGTGGCGATGGCATCATAGAGAACTTCGACCTTGGCGTCGGGCCGCCGAGCCGTTCGAGCTGGCCGTCGCGCTCGGGGCCACTCTTACGGGCGGAACCTGGCGACGATGGAATCACTGTCATCGACCTAGCCATCATTGGCGGCGGCGACCTTGGTGGCGGCTTCTTCGTGCGCCCTCTCCTTCCACCTCCGGGCGCCCCGCTTTTGGGTCTCGTTGACCCTCTGCTCCGGCGTGAGCTCTTTCTTTGGCTTCTTCGGAGAATCGGCCGTGAAATCCAGGACGATGGGCTGGTCATCCGCAGCTCCAGCGAGGTTGGCGACGGCGACTCGTCGGCCATGGTTAGCGTAGGAGCCGGAGCTAGATTTTGGGAGAGAAAAGGACAGAGTGACGATTTTGCCTTTGTTGGGCGGGCCAGGATGTGTCCGCGCTTATCCGTGGCCGACACAAACGTGACCCAAATTTGACCCAAAATGGGTCGCCGCGGACAAAAAAGACAGTTGTATGTTTTCGTCGCCGCGTTGTGCCTTTATGTTTTGCCGCATGGATAAAAACTGACACACGCAGACTCAATAGGTCGCCCCGTTAGAGTTGCTACTTCCTAATACCAATGCTACTAGTTACTACTACAGAAGTGACAGAACTACCGGAAAGTGGTTTGTGATCCCGGGCACCAGTGCTCCCTACTGTTTAAAGAATTCAAAATCATATTTATAAGTTTAAAAAAATTCTGAAAAAAAATTCACGTGTAGCCAATGATATATTCCACTAACGTGCAAAATTTCAACTCAAAAAACTTTGTATCTAAGCTACACAAAAATGACAAATGTGTTGATCTGAGAATGTATATTTTCAAATCTCTAAGTTTTATCAGATTTGTTATTTTTGTGTAGCCCATAATACAAAGTATCTCAGTCTAAAAGGATACACCATTGGCTACACGTGATTTTTTTGGATTTTTTAAAACTTATAAATATGATTTTTTTATTTTTTTAAACAGGAGGGAGCACTGTTGCCCGGGATCACCACGGCAGAACTACAGAAGTGTTTAGAACCCATCTGTGTGTGAGCACGAATCTCGATGCACCCCTTCTTACCCAAAAACAACCAAACCCCTTGCCACACCCGAGCGAAGCCAGTACACGTCCGGTCCCCGTCCCACGCCCCTCTTTCCTCCTCCTCCTACGCCGCCGCCGCCGCCGCCGCAAAGAGAGATACCGGTCGCAAGACGCGCGGGCGCGGCCGAGACAGGCAGGGCGGCTGTAGCAAGCCATGCCGAACAAGCGTCAGCGGAGGCGCGGAAGCGCTTCCACGACGCGAACCCGAGCCTCCGTCCACCGGCGCCCGCCCCTGCCGCCGACGGCACAAAGAAGAAAAGAAGAACATGTTCAAGAAGGTGAAGAAGGCGGGCGTCGGAGGCGGCGGCGGCGGAGCGGGGAGGTCGAAGCACCCTGCGGGTTCCCGGGATGCGGCCCGGGGAACAGTGCTTCATCTGCAAGTCCACCGACCACGCCGCCAAGAACTGCCCCGAGAAGTCCGCCTGGGACAGGAACAAGGTACCATCCCACCATTGCACGGCTAAAATTGCTGTATCTTGGAGCTTGTGGTGGTAATTATGTTCGTGGTAGCGTAAATTGCTACTTGCTAGAGACTCCATGGGCATAAGAGCATTGGATTGTGTAGATTACCTGAAGAGTAGCCTAGTGCTAATTGTTCGGGGCTATTAGTAATGTATATTGGCAGAAGTGATGCTGATTTTCTTTAGCTTCACCTTGCTGGGTGACATTGTCAGTAAGCATTTTTGTTCTGCGGCAGCGAGGAGCTACGACTCCCATAAAAACACACAATTGTAACTTACTTAAGGAACAAACATCGATCGGTATTTATATGAAGAGTTATCTCCTCCTTACTGACGTATGATTCCATGGTGCTGCTAAAACATATTTGGTTATAGCTACATGCTGTTCAGTTGTTTCATCTATTTAATGTATGAAGTTTTGCATTGCAGGAGTTCAGATTCACTATACTAAAGTATTATAGTATTGTTATGTTCTTTTCAGATCTGCTTGCTCTGCAGGGAGCGGGGGCATAGTTTGAAGAACTGCCCTGAGAAAAGTGACGGGAATAAATTTGAGGAAATTTTTTTTCTGCTATAACTGTGGTGAATGGACATTCCCTTTCCAAGGCACCTTGCCAATTAAAATGGTACTCTTCAACTGTTTTAGCTTGTACAGCTGCTAGTAGTTCTGCCAGTCTATATTCCATATATTCATTGTAACATCGTTCTTCATGTGTTCAACCTTATTGTCAGCGGTACAAAGTTTGCAAGCTGCTTGTGTGCAAACAGCAGGGACATTTGAGCAAGGATTGTCCTGAAAACAAGCATGGCATTTATCCAAAGGTATTGCACATGCTTCATGTCTCTCACGTCAATCACAATAACTAGACTAAAGTCTAAACCATCGTAAGGCGTTGAAACTGAAGCACATCACATGTAATTTTATTTGTATTTGGACTTTAATGAGGACAAATATTCATGCCTACAGAATATGATCCTGGCTCACGATTCTCACCTAATTACCAGTTTTGAGTTTGAATTGCCTGTAGCTTGAGAGACCATTCACTGTTTTTTCTTTCCTTTGGTTAATGACACCTCATGCAAAAAATGATGATAATGGCTGAAGCTATAACTACCATTTATAAGTTCCTGTTGAATCCATTTTAGACCTTAATTGCCTGAGTTCTGAGGTACAATAACCATTTGTTGTAGCTTTGACTTTTTCTTACTTTCTGTTACTGTTAAGAATGGTCTACCTTGATATGATTATCACTGATTCCCTTAATTGAATTTTAACTCTATGAAATGTTAGGTGGTTGCTGTAAGATATGTGGTGAAGTTACACACTTGGCCAGGCATTGTCCAAACAGACAGCACAGGACTTCATGCCCTCCATTGATGATGGTAAACATACTGGAACTACTCCCTTGACATATCTTTGCCATATTCATAACTACTATGCATGCATTCTCAAATTTGGAACACCCCATGGCATGTGGTGTGTGTGCTTGCAGTTGATTTAATATATATTTGAATTGCCTGTTGTCATCATCCTTTAAAGTCTGCAGAAAAAACGTGAAGTATAATACTTGTTTATAAGGATGGTGGCTAAATTTAGAGAGTTCAGACTACACAACTGTTTGAAGAATTCTTTTGTTTTGTTACATAACATGATTTTAGATGCCTACCATGGAAATTGCGCATGGAGTAGGTAAAGTCTGTGGCTATGTGAATTTGTACTTATTTTCAGTTCTTAGTAGTAGTAACGAGCAATGACAAATTCTGTTGTATTATATGTCGAGAGTGTGAGCAAGCTGGGGTAACCGATTCTCCGATGTAGCTGTCCGTTGCAGGAATTCCTAATTGCTTATTTGTCATTGTTCTTGTTTTAGTTATAAATACAAAGAGAGACTACCAGGAAGACCATGCTCTGCGGGGTGGAGATGATCTTGAAGATGATTTCGTTGACGAAGAAGAGCCGAAACCCACCAAAGCAAAGAAAGCCAAGCTACCTAGTTCGGACTCAGCTACAGGCAATGGCGAGAAGAATGCCGGCGCAAAGACGAAGGGAAAACAAGTTCCAAAAGTTGTAAAATTCTTTGATTAAATAATGGCGGCATTTTTGTAGCTTATGATACAGATGATTCCTGGATAAAACTTTTTTCGGGGCAGGGTCACGGCTGTGTAACTTGCAGTTGAGAATCTATCTGTTGATGTTGGAAAAAAGATCATGTTTTGAGATATCTGATGGTCATTCAGTGCGCATATTTGGCTCGTGCGAATAACCGCTTGAAGTTAGCAGTGCGCATATCTGAAGGTCTTGTTTTGAGATATCTGAAGGTCTTGAATGCTGCTGACTTTGCTGCCAAAATAATTGTGCTGTTGTGGCCAGGGATTGATCTTTGTTACTGCCTCGATCTCATTGTGGCCTAGAGACTTAGAGAGATGGATGGGTGGTGGCGCGCACCGCGCGTGTTGGTCGAGCACCTCTCCATCTCTCATGGCTCTCACGATTCACGTACGAACGCGCCGAGAGCCGAGAGGACGTACGTGCTTGGTCAAAGGCCCCAATTTCTGCTCCTCCTCCTAACTTGGCGGGCTGGCACCATGCATGCAACGCAAAGCCTCCGGCGCCCCTATATTTTGCCTGGCCCCTCCCCTCTCACGGGCCTTGAGAATCTCTTTGCGCACCGCCTCCACGCCGCCGTCGATCGTGCCCGGCCGGCGCTCTGTGGAAAGAAGAGACAACCCATCGTCAGCAATGGTGAGAGCGCGAGTTCGATTCGACGTCAATGGTGATGGATGCCGCGTGGATCGATGCAATGCAAGGTTAATGAACGTTGTATGTCTGTTTGTTGCAACTTGCAAGGCGAACTCTGCGTCGGGTATGGCGGTGAGCGACGAGTGCAAGCTCAAGTTCCAGGAGCTCAAGGCGAAGCGGAGCTTCCGGTTCATCACGTTCAAGATCAACGAGCAGACGCAGCAGGTGGTGGTGGACAGGTTCGGGCATCCCGGGGACACCTACGCCGACTTCACCGCCACCATGCCCGAGAACGAGTGCCGCTACGCCGTATTCGACTTTGACTTCGTCACCAACGAGAACTGCCAGAAGAGCAAGATATTCTTCATCTCCTGGTCTGCACCTTTTTCTTTTCTTTCTTCTTCCCGGCCCTCTCTCTCGATCGAGCTATCCACTGAAGATGCATGGCTATTGGCTGCAGGTCCCCGGACACGTCGAGGACACGGAGCAAGATGCTGTACGCGAGCTCCAAGGACAGGTTCAAGAGGGAGCTGGACGGCATCCAGGTGGAGCTGCAGGCCACCGACCCCAGCGAGATGAGCATGGACGTCGTCAAGGCCAGAGCCCTCTGACTCATCTCACCCAACGAAATTCGATCCCTTGGATCGTTCCCAACAGTAACGTCACCTGCATCGATCTAGCTACATACGTACGTACAGGTGCTCCGGCCCGCAGGCAGGAACAACAAGCCCTTTTTTCTGCATCGGTTCCTGCTTGTAAACTAGATAGATGTTCTTTCCCGTTCCAAGATTCTAGACGGCATGCCGGTCTTAATTTTCCTGCTGTTCTTGAAAATGGACAATGGCATTTCATGAAAAAGAAAAGAATATAGCAAGATTATGGTTCTATTCTCTGCATAGCGCCGCTGCTTTATATAGGCTTGGTTTTGCTCCTCAATTGGAGCGATGAATGGATTATTAACCAAGGCCTACTGGTTAGTTTTCTAGGACTAGTTCGAGATTCCTCTGACTTTCCTCGTCACTTGGGAGAAGCAAACAAATATATGTTTATCTACACCGTCACTATCCTTACGAAGGGGAGCATCCGGAGAAATTCAACCACCGTTTCCTTCCCTCTCTGCGACTTGAATAAATGCTCCTCGCGATAACCCACAGTTGACTGATATAGGTGTTGAAAATTAGGAGTACTACAAAGTACAGATTCCTTTTTTTCGTGTCTCTCTCCGTGACTCCGTCTGCCGGGCCTGTATCTATAATCCAATCTTGTCCGACGCTGAGACGATGCAGTATAAACTGGTTACATCTACATCTGGACTTGAGTGTTCAACACGATTTATGAAAAGGTATAGTTTGAGTTTAGTGGAGAGCAATTCAACGTACAGATATGAAACCTAGCTAACAATATCGGCAATATTTCACAAATTTGTTTTCAACTTGGTCATTTCGAGATACAAATACTGTCGGTAGCCCCCTATGAGATCACAAATATTTCATAGTAAAGTTTGACCATGGATTATGTTATGTTCCGCACGTGTATTTCTCTAAAAAAGGCTATACATGTTGGGGGAACATATACCAGTGAACCTTCCGTTCAAAGTCCAGACCCTGAACTTCTAACATCTCATTTCACTAAAAATGCAGTAAATGTACTAAGAACACTCCTCTGGAATCTGAACTTCTACCATCTCATTTCTCTGAGAATGCAGTACATGTTCTGGGTAGGTGTACTAGGTCACTAGATACTCTGAAATCATACCATCTCATTTCTCTAAAAATGCAGTTTATGTTGGATACATGTACCTAGTCCTTTAGGGACCCTAAACTTCTACCATCTCATTTCACTGAAAATACACTACACGTTTGTGGTACAAGTACCTGGTCCCCTCCAGTCCCTGACCTTCTACCATCTCAACTTGTAACATCTCACTTATTTGATAAGTCCACACATGTTCGGAGTACATGTCCTCGGTCATGGAGTCAGACCTTCCCTCATATAACCTGTTTGTTATCCCTTACATGTACTGGTTACACATTCGCGTCAACATCAAAGAGCTAAGGAAACCTCATCGTAGGGCCGGTCCAGTGTCTGTCCTGAATCAAAATAAATATAGTTTATACTTAACTTTTATACTTCTCTAGATTTTACTTTTAGCATGTACAATATTGCAAGTATAATTGTCTGTTTGTTCGCATTTTAGTATTACTAAATAATAGTGGTGTTTTTAATGAATATTTTGTAACAAAAGTTTGTTATATAACTTTTTTCTACAATGCATAATCTATATGATTTAAGTTATTTATGGTAAATATCCGTAAAAAGTACTATCTAACAAATATTTCAAGAGAGGCTTCTAGGGTA